>CM035788.1:47770223-47905223 GCA_020466265.1 Siphamia tubifer | reverse complement strand
TATTTCCCAAAAAAATGTCCATCATATGTGAGTCAGTTCAGATTTATTCAGCAGTAATATATTTGAACCAGACTTTGGGAAGTAAACTGCTCCATTTATCTGCACACAACACAAACAGGAGCCTTTAAACCAGGGGTGTCAAACTGTGGTCCTCGAGGGCCGGTGTCCAACATGTTTTAGATGTTTCCCTCTTCTATTACACATGGAGGCCATTACATCATTATCAGTCTGATGAGGAACTGATTATTAACTCTTTAAGTGTCAGTGCTGATGCATTCTGGATGGATGATTTAGTTTAAATATTCAGAACAATTCAACCATTTTCTTTTTAGTTTTGTGCATTTTGTGCATTTTTTTATTTTATTTTTTTAAAGGCAAAATTAAAATTTCTGAGACCAAATTTCAATAGTAATTTTCATCTTTAGTAATTTTTTTTTCAAACTTTTCCACATTTGTCATTTTGTAAATATTTATTAGTTTTTGTCGCTAATTTTGTTTATTTTTCTACATTTTGGTTTTTTTATTGTAGTATTTTTCTTGATTTTGTGCGATTTGTGTCTTACTTTGCTCATGTTACCAATTATTTTGTTAGTTCTCAGGAGTTAAAGGGTTAAACTGAATCACGTGGAAGAGGGAAATATCTAAAACATGCAGGACACCGGCCCTCGAGGACTGGAGTTTGACACCTGTGCTTTAAATGAACATACTTCATAATAAAGTGAACTTTAAAGTGTCCATGTCCAGCTCTGCTCTTCCTTCTGTTACAAACACCACACACTTTAACTGCTGCTGATTATTTAACTACAATCTGACATTCTAGTATTGTACAGGAAACTATTCTTACTGTGATATATTCTGTATATTATTATTTATTCTGTATATTATTATTTATTCTGTATATTATTATTTATTCTGTATATTTGACATCATTTCTGACTGTTCTGATCCAATTGCAGTAACATTTTGTTCAGTATTGACCATGTGCAGATGTGAATGACAGTGAAGCCTGTCTAATGTGATGTGACTAGTTCTGGTTCTGGTTCTGCAGGTGGTCCTGGATGAGGAGGAGGAGGACATGGACTCTTCTCTTCGTGAGGCTGAGCCCAGAACTACTGACGCCTTCGACTACAGCAGATATCACACCCTGAGTGAGGTCAGAGCTCCGCCCCTCTGCTTCTGCTCCATATTTAACAGCTCCAAGTGAACAGATGGTAAAAGTACTGCAGTACAAGTACAGCTACTGGTGTGAAAAAATACAAGTACTGATACAACTGCTTTACTGAAGTAAAAGTACAAAAGTACAAATTATGAATTGTAATAAAGCAGCTTTTTTTTGTTATGGATTAAATAATATTCATTTAAGCAGGAAAAAACAGAAAAAAATCTAAAATATCTAATAATTAAACCTTTAAAAGTGAGTTATTGTGTAGATAATGATGTTAAAATCTGTCTGTGTATAAATGTATGTACTATATTTTCTGCACCATAAGGTGCATTAAGTGAAGCCAAATTAATGAGATGAAAAGTCTAAATTGTGACATAAAGTCAAAATTGTGAGGTTAAAATATAAAAATTATTCAATAAAAAGTCTAAATTATGAGAAAAAAAGTAAAAATTATTAGATAAAACGTCTAAATTATTCAATAAATAGTCAAATTTATGAGATAAATAGTCAAAATTCCAAGTTAATAAGCACAGCCAGAATTAATCCATATATAAGACACACTGAATTATTATAAGGTGCTTTTTTTTTTTTAGAGAAAATTAAAGTCTTTTAAGTGTGGCTTATAGTCCAGAAAATACAGTAAATAAAAAAAAAAGATTATATTATATTTTTTTAATCATTTATGGGTTGTCCACCCTGAAAGTTCTTATTAAACGCGACAGTTACATTTCCCATGATCCCTCATTCAGGAAGTGCCATCACTCTTTAGGGTGAATTTAGGGAAGAAAAAAATGGAGAAAAGTGATTGTCTGCCTTTTATTTTTATTATGTTCAACTGTAACCTGTTTTATTAATTACATTCACCCTGTTATCGTAACACTGTGAAGAAAGGAAAGAACATGTTCAAATAATTAAATATATTTGATATATAACCTAAAACATAGACATTACAACATGTAAAGTAACATATTCTGTACAAATGAGTTTAAACTCTATAAATAAATAAATAAATAAATAAAGGTTCCTTCAGGTTAGTCATGTCATTTATCAGATATAACAGAAAATGTCAGTATTTTTCCATCTCTGGACTGGAGCTGTGGTCTAAGTCTGGGCTTTTATGTGGTTCAGATCTACAGTTTCCAGGACATGCTGGTGGCCGAGAACCCCAACCTGGTCTCAAAGATGGTGATTGGTCAGAGCTACGAGGGCCGTCCTCTCAATGTGCTCAAGGTAAGAACAACAAACAGCAGTTCAAAACTCCCAAAAATAAAACTCAAAATAATATCAAATACTTTGATGTTTTCAGACCAAATTTTGCATTTGACACCAGTGGAAATAACTACAAATGATTTTTTAAAACTTCATACTTCTATAAAGATCCTTCAAATGAGGATGTTCTGGGTTAAAATGTGAACGTATTAATATCCAGGCTCATTTGCAATTTCAGTAAAATATTTTTAAAGGGGATAGTTCACTATTTTTCCACACAAATTTGTATGGGATCACCGTCTTTACTCTGGTGCAGTGTCCTGTGAGTCCAGTTCTGGTCTGGTTTTGGTCAAAACGAAAGTAGTCCCGGCAGATTTCCTGGGGTCAACAAAATAAAATGTGTTTCTTGTCAACAGTACGTGTTGGAATGAGTGATTTATTTGCATAACAAAACCGTCACAGAACCAAAAACTCACAACTCGTAATTGCTTTCTCTCAATAGTGATCAATGCATTAGTGTTGTCACTGCTAACATCTGTGCACCTGCACGTAGCAGCCGCTAACACTGCCCATTAGACTGAACTGTGACACTTCAGACCTTGTTAGTTTAAATTTAATTTCAGCTACAAACAGCACAAGTATACATTTAAAGTGAATTTATACTTCATATTAAAAAATACTGCTAATATTTACCTGTTCTTTTATCAATCTACAAATAATTACAAAATAAAAATGAAATAAAACTTCAGGTCCATGTAAGGTGTTGTAAGTTAACACCAAAAAGGAAACTCACAAACAGAAACAGTGACGTTTAAAAATGACATTAATGCCATTAAAAAACAAACTACATATTAATGTCATTATTTCATAGAAAGCCCATTATTCTCAATGTTTTTTTCTTCTGAACTGCTGTTGTTTTTCTCAGTTCAGCACCGGTGGAACCAAACGTCCTGCCATCTGGATCGACACTGGAATCCACTCCAGAGAGTGGGTCACCCAGGCCAGTGGGACCTGGTTCGCTAAGAAGGTACATTTTTAAGTGTTCTTTCAGTATGTTGACATGCACTTAGAGAAATTCACATTTTTGCCTTAATCCAGCTAATATCAACATTTTGAAAGATACACACATATATATATATATATATATATATACACACACACCTTATGTCCTATTCTCACAGGATGAGTATTATGACTGTTTAAACATTTGACATTCAATACTTTTCCAATTAAAATACCGGTAAAATGGCTACATTGTATGTGTTTGGTTTGTGTACAATAATTTCTCCAAAAATATGATAATTTTGAGGTTATAGTATGATAGTTACACATTTCCTATCTGGCAACACTTGATTCATTGCAAGCACAGAGCAGAGACAAGCCTTTGACACAGATGTAGATGCTGTATTGAAAGGTTTCAACTAATGCTTTGCTAATGCTAATGCTAACCCTGGAGGTATTTATTGAAAGGAAAGCTGTGTCCAGCTACACTAAGAGTTTAATGTACCAGTTAGCCCCGCTGGATATGTCAGAGGAAAGAGCGATGTAATCAGTTTACACTTTGACACTGCCTTTTATGGCTTCGACCAGTAGAAAACTGAGGCATTTGAGCAATAACTGATGTCAAAGAGAAAGCGCCACACAGGCTGCAATATGTCACTGACCTGGGAGGGGTCAGGCGAACTTCATCTTATGTGTCCTCGGATATGTCAAATGACAAACAAAGCAATTCTAATTCTAATTCATATCTTCATGGTTCTGGTCCATATCTTCATAGTTATAGTCTGTATCTTCATGGTTATAGTCTGTATCGTCATAGTTATAGTCTGTATCTTCATAGTTATAGTCTGTATCTTCATGGTTATAGTCTGTATCGTCATAGTTATAGTCTGTATCGTCATAGTTATAGTCTGTATCTTCATAGTTATAGTCTGTATCTTCATAGTTATAGTCTGTATCTTCATAGTTATAGTCTGTATCGTCATAGTTATAGTCTGTATCTTCATAGTTATAGTCTGTATCGTCATAGTTATAGTCTGTATCGTCATAGTTATAGTCTGTATCTTCATAGTTATAGTCTGTATCGTCATAGTTATAGTCTGTATCTTCATAGTTATAGTCTGTATCGTCATAGTTATAGTCTGTATCTTCATGGTTATAGTCTGTATCTTCATAGTTATAGTCTGTATCGTCATGGTTATAGTCTGTATCTTCATAGTTATAGTCTGTATCTTCATGGTTATAGTCTGTATCGTCATAGTTATAGTCTGTATCTTCATAGTTATAGTCTGTATCGTCATAGTTATAGTCTGTATCTTCATGGTTATAGTCTGTATCTTCATAGTTATAGTCTGTATCGTCATGGTTATAGTCTGTATCTTCATAGTTATAGTCTGTATCGTCATAGTTATAGTCTGTATCTTCATAGTTATAGTCTGTATCGTCATAGTTATAGTCTGTATCGTCATAGTTATAGTCTGTATCTTCATAGTTATAGTCTGTATCGTCATAGTTATAGTCTGTATCGTCATAGTTATAGTCTGTATCGTCATAGTTATAGTCTGTATCTTCATAGTTATAGTCTGTATCGTCATAGTTATAGTCTGTATCGTCATGGTTATAGTCTGTATCGTCATAGTTATAGTCTGTATCTTCATAGTTATAGTCTGTATCTTCATAGTTATAGTCTGTATCTTCATAGTTATAGTCTGTATCGTCATGGTTATAGTCTGTATCGTCATAGTTATAGTCTGTATCGTCATGGTTATAGTCTGTATCTTCATGGTTGTGGTCCATATTTTCATGGTTGTGGTCCATATCTTCTCCAGGTGTTCTTTTCCTTTAACTACATTTGCTTCAAATCTGATGCCTTTGTTAACCCATTGTTCTTCTTCTATGGCGCTGACCAGAAGAATGCTAATGCTAAAGGGCAGTAGCGCCACCTACTGTCTGGGAGTACAACACACTTCTCTCAATAATTGGTTTTTCTTGCCGTACATGTACACTGGGATTTATGGGAAACTCCAGTTGAGTCCTTAGCTGAGTTTTTTTTTTCCAGTTTCTGGGTTTGGATGTGCATGTAAACGTATTGACTGATGGTTTCTCTGTCAGTCTGTGTTTTGTCTAATCTGCTGGACATAATTCTCGACTTAGATTGTGACTGAATATGGACGTGACCCTGCCCTCACCGCCATCCTCAACAAGATGGACATCTTCCTGGAGATTGTCACCAACCCTGATGGCTTCTACTACACCCACACTAATGTCAGTCTCCTTTCATTCAACATTGGTTAATTTATGTTATTATTTTTGGAGCTAGGTCAAATGTTCATAAATACAGTGGTACCTCAACTTACAAAAGATCCAGCTAACAAATAATCCAAGTAACAAAAAAAAAAAAGTTAAGTGAACTAATAATATTTAACTAAATTCATTCAATATTCTTTCAAATCAATTTATTAGAGATAACAACTGAATTTCCCTTCAGGGACAAAAAATGTTTCAATCAATCAATTCAGTTTTAATTTTATTAAATGTGAGCAATTGAAGAATTTATTTTTTTCATTGATTGAAAATAAAATGAAAATGTACTAAAGTGACATGAACACATGAACTGATGAAGTGACACTAAAGCATGATGTGATGTTTCCAGAACCGTATGTGGCGTAAGACCAGGAAGCCCAACCCTGGTTCCAGCTGTGTGGGAGTTGACCCCAACAGGAACTGGGATGCTGGTTTTGGAGGTAAAGTCTTACCATCACACACACACACACACTAAAGCCTAATTTATATCCTTCATTAATTATGGAAACTGACGTTTTCATCCGGTTCTGGAGGTAGTTTGATCCGACAGTTTGTCCGTTGGTTCCAGGTAAAACGGAGCAATACCACAGGAAATTGTGGGGAAAGTACAGAGGCCAAAGTGTAAAATTTTGGAATTCCACCCACGAAGAAGGTTCCCACTAGGAATTTAAAAATGGCGATGGATGATATAATTTGTGAGCTGGTCAGTGGATATATCCATCTGTATGATGCAGTGATACCTGGGCACAGCCGGGCAGGGAGATGGTGGAAGGTATCAGCAGTCATCTGACTCATAGATAGAACCAATGACACCAGTGGCGGACTGGCACCAAAAAGAGGCCCTGGCAATTTTGATAGAGAGGCCACATTTGTGGGCACATTGTCGGGCACAGGCTTTTTAGAGAATAACTCCACAATATTTGTGCTTTTCCCAGATTCAGCCAATAAATTCAGGCTATTTGTCCTTTATGGGAAAAAAATGTCATTATTATTATTTAGTTTAGTAGGCCTATTATTTGTCAGGGTTAACTGGCTGTTTTGTTTGTTTGCTTTTTCCCCCTCTTTTTTGTGACCGCCTTCAGCTCCGCTTTATTAATTTTTTATTATTTTTATTTATTCATTTATTGATTTGCAGCCACCTATCGATGCAGCCGGTCCGCTTTATTTATTTATTTATTCATTCATTCATTCAGCCTAATCATTTGCGGCCGCCTATTGATGCGGCGGCTCCGCTTTATATTTTCATTTATTTATTTGTTTGTGATGCCGCCTGTTGTGGCCCCTTGGTGATGCGGCCGAAAGCCGCGAGCGGCCGCATCACCAAACGGCCACAGTGGCATTTGCCCACATTGCCCAATGGCCAGTCCGTCCCTGAATGACACCAATTCACCATCAACTCTCCTCTTTGTATGAAGTGGACTCACACTCCACCGTCTTGTGCGTCTATTTCTGGTCTGTCGTTCATGCCTCCACAGTAAATGCATCAAAATCACTGCTTCAATAAACGCCATGGATTTGGAAGGATGCTGTGGTTTTCCCAGTTCCTAAATCCAGTCGCCCTACAACACTAAATGATTATAGACCAGTGGCCTTGACCTCAACTATTATGAAAATCCCTGAGAAACTGTTATGGCTGAAAACACACAGGAAGTACCCTGGATAGATGGCAATTTACCTACAAGCCCAAAAGAGGAGTGGAGGATACCACACTCACTCTTCTTAATCTGCTTTTTAAAACATCTTGAGGGAAGTGGGTGTCATGCCCAGTTTGTATTCATTGATTTTTCCTCAGCTTTTAATACAATCCAGCTGCATATTTTAACATGGAGGCTTTTAGAACATTTTAACTTGAGTGCACAACTTTTGGGCTGGATTTTAAACTTTTTAACAAACAGGACACAGAGGGTCAGGGTTAAAGTGTGCTCCTCCACCAGCTCATCACAAGGGTGTGTGCTCTCACCCTTGTTATTTATTCCCTACACTGATCTGTGTATAACTCAGTGATTGTTAGTTTGCTGCAGGGAACTGAAGGCAATCATCACAGCCCTGTTGTTGACAACTTTGTCAAGTGGTGTGACGAGTCCCACCTACACATCAACTTAATGAAAACCAAAGACATGGCCATTGATTTTAGGAAGAATGCCAAGACGCCGGAAACTGTCATGATCAAGGGACAATTAATTGAACAAGTGCAATCTTACAAATATCTTGGGACAATCATCAATTTAAAGCTGTGAACAGGAAGGGACACCGGTTCTGTTTGAGGATGTTGGTCTGTTTCCACATTGATAAGACTATCATGACACTCTTTTATCATGCTTATATTGAGTCGATTTTAACATTTTGTTTTGTGTCATGGTTTGGAAACCTTCCCATAAAAGAAAGAAATGCACTGAACCAGATATTTAAATGGTCCGGTCGCGTGATTGGGGAAACTCAGCTGTGCTTGGAGTCGCTGTTACTAAACAGTTACAGCGACTCACGAGCTCCATAATAAATGATGTGTCCCACCCAGTGTTGGGAAAGTTGACCTTGATTAGGAACTAGTTCAAAGTTCAGTTCAAGTTACTCAATATGAATTAGTTCAGTTCATCGTTCATTCTTCCAAATTATGAACTAGAAATTCATGGATCCCAAAACTAACTTTTTCGTTCTTTTTTTCGTTCTTTTTTGTGTTATTATTGTAAACGTATTATTAACCGTTTCTGACGTTATCCTGTAGTAAAAAAATCAGGGGAAAATGCCGCCCTCCAGGGCGGAAGTAAGTACCTTACCCTGGGGTTAACGGTTTCAGTGAGCTTCATTTTCAATGTTTATTTCCAAGACCCGGCCAACACCTGCTCAGGTCGCCGGTCACACTCTGTACATTTAGCTCATTTTCTCTGCTCCCAAAAACTCTCTGCACCCCTCTCTCTTTCTCTCTGTCTCTGCTCCGCGCAAAACACTTCTCATTTTCTATTCCACAACATTATGTTTCCAACATTAGTTCAGAATAATACAAAAATGACATCTATGATAATGCTGTGTTTTGATCCCATTTTATTCCTTATAGGACTCAATAATTACAACGTGATAAGAACTAAATGTGAACTACATAAGAGCGCAGTTCAATAAATGCCAGAATAACTGCGTTCACAACTTCCCGTTCATTTGGCAAAAGTGAACGAGTCGTTCACGTTCGTCAAAAATATGATATAGTTCATGAACGATCGTTCAATGATCTCATTCAGATACAACACTGGTCCCACCCTTTAGTGAGTGAGTTCAGGCTGTTGTCATCCGGGTGCAGATTTACAGTTCCAAGAATTAGCACCACTCACTATAGGAACAGCTGTGTCCCTGCTGCTGTGTCTCTTTTAAACAAAGCAGAATGCACTTTATTACTGAGACCTGTTTTGTTGTTTGTTTATTTATTTATTTATTATATTTTAGTCTTGGATTTATTGTCCCTTGTCTTTTAGAGATTTTATCTGCTTCCAACCTGTTCAGCTAGCACTGCCGGTCCCTGCCATGTTTGTTTGTTTGTTTTTAAGTGTTGTTTTGAACAACACTTTATTGTTGTTTTATCTTGAACCCTCAGCATTGTGACTCGTAACCGCCACCCTAGAGGTTTTGAAACACAACATCGATAATACGGATGGAGACATAAATACCAACTCCGGGAGCAATGTCGGGAATGGAAATATGAATTTCGCTCGGTTCTGGATGTATTAATTAGGCTTAAGCTGAAGGCATTTCACCCTTTACCCCTTCAAACAGAGCTATAAGGGGTAGGGCTTGAAAATCAACCCCTCTGCATTGGGACACCCCTTCAACACTCACCTACGTCATCAGTTCACTCCACCAGTTGTTACATAACCACAGCTTTAATCAGAACTAAACTAACATGTCTGCTGCTGTCGTGTCGTTCTCCTGGATATGAACAGATTTTTACTAATATCTGCGTTGAATCAGAGAAGTGCGACGCATCGACCAATTACTCCACATTTATGTAAATAACGTTTTTTTTTCATGAGCATTTTATGTAGAAAATGACCATTACACATTGCGACAATGTCAAACTTTATACAATACAACAGTTATCACAACTTAAAATGAGTTTATTACGTTGAAAATACTACATTTGTGTACTTCCTTCATAGATGTCACCATTTTTTAAAAACAATTCATATTGTATTCTGGGTAATTTCTCGTACCCCTCCATTTGGAGTCTGCCTTTGGAAAATCTTCATTTGAAGGGTTATAAAGCCCTTCCCCTTCCCCCTCTGCCTTAATGTGAATTGAGACACCCCTACCCCTACACATGAACGCGCAGAATGGAAGGGAAGGAGTGAAATGAGATTCAGCCTAGCTTAAAGATGCCCTATGCAGGAATTTTGTTCCCAGTTAATCTAAAATGTCCCTGAATGTCACCAGACCTTAAGGAATCCTGTTCATTTTAAATACTGGCTACATTTTCATGATGTTTTTTAATTCATATTTATATATCCTGACTAAAATAACTCTGAATTAAAGCTATTTCCATCATGTTTCCATGGACATGTTAATACTGTTACAATGTTATACATTTGGAGGCGACCATGGCTCAGTTGGTAGAACAAGTCGTCTAATAACTGAAGGGTTGGCGGTATAGGTGGAAATCCAGGGGGAAGACAGGGGACGTGCCCCCCCTTCCATAAATTGTCCTCCCCAAAAATCATTGTAAGGATACAAAAACAATAATAATAATATATTACCTAATGATCATTGAAAGCCCAACACAAGCCCTGCAAATTATAAACATGAAACTTTTTTAAAAATTGTTGATAGATTATGACCCGCCCCCCTATTTCTCAAAGTGGTTTAGTCCACATGCTGTTTTCCAATGGGCAGGGTTAGCCAGCAAGAGAACCTCTTGTCAAAGATGAGAAATTACATTAAAGGGACAGTTTGGTATTTTTCACGTGAATCTGTATGGCATCACCATCTTTACTCTGGTGCGCCCACAGTGACTTACCCCCGACGCGACAAACTATGTTTTTCCCCCTTTGAGGATGTACATTTAAGAACGCAACAGTGAGGCGCCATTGCCGTCTGGAAAGTGTTGTGTGTAGCAATAAGTGTACCCCTTAAAGTCTTTTCAATGTCCCATTGAAGTGACGGTCTACTGAAAAAATAATAAACTCAGACCTAGAGTCATCCTCAGTGGTCTGTATATTTTGTGAGATCTTCAATGCTGTTGTCTTTCAAAACTGTCAAATTACAGCGTTGAACATACTGAGGAGAACATCCTGAGCACCGCCCCCGCCCCCGCCCCCGCCCCCATCTGTCCGGCTGATCCAACCTAGCATGTATACCTTGTCAGTTCCCATGTGTTGACCTCATTTGACCCTCTGTTGCAGGACCTGGAGCCAGTGGAAGACCCTGTTCTGAAACCTACCGTGGCCCAAGAGCCCACTCTGAGTCTGAGGTTTCATCCATTGTCAATTTCGTCAAGTCCCATGGAAACATAAAGGCCTTTGTCTCCATCCACGCCTACTCCCAGATGCTCCTGTACCCTTATGGCTACACCAGGACTCCTGTCAGGGACCAGGCCGAGCTGGTACACTGCTCACACCACACATAACAGCCCAGCCAGCACCAGGGTCACCTAGGGGTTTGTCCACAGTTTCCATGGTAACCCCACATGTGTTTACCTACACTGTAGAATGGACAGCAAAACGTATAATTTCAACATAAAGAAACTGTGAGTGAATAAATCAGACAATATCTTGTGCTTCATATTTAACATTAGATCCAACATGTGAAATTTGGTCGTTGTGCGACGTCACATAACGTCAGAGTGATGTCATACATGGTCGAATATTGAAATGGACATATCTGGGAAACAGGACCCAGGATTTCTATGACTTTTTTAAAACCCTGTAAGGTATTGTTAATGACCCATAAAATAAACCGTTAGTGAACACGGAACATTAGTTTACAAATAAGTTACGAACATCCAGATCCAAACCTCAGCAGACTGGTGCTGCTTCACTCAGGTTGAACTCTCGGAGTGATCTAGTTGTCATTGTACCAGGTACAACAACCTCGAGGTAGAACTCTAAGGTCCAGGGTAAAGAATGTACAAACAGAAAACAAATATCGGTAAAACAATGATAAATATCATTATCGGGCAGAGTTATTTACATGAAAAATAAAAAGTATTAGAAAATAAGATATTTGTAAAACAGCATTAAATATTGTGGGATAAGTAGTGTGGAAAATAAATAAGATATTCAGTTCTCTCATTCTGATGTGTATGGTCACCATGGAAACTGTGGACAAACCCACATGGGACCCTCATATGCAGCCCAAATGAAACCTTTATGGAGCAAACATGGACATGCTGACTGGGAATTAACCTGTGAAAAATGTTTCATGTGTTTCCACAGCACAACCTGGCTAAGAAAGCCATCAGTGATCTGTCTTCACTGTACGGAACCAGATACAGATACGGCAGCATCATCAACACCATCTGTGAGTCCACATGATGACCAGGGTTACAATCCACATGATGACCAGGGTTACAATCCACATGATGACCAGGGTTACAGTCCACATGATGACCAGGGTTACAGTCCACATGATGACCAGGGTTACAGTCCACATGATGACCAGGGTTACAGTCCACATGATGACCAGGGTTACAGTCCACATGATGACCAGGGTTACAGTCCACATGATGACCAGGGTTACAGTCCACATGATGACTAGGGTTACAGTCCACATGATGACCAGGGTTACAGTCCACATGATGACCAGGGTTACAGTCGACATGATGACCAGGGTTACAGTCGACATGATGACCAGGGTTACAGTCCACATGATGACTAGGGTTACAGTCCACATGATGACCAGGGTTACAGTCCACATGATGACCAGGGTTACAGTCCACATGATGACCAGGGTTACAGTCCACATGATGACCAGGGTTACAGTCCACATGATGACCAGGGTTACAGTCCACATGATGACCAGGGTTACAGTCCACATGATGACTAGGGTTACAGTCCACATGATGACCAGGGTTACAGGCCACATGATGACCAGGGTTACAGGCCACATGATGACCAGGGTTACAGTCCACATGATGACCAGGGTTACAGTCCACATGATGACCAGGGTTACAGTCCACATGATGACCAGGGTTACAGTCCACATGATGACCAGGGTTACAGTCCACATGATGACTAGGGTTACAGTCCACATGATGACCAGGGTTACAGTCCACATGATGACCAGGGTTACAGTCGACATGATGACCAGGGTTACAGTCGACATGATGACCAGGGTTACAGTCCACATGATGACTAGGGTTACAGTCCACATGATGACCAGGGTTACAGTCCACATGATGACCAGGGTTACAGTCCACATGATGACCAGGGTTACAGTCCACATGATGACCAGGGTTACAGTCCACATGATGACCAGGGTTACAGTCCACATGATGACTAGGGTTACAGTCCACATGATGACCAGGGTTACAGTCCACATGATGACCAGGGTTACAGGCCACATGATGACCAGGGTTACAGTCCACATGATGACCAGGGTTACAGTCCACATGATGACCAGGGTTACAATCCACATGATGACCAGGGTTACAATCCACATGATGACCAGGGTTACAGTCCACATGATGACTAGGGTTACAGTCCACATGATGACCAGGGTTACAGTCCACATGATGACCAGGGTTACAGTCCACATGATGACTAGGGTTACAGTCCACATGATGACCAGGGTTACAGTCCACATGATGACCAGGGTTACAGTCCACATGATGACCAGGGTTACAGTCCCCATGATGACTAGGGTTACAGTCCACATGATGACCAGGGTTACAGTCCACATGACGACTAGGGTTACAGTCCACATGATGACTAGGGTTACAGTCCACATGATGACCAGGGTTACAGTCCCCATGATGACTAGGGTTACAGTCCCCATGATGACTAGGGTTACAGTCCACATGATGACCAGGGTTACAGTCCACATGACGACTAGGGTTACAGTCCACATGATGACCAGTGTTACAGTCCACATGATGACCAGGGTTACAGTCCACATGATGACCAGTGTTACAGTCCACATGATGACTAGGGTTACAGTCCACATGATGACTAGGGTTACAGTCCACATGATGACCAGGGTTACAGTCCACATGATGACTAGGGTTACAGTCCACATGATGACTAGGGTTACAGTCCACATGATGACTAGGGTTACAGTCCACATGATGACCAGGGTTACAGTCCACATGATGACTAGGGTTACAGTCCACATGATGACTAGGGTTACAGTCCACATGATGACCAGGGTTACAGTCCACATGATGACCAGGGTTACAGTCCACATGATGACCAGTGTTACAGTCCACATGATGACTAGGGTTACAGTCCACATGATGACCAGGGTTACAGTCCACATGATGATCAGGGTTACAGTCCACATGATGACCAGGGTTACAGTCCCCATGATGACTAGGGTTACAGTCCACATGATGACCAGGGTTACAGTCCACATGATGACCAGGGTTACAGTCCACATGATGACCAGGGTTACAGTCCCCATGATGACTAGGGTTACAGTCCACATGATGACCAGGGTTACAGTCCACATGATGACTAGGGTTACAGTCCACATGATGACTAGGGTTACAGTCCACATGATGACCAGGGTTACAGTCCACATGATGACCAGGGTTACAGTCCACATGATGACCAGTGTTACAGTCCACATGATGACTAGGGTTACAGTCCACATGATGACTAGGGTTACAGTCCACATGATGACCAGGGTTACAGTCCACATGATGACTAGGGTTACAGTCCACATGATGACTAGGGTTACAGTCCACATGATGACCAGGGTTACAGTCCACATGATGACCAGGGTTACAGTCCACATGATGACTAGGGTTACAGTCCACATGATGACTAGGGTTACAGTCCACATGATGACCAGGGTTACAGTCCACATGATGACTAGGGTTACAGTCCACATGATGACCAGGGTTACAGTCCACATGATGACTAGGGTTACAGTCCACATGATGACTAGGGTTACAGTCCACATGATGACTAGGGTTACAGTCCACATGATGACTAGGGTTACAGTCCACATGATGACCAGGGTTACAGTCCACATGATGACCAGGGTTACAGTCCACATGATGACCAGGGTTACAATCCACATGGTAACCAGGGTTACAGTCCACATGATGACCAGGGTTACAGTCCACATGATGACCAGGGTTACAGGACAATACTTCTGTACTCTATAGGGCAGCTGTGGTACAGTTGGTAGAGTGGGTTGTCCGATGACTAAAGGGTTGGTGGTTTAAGTTCTGGGTCTGGCTGTCCACATGTCCAAGTGTCCTTGGGCAAGACACTGAACCCTGACTTAGTCTGGCAGAACCTTATAAACCTACTGGTGAATAGGTGAATGTGAGGCTAATGTATATATCGCTTTGAGCACCATGAAGGTGGAAAAGCTCGATATAAGTGCAGTATATTTAACATTTTACTTCAGCGGAACAGAACTTCCCCTTCATTTCCTGTTTACTCACTTCTTGGGATGTATCATGCCACATGTGGTGAAATCGGTATGGATTAAAATCTAGTTGAAATTTAATTGAAATTCCAGGAAAGTCTCGATTTTACAATGTCTGGATTCACAGGGACGTGTAATGAATGTTTATTTAATCTTGAACCACACATTGTCGTTCATGTTATTGTTAAACCCTTGAGGGTAAACTTTAAAGGTATAGTTCACTATTTTTCACATAAATTTGTATAGAAACATCTTTACTCTGGTGCACCCACAGTGACTTACCCCCGACAGTGTCCTGTGAGTCGAGTTCTGGTCCGGTTTTGGTCAAAGCGAAAGTAGTCCCGGCAGGTTTCCTGAGGTCACGAAAATGAAACGTGTGTCTATTCAAAACAGTATCTGTTCGATTGAGTGATTTATTTGCATAACAAAAACCATCACAGAACAAAAACTCACACCTCATAATTGCTTGGAGCGACTTTCTGTCAATAGCGATCAATGCGGTTTGTCACTGCTAACAGCTGTGCGCCTTTGTGAACTACTTTCATCAGATGTTTGGCAGTGTTTGTGGCTGCTACGTGCAGGTGCACAGCTGTTAGCAGTGACAACACACAGTTACGAGGTGTGAGTTTTTGTTCTGTGACGGTTTTGTTATGTAATTAAATCACTCATTGAAACACATACTGTTTTGAGAAGAAACATGTTTTATTATCATGACCCCAGGAAACCTGCCTGGACTACTTTCGCCTTGACCAAAACCGGACCAGAACTCAACTCACAGGACACTGTCAGGGGTAAGGGCCAATCCTTTCGTCAAACTGACCTACTTTCTTAACGGATTGGCCTTTTATCAAAATGGGACCGATGTCATGGGTAGCACAAAACGATATTTCTGGAAAATGGGTTGCAGAGTGGGAAAATCTGGAAGCAGTGCTGTTTCTGCACCCATCTTGACAAGTACAACGTGTGTGTTCACACCCACATCATGATCACATGACCGGAAAAAACAGCAGCCTTGCGACCATCGCAGTCATTCCCGTCACAGACAGCAACAATGTTGAACAACAGTAGCAGTGGTGAATGCATTACAGTGTTATTGTTGTTGTTTGTGTCCGGCGTGTATTACAGCAGCAGAAAAAGGATGTGGGCGGAGTTTCAACAAGTGTTTGGCCCCCATGCTGATGCAGATTTTTACATAATATCTTTTTGGCACCGTTTCAAAACTAAACCTATATTGAACTCGTCTGATTGTAACCTAAGTCAATCAATCAACTTCATGTGAAAAATAGTGAACTATCCCATTAACACAACACTTTAAAACTTTATTCTTATTGTTTAAAGTTGACTTGTATTTTGTAGTCGTGGAAATTTGCTGAAAAGTGTTTAAAGTGTGTATGAACCCTGAAATCTAATAGTTGTTTTCTCTTCAGACCAAGCCAGTGGTGGAACCATCGACTGGACCTACAACCAAGGCATCAAGTACTCCTACACCTTTGAGCTGAGAGACACTGGTCGCTATGGTTTCATCCTGCCAGCCAATCAGATCATCCCCACTGCCCAGGAGACTTGGCTGGCTTTGATGGCCATCATGACTCATACCAACAATAACCCCTATTAAACAGCAGCAGGTGAAGTGGAGCGAGTGTTTAGAGGAAGAAGTTTTATGACTGATGTTGTACAAATAAACACAAATGATGCCAACCTGCTGTGATCAGTCATTTATGTTCACAATACAATAGCAGAGGTGGTCAAAGTACTGACATTCTGTACTGCAATACAAGTACAGTGTGGAAAAATACTCTGGTAAAAGTACAAGTACTGATTGAACTTCTTTACTGAAGTGAAAGTAAAAAATAAAAAATAAAACTTCTCAACTGTAATAAAGTAAAAAGTAAAACTGCATTTTTTTGCTATGGATGAAATAATACTGATATAAGCAAGAAAAAAATCTGAAAAAAATATCCTAAAATAAAGCCTTTAAAAGTGAGTTAGTGTGTAGATGATGTGTTTTATTGGGTCATGGTACTGAGTTTAGTGGATATGGACAGAACATTTAGGAAAAAAATATCAAAAGTCATAAATAGGAGATTTAAAAAGAGATAAAAAAGTAAAAAATGCTGAGATAGTGAGTCACAATTTCTGATTTACAAGAGTAAGAGAGACAGACACAGACAGAGGTAGGTCTTTTGAAAACTGTTGAAATGTTTCTGTTTTTAAATACGTCTGCAAAATCACATCAGACACACACTCACACTAATCTTTGTGTCATAAACTACATGTGATTTTCTGATGTTGTACAAATAAACACAAATGATACAAACCTGCTGTGATCAGTCATTTATGTTCACAATAGGGAGCTTAAGTCTCCGCACCTTCCAGGAGGCTCATGGGTCCTGAGATCTGAAAATTATTGAATGGTATTCAATGGGAAATAAAATGTTAAAATCTTATTTGGTTTGTCCTGAATCACAAACATGTTGTACGTCATAGTAAATAATAACTCGACTTCCATACGTTTCCTGAAGGAAATGTAACCCATGTGTTTGTCTCTTGCCGGATCGCTGGAGTTGTGGCTGGTGAAAGGAAGAAATATCTGCTGTTCACTTCATATGTGTGTTTATTAGTGTTGGTGTTTTATTAAAGCTCCTCCCATTTTCTGTGAGTAAAGGACTTTCCCCGTTGCCTTGGTAACTGGCCTGGCCTTACACACACACACACACACACACACACACACACACACACACACACACACAGAGCTGACTTGTAGTAAAATCTGAATGTTAAACCATGTGTCTGAACTCCTGCTATTTTTGGAAAAACGGTGAAAACAAAGGTGATCATGAGTGACAGGAGGTTCTGAGGGACAC
This sequence comes from Siphamia tubifer, assembly GCA_020466265.1. Classification (NCBI taxonomy): domain Eukaryota; kingdom Metazoa; phylum Chordata; class Actinopteri; order Kurtiformes; family Apogonidae; genus Siphamia; species Siphamia tubifer. The sequence goes on along the minus strand of CM035788.1, from coordinate 47,887,103 downwards.
GTAGATATATTTATTTTTCCTGTAATGTGAAAAATAAGTGAGATACAGCAGTTTTAAAACCACTGAACTCACAAAAATGAAGCAGATCTGTTAGTCTGTCAACCATGTTATAGCCCCGCCCACAGGGTTTGTCAACCATGTTAAAGACCCGCCCACAGTTTTTGTCAACCATGTTAAAGACCCGCCCACAGTTTTTGTCAACCATGTTAAAGCTCCTCCCACAGTCTTAATTGTCTGCAGGTGTTTCATAGTGCCAGGAGCACCGTTGCCATGGCGATGAGCCTTAGGCAGAGCTTCACACTCTGTTACATGTAAAAAAAAAATAAGTGTGAACATAGTGGCGAATTCCTGAGATTTTTGCGATAATGTACTGCCCATGTGTGACGCGGGGACAAACAACACCCCAATGCAGAGTACTTTATACTCTTTACATATATATAAATATCTGTACTTTATACTCTTTACATTTATATAAATATATGTACTTTATACTCTTTACATTTATATAAATATATGTACTTTATACTCCTTTTTTCATTTTTAACCTGTAAAAACTCAATTCTTGTGTGAACAAAAGTTTCAGATAAAATATTTTGTGTTTTTTAGCCTCAGTGGTCCTGGTGTAAACAGCCTGTAAGTGTGATGTAAAGTTCAAAGTGTAAAGGTCTGTTAAACAGCTGCTGTGTCACAGGAAACACTGTTTCCTCTTTCAACGTCTGCCGGACACAAACACTGTCACATCAAACTCATGATCAAAAATACAGAAAAACTAAATAACTGGAGCTTCAATGTTCAACACTTCTGTTAAAGGCATTTATTTCTGCTATGGATGAAATTATACTGATTTAAGCAGGAAAAAACTGAAAGATGGAACAGTGTCTAGTAAGAAAGGAAACAGAAGCAGTCATTATAGAACAGCCCTCACTGTTCAACAATACTCTTTACATTTATATAAATATATATACTTTATACTCTTTACATTTCTATAAATATATGTACTTTATACTCTTTACATTTATATAAATATATGTACTTTATACTCTTTACATTTATATAAATATATGTACTTTATACTCTTTACATTTCTATAAATATATATACTTTATACTCTTTACATTTCTATAAATATATGTACTTTATACTCTTTACATTTCTATAAATATATGTACTTTATACTCTTTAGATTTCTATAAATATATGTACTTTATACTCTTTACATTTCTATAAATATATGTACTTTATACTCTTTACATTTATAGAAATATATGTACTTTATACTCTTTACATTTATAGAAATATATGTACTTTATACTCTTTACATTTATAGAAATATATGTACTTTATACTCTTTACATTTATAGAAATATATGTACTTTATACTCTTTACATTTATAGAAATATATGTACTTTATACTCTTTACATTTATAGAAATATATGTACTTTATACTCTTTACATTTATAGAAATATATGTACTTTATACTCTTTATATTTATATAAATATATGTACTTTATACTCTTTACACTTATATAAATAGTGCAGTGGTTAGCACTCGTGCCTCACAGCAAGAAGGACCCTGGTTTGAATCCCGTACCAGACCTTTCTGTGTGGAGTTTGCATGTCCTCCCCGTGTCCGTGTGGGTTTTCGCCGGGCACTCCGGTTTCCTCCCACCATCCAAACACATGCACTGATAGGTTAATTGGTTAATCTAAAATTGTCCATAGGTGTGAATGTGAGAGTGATTGTTTGTCTATATATGTTCAGCCCTGAGATGAACTGGCGTCTCATACAGGGTGTACCCCGCCTTCGCCCATAGTAGCTGGATTAGGCCCCCAGTGACCCCCGTGACCCTAGTGAGGATAAAGCGGGTTCAGATAATGAATGAATGAATGAATAAATATCTGTACTTTATACTCTTTATATTTATAGAAATATTTGTACTTTATACTCTATATTTATAGAAATATCTGTCAGTCCTGGGGCCACTGTTGTTTATATTGTACATTAATAACATTAATCGAAGCATATCAAATGCAAAGTTTCATTTTTGATCCAGTCACGTACACTGCTGCGTCAACTCTTGTTCAAGTTCTCACCCAGTTGTAATTAACGTTTAACTTGGTACAGCGAAACTGTTAGGATTTAAAACTAGTTTTAAATGCAGACAAAACCAAAGTCATGATGTTCTCAAACTCACTTTGCAAGCTTTCTAATCTGCCTTCACTCACCACTATTCAGGGAAGTCGGACAGAACTTGCTACAACCTACAAATACCTCGACATTTTAATTAACAGCTCCCTTTCTTTTGCTACTCATATTCAACAGCTTGGTGAAAAACAAAAATTCAAACTTGTTGGTTGGTCTTTGTCAGCTCGCACACTTAGTCATTGACATATTTTAGTTTAGTCTATTCTAGGTCTGGTCTCATCCTCCCTTCTGACCCATCATGACTTATAATCTTCATTGTCAACATCTTTTCTTTCTGTCTGTCCCTAAAGTTAGAACTGAACAGGGGAACACGTCCTTCCAGGCCACGGCTCCATTCACCTGGAATGAACTGTAAACAACTGTAAAACTTAGACAGCTGCTTCCACTGGACACATTTAAGAGGATGGGATCTGTCTCAGAGTCGGAGACGTCTGGTTCCAAATGTTTTATTTACTGTGAAAGTACAATAAACATAAAGTGAAATAGACTTTGTGTTTGATTTGCAAGTACAATAAACACAGTCTGAACACTTTGTGTGTACTTTTTTAGCAAAGGCTTGACATTGTACACCTTATTATAATGATGGTTTGTTTTGTTTTTATGAATGAAAATCTATTGTATTACTGTCCATCTTGGACAGGACACTCTTGAAAAAGAGATTTTTAATTTTCCTGGTTAAATAAAGGTTACATTTAAAAAAATAAATAAAGTCACTGTGGGTGCACAAGAGTAAAGACACTGACCCCATACAGATTCATGTGAAAAATAGTGCACTATCCCTTTAAACAGCTGTTTAGTGTGTTTCCTGGTCTGTACACCAGTAGTCTAAGAATGCAGGTTCATTGAAAGTTCCCAGGGTTTATAAAAGTAGAGTCTTATGGATCAGCTTCCATTTAACATTAAAGAGGCGACACAGTCTCTACATTTAAAATGAGGTTGAAAACATTCCTGTTTGAGAAAGACTATGGCAGCTATGTCCAAACCATTCCCAAAGGGCCAGTATGGCTTCAGGTTTTTGTTCCAACCAAACAGCACCACACCAGACTGGACTCAAATAATTAACTGATCTCAGTCTTCATAGAGTTGATTGGTTAAACTGTGAACAAAAACCTGCAGCCACACCTGCGGCCCTTTGTGGAATAGTTTAGTCTAAGCTGCCCGAGGAGCTACAATGCTGAGGGAAGTACAGGCACTGATTCCTCTCTCTCTCTGTCTCTCTCTGTCTCTCTCTCGTCTGTATTCGTAATTCCTAAAACCTATCTTACATTTCCAAGTCTATTCATGGCTAGTCACCCGGTGTCCCCTTTCCCTACCCCCTCCTCTGGGGGAAGTGACAACTCTCTCAGCAATATAAGACAACAGGATATGCAGTGACTCACTTGTGTCCTGTGCTGACCTGTGACCCCAGACCTCCCCCTCGCCGTCTGATGGATGGATCTATACTCTGTCCGTCCATGGGGGTGGATCTGTCCTTTAGTGTGGTTCTCTCCAAGATTTGTTCTTTTTCCCACTGGGTTTTGGTGTTTTTTCTTGCTGAGGAGGGTCTAAGGACAGGGGATGCTTTCTGTGGTTGATTGTGTTTTCTGCGAAGCCCTGTGAGACGACATTGTTGTGATTTGGGGCTCTACAAATAAAATTGAAATGAATAGTTAACATCATTGGCATCATATGAACCATGTATATAAAGTGTATTTTGATACTTTGTTTTTGTCATCAGCAGTTCAAACAATCTGTTTATCTGTGGAAAAAGTCCATGTGCTGTAATTCTGCATCACTATCATGCTGCTGTGAGAAAAGGAGCAGCCATGCACTGTACTGGGCCGGATTAAAAGAATGGGCTGAAAGGGCTGTAACACCACCACCAGGGGGGGCTTGCGGTTGCTGATGTCAAATGACTGTTAACAGAAGGAGGAGAAAAAAATACTGAAAATGACCGTCAAAGGAAGCACAAGAGCAGGACCACAAAAGAAAATTACAAGCAATAAAAAAAGGAAAGAGTGACAGAATTACTTCAGAAAACACTAAAACTACCCAACATGTGCAGTAGTCAGCCTGCGGTATTGGCCACCACTAGCAAAGATCTAACTGTCAGCGATAAACAGCAATCAACCACCGCTAGCTAACTATCCAGCACAACTAGCCAGTCTGCTAGCTAACTATCCAGCACAACTAGCCTGTCTGCTAGCTAACTATCCAGCATATATGGTGACCACTGGCATGAAAGAGGAAAGGAGGACACTTGTGTCCAAAAGGAGGACAAAAGCCCTAAAGTTAGGACAGACAGGTCCGGGGGAGGGGGGGGGTTGCAGCTCAGCCTTCACGAATATCTACATTGCTTAGCGGGTGGGGATTTATGACGATTAATACAACGGTGGCGGACAATTGTATGAAAGGAGGACAAAATGTGAAAAAGCCGGACACTTGACAGACGGCCGGACAGATGGCTCTAAAACCGGATTGTCCGGACGAAATCCGGGCAAATGGTCAACCTACAAGCATAACTAGCCAGTCAGCTAACTAACTATCTAGCACAACTAGCCAGTCTGCTAGCTAACTAAGGAGCACAACTAGCTAGTCTGCTAGCTAACTAAGGAACACAACTAGCTAGTCTGCTAGCTAACTATCCAGCACAACTAGCCAATCTGCTAGCTAACTATCCAGCACAACTAGCCAATCTGCTAGCTAACTAAGGAGCACAACTAGCTAGTTTGCTAGCTAACTATCCAGCACAACTAGCCAGTCTGCTAGCTGGCCAAGGACAAGACACTTCACCGTCATTGCCTCCAGTGTCACTCACACAGGTGTATGAATGTTCGGTGGTGGTCAGAGGGGCTGTAGGCAGCCACAGTTCTGTCAGTCTGCCCTGGGTCAGCTGTGACTACATATGTAGTTTACCACCACCAGATGGGGCATGTGAGAGTGAATGAATAACGGATCAATAATGTAAAGCGCTTTGGGTGCCTTGAAAAGAAACAGAAATCTAATCCATTATTATTATTATTATAAAACCATTCTGCAAAACTGGCTCTACACTGCTTCATAGCTTTTGATGAGTTTACAAAAACAAGATGTATTTCTATAAATTAAGTAACTTTCAAAAATCAGTTCATCTAATGTTGTTTGGGCTTAACTTGCTGTACTTGATAGCAAATTAATTTTCTTACATTTTCTGGGAAGATTTGCTGAGTCACCAAATCACTAATTTCTTAGGCTACATCCAGATGAGTTTGATACGGGTTTAGCTTTGAAACCGTGTCGAAAAGATATTACATAAAAATTTAACTGTTTCAATAAAAATCTGTGTCAGCATGGGGGTGAAACACTTGCTGAAAATGATGCAGTTAACATGACACACCACTATGAGTGCTGTAAGCCAGTCCCACTTGTCACAACCTGGCTCTGGGCCATGACAAAAACGGAGAAGACACGGCGCATTTAATTAAATTATATTTATTATTAACTAAGGTGAACAACAAAATAGTGAAAGATGGGATGTGTTAGTCAGTGACATCAGTAGTGTAAGTGTGGATGTGTGTGAGATGGGATGTGCAATGTTGTGTTGTGAAATCAAAATACAAACACAGCCAAAGGTTCTGCAGTGCCGGCAGAGAAGAGAGAAGAAGAGAGTGTTCAGGGTCTGAAGATGTTGGAATTTATAGTCCCATAGGAGCACCAGGTCCAGGTGCCTGCAATCTACAATCCTCTGCTCCAATTGGAAGGAGAGAAAAAAGGCAGCATCAGTGGCAACCAACCACCACTCTCACAGGCAGGGCCGTCACACACTGGATACAAGAGAACAATAGAAGCAGAAGTGCGTGTTAAGTATATGTTGTTACAAATACAAAGCCATGTTAATCAGCATTCAATAAGATGCGTATGATGTAATGACGTCGGTGCACATGCATTCTGAATTTAGTACCGTCCCTGTTCACCAGCCAGTCGTCGCCATCTTTGAACCGGACCTCGGCACCATTTGCTGTCGCTGCCTTGACGGAAAAAATGTTCTGTGGGAATGATGGAATATAGAGCGCCTGCTTGAGTCTCATTCTCACTCGTCGTCCCTCGCTGTCCAGCAAGGTGACCTCGGCGTCTCCCCTCATCTTCACCATTCCGCTAACCTTTGTTCCATGGGCCAACTCGATTATGTGATCCTCTGGTTTGAAGCGCTTGTCCACCATTTTGAACTTGGTAGCATCGTTGATCATGTGCGATGTGGCTCCACAATCAACCATGAGCCCCTTCTTGTTTTGTCCTTGCACTTGGCAGTCACTCATCTTAAAATAAAATGACGACTCTGAATCTGTCTGTCCATCAACTTTCTTGATTTGGTCACGACCTCGGCTGTATCCACGACCACGTCCTCTTCCTCGCTGTGGCTTGTCCCATGCCCGATCATCTCTCCGTTGCATTTCATTGGGGCATACCCGGGCCATGTGTCCTCTTTTCCTGCACGCGTAACACTCCATGTCAGCCAAGTCCACTTTCTTTCCTCGGCCTCTCCCGCGCGCTTTTGTTGCCCCGCTTGACCTCATCACATTGTCCTCAGTCACATCTCCTCTGCCATATTTCTCGGTACTCTCATAGCTGCGTAGTTTACTTTTAAACTCTCCAAAAGTCACGACTTCATTTGTCTGTGTAACGTGCACAACGAACGGCTTATATGACTCTGGTAACCCTTTTACTACCATTGCGATCATAAGTCTATCACTGATTTGTTCGTCTGCTCTCGTTAATGACGTGAAGATAGTCTCTGCTCGAATTATGTATTCGGTAATTGTCTCATCGCTAGCTTTGCAGAGTGAGGACAGTTCACAATAAAGACTCACGACTCGTGGTTTGTCCTTGCCAACGTACTGCTTTCGCAGAATCTCCAATGCCTTTCTTCCATTTCGTTCGGCGTCTCTCATCACCAACGATAAACTTTTGTTCTCCAAAACTTGCACAAGTTCCGTGTACGCCTCACCATTTTTCACTTCATCTTCAGCGAGAGCTTCATCATCCTCTCCGTCAATGACGGGTTCCACCGTGATAGTCTCCCTGAGACTACGAAGCTCCATGTGGGCGAGGAACCTTGCTTCCCAAAGTTCATAATTTTTCTCTTCGCCGTCGAATAAAAGTCTGCTCCACCTGTGGCCTAAGTGACTGGGCCCATAACCTGTTGGGATATTCGTCATCCCTGCGCAGCAGCTTTGCGTTTTACTTAGGTAACACAGTGAACAACTTGTGTGTAAACTCAACAAGTCACTGTATGGGTTAAAACAGTCCGGCCGTAACTGGAATATGTTACTGCATAATCACCTAACAGACAATGGTTTTGTGCAAAATGATGCTGACCACTGTGTCTACACTAGAGAATCTGAAAATGAGAAAGTCATGCTGTTAGTATGGGTTGATGATTTAATCATAGCAGCGAGTAACAACAACATACTGAAAAATGTAAAAGAAATGCTTAAGAGGAGGTTTAAAATGAAGGATATGGGCCTACTTAAACACTTCTTAGGAATTGATTTTATCTACAGTGATGGAAAAATCAAAATGACACAAAGGAGACACATTGAGAAAATGTTAACACGATTTGGAATGTCTGAATGCAAACCCAGATCTACCCCATGTGAGCAAAAGTTACATTTTGACAATGATGGTGATGTAATTGACCCAACAGGCTACAGAGAGATAGTGGGTAGTTTAATATATATTATGACATGCACCAGACCCGACTTGAGTTGGATAGTTGGTAAACTATCACAACATTTGGCAGAACCTAAGCAGCAGCATTGGACTGCCGTAAAACATTTACTAAGATACTTAAAGAGTACTATGGATCAGAAATTACACTATCAAAAATGTGAGAAAGGCCTACAGCTTGAGGGTTATAGTGACGCTGATTGGGCAGCTGATAAAAATGACAGGAGGAGTACCACTGGATATTGCTTTAGCTTAACTGAAACTGGTGCGGTAATATCATGGAAGAGCACGAAGCAGCCAACAGTGGCACTATCTAGTTGTGAAGCAGAGTACATGGCTCTAGCAGCCGCTACTCAGGAAAGCATGTACTTAGTACAACTACTTAAAGGAATGGATGGTGGTAATCAGCATTTACCAGTTAAAATCTATGAAGACAACCAAGGGGCAATAGCATTATCAAAGAACCCGGTATGCAGGCAGAGAAGCAAGCATGTGGATATAAAATATCACTTTGTACGGTCTGCACACACAGAGGGGAAAATTAATGTTATTTACTGTCCTACTGCAGACATGGTTGCTGATGTACTTACCAAACCCATGTCAAGGGTAAAATTTGAAACATTCATGTGTTATTTGTTTGGAGAGTGATGAACACAGGCAGATAAAAATGAATGTAATGAGAAAATGAAGAGGAAGATATATTTTTCTTTTTCTTTAGGTTTTCAGAACTGCCAGGATGTGAAATACTTTTTTTTTTGTTTTACGAGTTATATTGTAACTGAGTACAGTACACAAGAGTTATGGTTGTGTATTTTGTTTTTGTTTTTCCACTATATAGTACAGAGATGGAAGAAAGCTGTAAACATGTCTTTGAGTGGGAGTGTTAAGTATATGTTGTTACAAATACAAAGCCATGTTAATCAGCATTCAATAAGATGCGTATGATGTAATGACGTTGGTGCACATGCACACGCGCATCACACGCACCACCGCCATGTTTATTTTTTATATGTTGAATAAACGGCTGAGTCAGTTGTGTTTGTGCCAGCCAACAGAGAAGACGGTCCTGAGTAATTTCTTTCTTAGCTAGGCTAGTTGGTAAAGTTGTTCACTGTGTTACCTAAGTAAAACGCAAAGCTGCTGCGCAGGGATGACGAATATCCCAACAGTGCGCATGTGCCCACATCCTTTTTGTACTGGCGCGACACACACACTGGACACAAACAACAATAATAACACTACTAACACCCCAACATTAACTCATTCACCACTGACCACTTGTGACCAGAATGAATGCTACGGGTGGAAGGCTGTGTTTTTTTCTGCTCATGAGTGGGTGTGAACACACACAGATACTCGTCAGGATGGTTACGGAAACGCTACCGCATCAAGATCTTCCCACTCTGGAACCTGTTTTGGAGTATCCACGAGACTGGTCCCATTTTGACGAAAGGCCAATCCGTTAACAAAGTTTATCAGTTTCATGTGAACTTGTTTCGAAGCAGACAAGGTCTTACTTACTTTTTTCCCCTACATTTTAAAGTAGACCTCTCAGTTTATTCAGAAATGTTTTGTTTTCCATCCTCATTCTGTCAGCTTTGTCAACACTACTGCAAAGATAATAAAGATACACTTGAGGTGAAATGTATTTCAGGTGAATTGAATTTAAATCTTATTGCCAGTTTACTTTAAACGGTAGTGTGTCATAGATCAGTACTGTGTGCAGAAATGTGCCAGTAGGTTTGTGTGAGGTAAACGATATGAAGGGCCTCATCTTGGTAATTAGCCCCAGCCCTCAGAAAGGGTTAATCTGGCCCTGTTTGCACGCCTTAAACAAGGGTGTGGTTTGGTAACGTGAGTCCATATTCAGGTATAAAATTCTGGTTTGTGTTTGGGAAGGTCACACTGTCAGGCAGGATGAATGGAGTGATCGTATTGGCTGCTCTGTTTGTACTGACGCTGGGGAAGGAGACGTTTGATGGGTAAGTGGTAGGGCTGGGCGATTTTCTCTTTTAAAAAAATCTCCGATTTTTTCCCAAAAAACTCGATTCACGATACGATTTTTTCCCACGTGGGCTAAATGAAAATGAAAACACTAGAAACGTGGTTTCTTTCATCTTCTTTTTTAATTAAATAACATGTAAAACAAAAATACTTCTACAAATAAGTGTAAATAATAAATCAGTTGTGCAAAAGGTGCAACTACAACCTGAGACTTTGTCTACATGAACTGTAGTAAGTCCAGACATATCCACCACTGTTACAGGAAAAACTGTGCAAAAAAAATAGTGTAAAAGATACATTTTGTTGGAAAAAATAAAGCTTAAAATATTTTAACAACTAAAACAATATACATTAATACTCATATTATATGAAAAACATTGTAAAAAAAACGTAGTAGTGCAAAAGTAAGATAAAAATAAAACTAGTAACATTTTTACTTTGTAAGGAAAAAATAAAACAAAACCTAATTACCAATCAAACTACTTCAATAAACCTGAACATGTTACCAATATTTTGGATATATGCATCTATATATATATATATATATATATATTGCGTCTGTTATCGCTCCCCATCGTGCTCCATGTTTATCATAAGGTGCAGAGTCCTGCACGGGTTCGGGTACCCGTGGGTGAACCGCAAATTTTCACGAAACAGGTGAAAAACGTTGTGCTGTGTCGGATACGGGTTCGGTTTGGATATCGGGTTCCTTTATAGCGGGTCGTTCGGGTGTGGATTTTTTTTTTCGTCGGAAAACGGGTCGGAGTTTAAACATGACGGGTACGGGTGGTTGCGGTATGTCAAAATCAGAACCGTGCAGGACTCTGGCTCCATGTTTATCATAAGGTGTTCCGCGAGAAAAGGTTTCAGTCAGTGTTTGTTGAACATTTTGAAGAAGTGCTGGCAGCGCTAGTCTCTGCCTTTTGTAAGAGTTCTGCCCCCCCCCATTGGATGCTTTCGCTTCAGATGTGCAACTACGGAAAGCAGCCTGGTTCATGGTTTTCTTTTTGCGAGGAAAAAAAGAGCATGTGGAGGGAAATCGGATTGCACGATTTTCCTAAAATATGAATCGATTTTGTCATAAAACTTGATTTTAAATCTAAATTGATTTTTTGCCCAGCTCTAGTAAGTGGTTATATGTGTGGATGAAAGTCATTTAAAGTGTCAACTGTTGATGAAGATGATGATGAGGACCTGATTATTAACTCTGGTGCCTTCTGAATGGATGTACATATTCAGAAAAATTCAACTGTTCTTATTTTTTATTTTGTTTTGTGTTTTTACTGAGTTTGTAATTATCAAATTGGGTCACTGCCAATCTTTAGCTTTCATAAACATAACATGCTATGCAATGAAAAATATGGTTCTACCCAAATTTGTTTTGGTGCTACTAAATGAAAAGCTAGGTAGCACCAGTGCTACCTGTCAAGTTGGTCTGGAGCCCTGGTTGCAGATGTGGTTGTCATTTCTTCCTCCAGTTCCATTACTGTCAGCCCCAGTTTACTATCAGCCTCTACCTACACAACCAGGGGGGTACCGTAATAACCATAGGCTTCTGCACTGGTACTATTTTTTTATCCACCGGTGTAGCATCTGATAGATCAAAGTCTTGCCAAACCCGGTCAGAAGAACAACAACAACACTGCCATCAACAAACGCTTCCAAACTTGTCATCTGTTCATCTTTTAAGGACTGAACATGTGGTAGAGTCGACACAACACTGGAAATAACCCGGTCCATACCTAACGCACGCTGCCATTGTTGTGTATCTGAAAAGACACTGCCGTCACTTCTGCTTTACATCACACCAGACACAACGTCCCACCCTGTGTCACTGATTAGCTCCTTTGTTTTGAAGAAAACCTGAACCTCATGGTGCTCAGGTGGTTACGTGAGCGTAGAGAAACACAACCAGAGGACGTGAGTCAGGTTACACATGAAACACTTTGATCCGTCATTTTTTTTCAAGTTTGTGCAGCAGCTACTGTGGCGCCGTCTTCTCTTGTAGATGCTAATGCTAATGCTAGTTAAGCTAGTTAAGTTCAACAGGGAGACAGCTGTGGGGAAAAAGAAGGTCCCCAGAACATGTTGGTTCTAGATCCAAAATGTTGTGAATTTGTCAAAATTCTGATTATTCCAAACATGTGATGGTAAAGTGTTGTGTTTACAGACACCAGGTTCTTCGCATCAAGGTGGAGGATGATGTCCAACTGTCTCTGATCAGAGCCATGGAGGACATGACGGAGTTTGAGGTGCCTTTGTTTTTACCAAACACACAAAATATTAAACTTACAAAGTCTATTTTACTCATTTCCAGTCCAAAAACATCATCAAAATTAAAATAAGAGGTGGTCAAAGTACTGACATTCTGTACTGCAGTACAAGTACTGATTCAAACTGCTTTACTGAAGTAAAAGTAAAAAAGTACAACTTCTGAACTGTCATAAAGTAAAAAGTAAGTTTTTGCTACGGATGAAATAATACTGATTTAAGCAGAAAAAAAAAGAAAATTTTCAAAATGGTACCCTGTGGTACTCAGTTTAGTGAGTATGGGCAGGAAATTGAGGGGGGAAAAAATCAAGTCACAAACATGAGATTAAAAAAAAGATAATTATGAGATATAAAATTGAGATAAAAAAAACAAAAAAACTGTGAAATAAAAAATGTGGAATACAAAGTACATATATTTATATAAATGTAAAGAGTATAAAGTACAGATATTTATATAAATATAAAGAGTATAAAGTACATATATTTATATAAATGTAAAGAGTATAAAGTACATATATTTATATAAATGTAAAGAGTATAAAGTACATATATTTATATAAATATAAAGAGTATAAATACCACCTTCTCTTTCAGTAAATAGTTTTTCTATGTTTCCTGGAAGTATATTTTTATTCTTTTCTCTACACATGATCAGTCCAGTTTGTAAATCTGTCAGATCCTTAAACTTTAATCAGAGTTTTCAGAAAACTATAGGAATGTTGTACCTTTATTTTGAAGGGGCTTTTAGTCCAGGCGTTAACTGGCTGTTGTTGTTTGCAGCTGGACTTCTGGTTGGAGGCCAGTGACGTGTCCACCCCAGTGGACGTCAGAGTCCCCGTCCACACCCTGCAGCCTGTCAAAAACTACCTGGACTCCCAAAACCTGAATCACTCTGTCATGATCCATGACCTGCAGGTGCAGCTCCACTTAACACAACTACAACAATAATCAAAGAACATGTGACTTAGGAATGGGTGGTATGGCCAAAAATGTATACCCCAGAATAATCTGAGCCACTGGTGGTATACAGTATATATCACGATATACAGCGATGGGCAATAGCATCACTACATGTAGCAAAGCTATTAGTTAAACTACATTTTCTGGTAACTTGACTGTAGCGTCGCTTTATGAAACAAGTAACTTTCTTGTAGTTACTTTATTTTTTTGATCAAGTACTGACAAAGCATCCCTAAAAGCTAAAAATTCAGCAATAACATTGTGGGGTCGTTACAATATCTAGTCTAAACTGTTTACCCACCCTGGCGGAACACCAGCATAAGGAAATGAAGCGCACCTCAGTTCCCGCGCCAAATGTAAACAGCTTTTCTTTGCGGTGTTAGCAAACAGTCATCAACCAGGAGGTAATGAGAATAATTTAAAAGTTGAAATTTCAAGATTAAAGTCAAAATGTTCAAGTCGAAACTTCAACTTTAATCTCGTCATATAAAAAAAAAAATTTTTACACATGGCCCTAATACTCTGTCGTAATATAGAGATTCAATGAGGATAATGAATCCAACTTAAAGTTAAATACAAAAAATATATATAAAAATAAACATAAACTTGGGGAAAAACTAAACTAAAATACAATATTAAACAATTTCTAAACTAGAAAAACACTCTGAGAGCGCAGATCTCCGCCAAGATATAGACCCCCCCCCATTACCACCAAAATCTAATCATTTCCAGATCTCCCCATTACCAACCTACCCTGAAAATTTCATCAAAATTCATCCATAAGTTTTCGAGTTATCTTGAACACAGACAGACAGACAGACAGATAAACGTCGGGAAAAACACAACCTCTTTGGCGGAGCTAATAAGGTTTACATTAGGCACTTCAAATGAACCAACATAGAGCAGAGATATAAAAGGGAGTTCTTTGGTTAAAATAATAAATGTCGTTCAATGTTCTTGCTTATTGTTCTTGCAACGCTGTTCAATTCCAAATTTTGGAGACATGAAAAAAAAATCTTGAAATCATTACTAAAACCAGGGATAGTGTGTTTACAGTTTCTGCATTTTGAACAATGAATATGATATTTACCCAGAATTATAATTATATTAATAATGTCTGATATGGAAGATTCCAAATCATCCATGTAAAAATGGACACCATTCATTTTTAGTGAAATCCAATTATGTATAAGCAAGGGATAATGTATGGCCCATGAGTTACTATTGACTTCGGCGTCGGCTGCTGTTCGCCGCGTCGGGGAATATTTTTCGATAGTAACTCGTGGGCCATACATTATCCCTTTCATATTACTGTTTATTTTGTATATTTGTTTTGATCCAATTGCAGCAACATGTTGTTCAGTATTGAGCATGTGCAGATGTGAATGACAGTGAAGTCTGTCTAATGTGATGTGACTGGTTCTGGTTCTGGTTCTGGTTGTGGTTCTGCAGGTGATCCTGGATAAGGAGCAGCAGGACATGAACTCTTCTGCTCATGACAATACTACGTCAGACGACTTCGACTTCAAGAGATATCACACACTGAATGAGGTCAGAGCTCCGCCCCTCTGCTTCTGCAAGTGAACAGCTGGTAAAAGTACTGCGGTACAAGTACAGCTACTGGTGTGAAAAAATACACTCTGGTAAAAGTACTAGTACTCATTCAACTACTTTACTGAAGTAGAAGTCAAAAAGTACAAGTTATTAATTGTAATGAAGTAAAAAATTACAACTTCTTTTTTTGCTATGGATGAAATAATATATAAACTAAAATACTGTTTGATATATAAACTAAAATATTGTTTGATATATAAACTAAAATACTGTTTGATATATAAACTAAAATATTGTTTGATATATAAACTAAAATACTGTTTGATATATAAACTAAAATATTGTTTGATATATAAACTAAAATACTGTTTGATATATAAACTAAAATATTGGACTAGAGCTGTGGTCTAAGTCTGGGCTTTAATGTGGTTCAGATCTACAGTTTCCAGGACATGCTGGTGGCCGAGAACCCTAACCTGGTCTCAAAGATAGTGATTGGTCAGAGCCACGAGGGCCGTCCTCTCAATGTGCTCAAGGTAAGAACAACAAACAGCAGTTCTAAGCTTGACTTTCAATTTCAGTAAAATATTCTTAAAGAGATAGTTCATGGGATCACCGTCTTTACTCTGGTGCAGTGTCCTGTGAGTCCAGTTCTGTTTTTTTGGTCAAAGCGAAAGTAGTCCTGGCAAGTTTCCTAGGGTCAACACAATAAAACACCTACCTACTTACCTACCTACCTACCTACCTACTTACCTACCTACCTACCTACCTACCTACCTACCTACCTACTTACCTACCTACTTGCCTACCTACTTACCAACTACCTACCTACTTACTTACCCACCTACCTACCTACCTACCTACCAACTTACCTACCTACTTACCCACCTACCTACCTACCTACCTACCTACTTACCTACCTACCTACCTACCTACCTACCTACCTACTTACCTACCTACTTGCCTACCTACCTACCTACTTACCTACCTACTTGCCTACCTACTTACCAACTACCTACCTACTTACTTACCCACCTACCTACCTACCTACTTACCTACCTACCTACCTACTTTCCTACCTACTTGCCTACCTACTTACCAACTACCTACCTACTTACTTACCCACCTACCTACCTACCTACCTACTTACATACCTACCATTAGACTGAACTGTGACACTTCAGACCTTGTTAGTTTAAATTTTACTTCAGCTACAAACAGAACAAGTATATATTTAAAGTGAATATAAATATTATACTTCATATTAAAAAATGCTGATAATATTGACCTGTTCTTTTGTCAATCTAAAAATAATTACAAAATAAAAATCAAATAAAACTTCAGGTCCATGTAAGGTGTTGTAAGTTAACACCAAAAAAGAAACTGAAAAACAGAAACAGTGACGTTTAAAAATTACATTAATGCCATTAAAAAGTTATTATTAATGTCATGAATTAATTTTAATTAATTCATAGAAAGCCCATTATTCTCAATGGGTTTTTTTTCTTCTGAACTGCTGTTGTTTTTCTCAGTTCAGCACCGGTGGAACCAAACGTCCTGCCATCTGGATCGACACTGGAATCCACTCCAGAGAGTGGGTCACCCAGGCCAGTGGGACCTGGTTCGCTAAGAAGGTACATTTTATACATATATATATATATATATATATATATATATATATATATATATATATATATATATATATATATATATATAAAAATGTTCCTCTCGCCCCACGTGGGCGGTGTCTCCTTCAGACTCGGGTCCTCTACCAGAGGCCTGGGAGCCTGAGGATTCTGCGCAGGATCTTAGCTGTTCCTAGCAATGCGCTCTTTTGTACAGAGATCTCTGATGTTGTTCCTGGTATCTGCTGGAGACATTCTCCCAGGTTGGGGGTCACTCCCCCTAGTGCTCCGATCACTACTGGTACCACTGTTGCCTTCACATTCCACATTTTCTCTAACTCCTCTTTCAGCCCTTGGTATTTCTCAAGCTATCACTGGGGACTCCCATATATATATATATATATATATATATATATATATATATATATATATATATATATATATATATATATATATATATATATATATATATATATATATACACCTTATGTCCTATTCGCACAGGATCAGTATTATCTGTGGTCCACT
Organism: Siphamia tubifer; assembly: GCA_020466265.1. Taxonomy (NCBI): domain Eukaryota; kingdom Metazoa; phylum Chordata; class Actinopteri; order Kurtiformes; family Apogonidae; genus Siphamia; species Siphamia tubifer. The sequence continues at coordinate 47,870,267 of CM035788.1, read as the reverse complement.
GGTAATTCACAATTACCCCCCATACCTCTGTGTTATTGTGTGGTGCATTCGTACGGGATAAACAAAAGTCTGTAATTCACGCTAATTACATACATTATGAGGTGATATGTTGTAAGTTGACAACTTCCTGTTTCGTCTCAATACATTAATAAAGTAGAATGAAAACAATATCTACATAAGAATAAAGGGGGAAAAAGCCATTGATAGGGATGCAGTCTGTAAATGTCCTCTATGCCTTCAAAATAAGAGTGGGGTCAGTGCAGTGTGGTCCATATCTTCATGGTTGTGATCCATATTTTTATGGCTGTGGTCCACATCTTCTCTGGATGTTATCTTCCTTCTACTACATTTGCTTCAAATCTGATGCCTTTGTTTACCGATTGTTCTTCTTCTATTGTGCTGACCAGAAGAATGCACCACCTACTGTCTGCGAGTGGAACACACTTCACTCAGTAATTGGTAGATTTCAGTCATGTGACTATGATGACGTCGCAACTTCAGCTGGAGGACAGGAAGTAACCATGGAGACTATCACTATGGAGGAAACCATTGAAGAGAGTGTTTATTGTAGGGATTTAGATCCAGTGTCCAAACACAGTTAAAAATGTACTGGACCTGACCTGTATCTGATGAAAATAGATTTTCCATCAATCTGTGCTGTGGATATGACTAACTACCTGGTCCTGCAGAAGTCCTACTACACCAGCAGCAGATGAAAGACTAGAAAAGTTTGGAGACATATTTGTCAGTGGGTGGGTCCACAACCTTGGTACCAAAAGGCTCAGTGATAATTATGGTTTGTTCTTCACCAGGGTGAGTGTTTTATTTGTAAAGATGCCACATCAGCATGCATTGCGTGTTTGTTTACATTAGTCGTTGCTAGCTGCTAGCAGTAGCAACTAATGTAAACAAACATGTAACTCATGTTGATGTGTCTGGTTAAACCATATGACAACAGTGTAAATGAACATTTAACCACAACCTAATGATATATAGCACATCCACAAAAACAGTTAGCTTTGGAACATACCTCTGACCAATTGGTCACTGCAGACATGGGCATTAGCATTAGCATTAGCAGACTCTCCTCCTCCTGACCACAAATGCAGATTTAAAATCCAGTTTTTGCTGTGTTTTTCTGTGAGCTTTTTCCATTTCTCACCTTTGTGAATGACAGTCTTTGGTACTCTAAAAAAAATCACTTCACCTTCTCTCATTTAGAATGATTGACGCAGCCGTAAACAACACGAAACAGACATTTTCCCAATGGAAAACTCACTCAGCTTCAATTCCTGCTCTCCATCTGAAAATCGCACCCTAACTATATAATTCAATTACTTTTTATATAATGGGTGAAATAATAGGTCACTAATGTGAAGTGTTTCGTGTAGCCAAAAAAGTGTTATATAAATCCAGTGCATTATTATTAGACAATGTTTAATTAATTAAATTTTTTCAATTCAATTCTATTTATTAAGCCCCAAATCACAACAATGTCATCTCACAGGGCTTTCCAAGAACACAATCAACCACAGAAATAGATAAAAGTCTCAAGCATCCCTTGTCCTTAGACCCTCCTTCTCAGCAAGAAAAAACTCCAAAACCCAGTGGGAAAAAAGAAGAAATCTTTGGGCGAACCACACTGAAGGAGAGATCCACTCCCATTGACGGACAGACTATAGATGAACGTCCATTTGTAGATGAAGGGGGGGGGGGGGGTACATTCATCAGACAGGTGAGGGTGGGGGAGGATGTCTGGGGTCACAGGTCAGCACAGGACACAGGTGAGTCACTGCAGATCCTGTTGTCTATGGCTCCTTATGCGGATACAATATATATACATATATTGTGTATATATGTCTATATTTATATACATATATTGTGTATATATGTCTATATTTATATACATACATATACAATATAAAGCAATGTGAGATCACGTGAAATCAATCTATTGGATTCTCTTGCTGTGCATGTACAGTGGGATTTGTGGGAAACTCCAGTTGAGTCCTTAGCTGAGTTTCTGTCAGTATCTGGGCTTGGATGTGCATAAAAACAAACTGACGGATGGTTTCTCTGTGTGTTGTCTAACCTGCTGGACTGAATTCTCGACTTAGATTGTGACTGACTATGGACATGATCCTGCCCTCACCACCATCCTCAACAAGATGGATATCTTCCTGGAGATTGTCGCCAACCCTGATGGCTTCCAATATAGCTTGACCACGGTCAGTCACCTTTCATTCAACGTTGGTTCATTTCTATTATTATTTTTGGAGCTAGGTCAAATGTTCATTAATACTAACATCTGTGTCAAAGTGTACACAATGCACTGATATAAAAACTATTATATATGTGACCCGCCACCACGAAATCAGGCATAAGTCGCGCTGAGCCGTTCAGAGCCACAGCCAAATTTAGGCTGGAAGGTGATTTCTTATTTGTGTTTACATTTTATCAAAAAACGGTACCTTAACACCTCTATGTTCAGTTCCTGTGGTCATTACATTGAAATCCAATCAATAAAGGTGTCTATTGAGTCAATTATTTAAGTGGCGACAAAAGTTCAGGGATTGCTGAGCAAAGACAAAGACGACTTCCACCTCTTTTCGCCGAACAAAACGATCTCCGTTCCGTGGGTAAACACCCAAGTGTTTGGTACGAGGTAAAAGCTTATATTGAATGTTCTGTCCAATGGTGTAAGCCAAATGATTATAATACGTCACACTTCTGTCCTATTATTATAATATATAAAACTTCTGTGACATGTCCATCAGAGTGTCCTTTAACATCTGTGAAGAATTTGTGTCAATCGGATACAAATTATTATGCGTTGCTAAGGACTTCCTACCCCAAAACAGTCCAAAACTTTAACGGACAATATCTAAAAATATGCAAATTGCAAAATATGTCCAAATGTGGATATTAAAATGACCATAACTTTGGTTCTACTTGTGATAGAAACATCATTTTTTCACCATCTTAAACCTTAGTTTCCACTCTACCAAGATACACACATAACTCTGTTTGGATTTACACACACTTATGCCTGGTTTACTGGTGGTGGGTCACATATTATATATTCTTTTATTTTTCTGCTTTAATTTGACTTTATTTTTGTAAATAATGCTCAGCCCTAATCAGACATATCCAGAAGTGGTGGAAGTACTACCATTCTGTACTTTAGTACAATTACAGCTACTGGTGTGAAAAAATACTCTGGTAAAAGTACAAGTACTGATTCAACTGCTTTACAGAAATAAAAATAACAATCTGTGACACAGTCATCTTGTACAGTTTCTCATTGTGTTTCTAACATAAATCACCATTTATTACCCAGAGTCTCCTTGAGAACCATTTTATCTGATCGTTTCTCGTAGGTTACAAGACAAACCCCCAAAAGGCGTTCTAACCAAGTATTTATTCCAGGTCACAGCTGCTGTGTGTGAAACAGTTATTTCTCTTGCTTAGTAAAACACAATAAGAAAACATTTAAGACTAACACTTTAACATAACGTAACCTAATTTTCCAATACACTAGTTTTAATGTGTACACATTTCTTTAAAATAAATGGTATGTCACTGTTAAGCCACTTGGCCACAGATATAAAGGTCAGAATTAGAGATCGGTGGCTGGACCTCAGGAAACCGATTCATGGCTGAAAATCCAGCCATCGGGCATTCACTCGAATCTCATACGACACAGACCCATAACCGATTCTAATTTTTGTAAATCAAACCTTAATCATTCGACATTTTTTAACCCCTTAAGTGATCTCAATTGATTATGATGACACTAGATTTTTTGATGCAAAAACAAACATAAAATAATTTTTTTGCCCGATTTCTGCCTTAATGTCTTATGGATCAATACAATATTTATCATGGTGCATTTTTTATGTTTCCAGAACCGTATGTGGCGTAAGAACAGGAAGCCCACCTGTAGTTTCTATTGTGTGGGAGTTGACCTCAACAGGAACTGGGATGCTGCTTTTGAAGGTAAAGCCTTCCCACACTAAAGACCAATTTATATCCTCCATTAATTATGGAAACAGGTGTTTTCATCCAGTTCCAGAGGTAGTTTCACCCGTCAGTTTGTCTGTTGGTCAAGAGTTTAGCAATCCAGTGAGCTCCGGGCGAAACGGAGCAATACTACAGGAAATTATGGGGCCAGTGGAGAGGCCAAAGTGTAAAATTTTAGATTTCCACCCACAAAGAAGGTTCTCGCTAGGACTTTAAAAATGGCGATGGAGGATAGAATTTGTGAGCTGGTCGGTGGATATATCCATCTATGACGCAGCAGTGCCTGGAGACGATTTAAGGTATCAGCAGTCATCCTGAAATACTGAAAACGTTTCTCCTCATCCATCTGACTCATAGATAGAACCAATGACACCAATTCACCATCAACTATCCTCCTTGTATTAAGTGGACTCACACTCCACCATCTTGTGCGCCTATTTCTGGTCCGGTTTTCATGGCTCCACAGTTAATACATCAAAATCACTGCTTCAATAGACGCCATGTTTCTCGAACCCTCAACAATATGACTTGTTACCGCCCCCAAGAGGATTTAAAATGTGACATCCATAATATGGACGGAAGCATAACTACCAGCTCCAGGAGGAACGTTAGGAACGGAAAGATGAGTTCCATCCAGTTCCAGAGGAATAAATTAGGCTTTACCCTTTCAAAGGAAGCTATAAGGGGTAGGGCTTGAAAATCAATCCCTATGAATTGGGACACCCCTTCAACATTCACCTACATCATCAGTTCACTCCACCAGTTGTTACGTAACCAAAAACAACAGTTTTAACCAGAGGTAAATAAACATGTCTGCTGCTGTAGTTTTCTCATGGGATATGCCCATATTTTTACTAGTATCTGCGTCTAATCAGAGTGTTATGCATCGACCGATTACTCCACATTTACGTAAATAGCGATTTTAAAATTTTTTTGTGCGTTTTATGGATAAAATGACCATTACACCTTGCGACAATGTCAACCTTTATAAAATACTACAGTTATCACAACTTAAACTGTTAATTATGGCGAAAATACTACATTTGTGTACTTCTTTCATTGATGCCACCATTACTGCATTGTATTCTGGGAAATTTCTCGTACCCCTTCATTTGGAGTCTGCCTTTGGAAAATCTCCATTTGAAGTGGTATAAAGCCCTTCCCCTTCGCCCTACCCCTCTGCCTTAACATGAATTGAGAAACCCCTACACGTGGGCACATAATATGGAGGGGAAGGAGTGCAATGAGATTCAGCTTAATTTAAAGATGCCCTATGCAGGAATTTTGTTCCCAGTTAACCTAAAATGTCCCTGACTGTCACCAGACCTTAAGGAATCCTGTTCATTTCAAATACTGGCTACATTTCCATGATGTTTTTTAATTCACAATTATATATTCTGACTAAAATAATTCAGAATTAAAGCTATTTCCCTCATGTTTCCATGGACATGTTAATACCGCTATAATGTTATATCTGGGGGGGGCACAGGGGACAACTTTATGGAAGGGGGGGGGGGGGGGGGGGCAGGGGACGTGCCCCGCCTTCCATAAAGTTGTCCGCACCAAAAATCATTGTAAGAATACAAAAACAAATGTGACCCGCCACCACGAAACCAGGCATAAGTCGCGCTGAGCCGTTCAGAGCCACAGCCAAATTTAGGCTGGAAGGTGATTTGTTATTAGTGTTTACACCTTATCAAAAAACGGTACCTTAACACCTCTATGTTCAGTTCCTGTGGTCATTACATTGAAATCCAATCAATAAAGGTGTTTATTGAGTCAATTATTTAAGCGGCGACAAAAGTTCAGGTATTGCTGAGCAAAGACAAAGACGACTTCCACCTCTTTTCACCGAACAAAACGATCTCCGTTCCGTGGGTAAACACCCAAGTGTTTGGTACGAGGTAAAAGCTTATATTGAATGTTCTGTCCAATGGCGTAAGCCAAATGATTATAATACGTTGCAATTCTGTCCTATTATTATAATATATAAAACTTCTGTGACATGTCCATCAGAGTGTCCTTTAACATCTGTGAATAATTTGTGTCAATCGGATACAAATTATTATGCGTTGCTAAGGACTTCCTACCCCAAAACAGTCCAAAACTTTAACGGACAATATCTAAAATTATGCAAATTGCAAAATGTGTCCAAATGTGGATATTAAAATTACCATAACTTTGATTCTACTTGTGATAGAAACATCATTTTTTCACCATCTTAAACCTTAGTTTCCACTCTACCAAGATACACAGATAACTCAGTTTTGATTTCCAGACACTTATGCCTGGTTTCGTGGTGGTGGGTCACAAATAATAATATATTAATGTTCATTAAAAGCACAACATAAGCGCTGCAAATTATAGACATAAAACTTTTTTTTTTTTTAATTGTTGATAGATTATGATTTCCCATTTGGATCTCCACTCCTTTTCGACATCAGACCCTTTCATTATCAAACAAACTTATCTCGCAGATTCTTAGACTTCCTCATGCATTCGGCTGAATCCATTTTCACTCCAGTCATCTTCAACAATGACATTCGTGTTCACAAAAAAAGACGGAAGGGAAGTGGATGTAGAATGGACCAATCAGAGGCCTCTTTTCTGGTCTTCTCTGCGACACTGTCTACAGTGAGGTAGATTTTCTGAGAGGGAAGTGCAACTCTCTGCGACGAGCGCTAAATAGTTTGCGACGTGTCGAAGACAGTGCAAGGAATAATGGTGTTAGAGAGTAACAGCGTTAGAGTAGAACGGCGTTAGAGTAGAACGGCGTTAGAGTAGAACGGCGTTAGAGTGGAACGGCGTTAGAGTGGAACGGCGTTAGAGTGGAACGGCGTTAGAGTGGAACGGCGTTAGAGTGGAACGGCGTTAGAGTGGAACAGCGTTAGAGAGTAACAGCGTTAGAGTGGAACAGCGTTTAGCCACGTTTCAAGTAATGGAGTAATTACTTAATTGCTTTATCCATAACTATGTCGCTGTTACCGTTACTCAGGAAATAATGTGATGTGTTACAATTTGATGAATTGGGCCGTAAGTGTTGCCCTGGGTACAGACAACAACTTGGAGTTTTGGTAACACCGTCAGTGTCGCACATGTCTACACCAAGCTAGCATTCAGCTCGGCGAAGAACTCCACTTGACAACAAAATTAATCATGACTTGCTAAGAAGTTGGATGGGTGGGGTCTCAACTGTCTTGTTCCTACGCACACACACAAGTCAGATACACACACACACACAGATGATGGCAGCACCATCGGAACGTCGCACTTGAGCTCTGATTGTTAAAAATAATAATTGCACGATTAATATTTGCTTTTCTCTATTGCTAATTTCTTTTCTAAGCAAGTTTCTGTGCCTTAATAGAAATGGTGTAAACACTTAAAATGATTGGAACATAAGTTGTTTTTCATGCACACAAAATGGAAAGAATATTGAAATAGGATGTAGTGTTATATAATTACAGATTCATATTTTCTTATTTCATGGTGACATTAGGTTGATTAGATACTGTTAGTGCTTATCATTGATGCTAGTCTGGTAATCTAAGCTTAATATGTTAGCTAATGCATTTCAGTGGACATAAGTATCATTGTCTTACCATGAAATATGGACCAGGATGTTTTTGATCCAGTCACGCCGAAGTGCCTTATCTTTGGGGAAACGATGGAAGGTTTGTCCATGGTACGATGTATTCCCTCTTTGAGGATGAACATCTTGGGACGCAGCAGTGAGTCGACATTGCTGTTAGGAAACTGTTGTTGTGTACCCCTCAATGTCTTTTGAATGTGAATAAGGCTCATTGAAGAGACGGTCTACTGAAAAAATAATAAACTTAGACCTAGAGTCGTCCTCAGTGGTCTGTATATGTTTTACGAGGTCTTCTTTCAACAATGCTGTCGTCTTTCAAAGGTGTGAAATTACTGCATTGAACATCCTGAGGAGAACGTCCTGAGCGCCGCCCCCCCATCCGTCTGACTGATTCAATCTAGCGTCTACCATGTCAGTTCCCATGTGTTGACCTTATTTGACCTTGTGTTGCAGGACAGGGATCCAGTAGAAATCCCTGTAGAGAAACGTACTGTGGTCCCAGAGCCCACTCTGAGTCTGAGGTGTCATCCATTGTTAATTTTGTCAAGTCCCATGGAAACATAAAGGCCTTCATCTCCATCCACGCCTACTCCCAGATGCTCCTGTACCCTTATGGCTACACCAGGACTCCTGCCATGGACCACGCCGAGCTGGTACACTGCTCACACCACACATAACAGTCCAGCCAGCACCACGGTCACCAATGGGTTTGTCCACAGTTTCCATGGTAACCCCACATATGTTTACCTACACTGTAGAATGGACAGCAAAACGTTGTATAATTTCAACATAAACTGTGAGTAAAAATTGACAAAAAATTTTTTGTATATTAATGATTAAATCAAATGTAGCTGTAGTTTCTACTGGAAGAGTATGTGAACAAGAGCAGAGTTGTTTGTAGAAATGATGTATTTCTATATAATGTAAAGTGAAAAACAATGTGGGGCCATTTAAATTACAAGACCACCATGTTGAAATAAAAGTCGAAAAAGTAAGAAAAAAAAGTAAAAACGAAACATTTAATAATTTCAGATTTTAAACATAAAACAACAGTTGTCGGTGTTTGTTAAATCTACAGTTTTAAAATGTTAAATCTACATGTTCTAGTCGTAGTCCTTAGACCCTCCCTCTGTCCTTAGACCCCCCCCCGTCCTTAGCTCCTGTCCTTAGACACTCCATCTGTCCTTAGCTCCTGTCCTTAAACCCTCCCCCAGTCCTTAGACCCTCCCTCTGTCCTTAAACCCTCCCCCTGTCCTTAAACCCTCCCCCTGTCCTTAGACCCTCCCTCTGTCTTTGGACCCTCCCCCTGTCCTTAGCTCCTGTCCTTAGACCCTCCCTCTGTCTTTGGACCCTCCCCCTGTCCTTAGCTCCTGTCCTTAAACCCTCCCTCTGTCCTTAGACCCTCCCCCTGTCCTTAGACCCTCCCTCTGTCTTTGGACCCTCCCCCTGTCCTTAGCTCCTGTCCTTAAACCCTCCCTCTGTCCTTAGACCCTCCCCCTGTCCTTAGCTCCTGTCCTTAGACCCTCCCTCTGTCCTTGGACCCTCCCCCTGTCCTTAGACCCTCCACCTGTTCTTAGCTCCTGTCCTTACACCCTGTGCTGTCCTTAGACGTACCCCCTGTCCTTAGCTCCTGCCCCTGGACCCTCCCAATGTTCTTAGGTCTTGTCCTTAGACCCTCCCCCTGTCCTTAGCTCCTCCTTCTCAGCAGAAACACTCCAAAAAGGACGAACCTTGGGTAGAACCACAGTTTTAGAAATATGTTTATAGTTCAATATGTTTTTTACAGGATTATTCTGACCACCACAGCTGCCAGTTTTTTCTGTAAAAACAACTGGATTTTTTTTACAGTGAATATCACAAATTTCTTCATTGTCATACCAGCAGGTACAACAAACTCTCAGGTTCAGTGTAAAAATTTAGACAGAAAAAAAATATTGGTAAAACAACTATGAATATCATTATTTAATTATTTACATTAAACATAAAAAGCATTACAAAAACGATATTTGTAAAACAGCATTTAATGACATGAAAGATAAATATTGCAGGATAAGCAGTTTGGAAAATACATAATACAGTGGTCCCTCAACTTATGAAATTAATTCGTTCCATAAGTGGTTTCGTACCATGAATTTTTCGTAAATAGATTTGTTCCAAGGCCCCCAACACTACTTACTCAAACCCTTTAAAAATGTATTTAAAGTATTTACATTTTGTATGAAATATGTGTTAAAAGTAAAACAAAATTCAGATTTAGATGTAAGTGGGTGTCAGTGGGCAAATATGTCTTCACTGACTGAACATTAAACCATTCAAATGAACCAGACATATGGGTCATTTTCATACCCACTTTCATACACACTCTACCAACTGAGCCACAGCTCAGTTGGTAGAGTGTGTCGCCCAATGACAGAGAGGTTGGCAGTTCGCGTCCCAGCTCTGGCTGTCCACATGTCGAAGTGTCCTTGGGCAAGACACTGAACCCTGGCTTAGGCCCCCAGTAGGACTGACCTTTGACCTTAGAAACCTACTGATGTATGAATGGGAGAATGTGAAGCTAATGTAAAGTGCTTTGAACACCATGAAGGTGGAAAAGAACTATATAAGTGCAGACCATTTACCATTGTGTTTGTTTTGTCACTTTCACCTTCAACAATGTTTGTTGATGGACGTTAGGTGAAATATTGATCCCAACTTTTCATAATCTGGCTAAAATGCCAAGGCATATGTCGTCATATTGGGCTATATGATGACTCGTGAACAATTTTTCAGGATGTTTTTTTTCCACGAATTTGGAAAGTTGGTTAAATGTGTCCAACATGTCTTTTATTGGTGCTGTTGGAATGATGGCTCCTCCTTTTTTATCATCTCCTGTTTTAAATGAACACACTGGGAAAAACTCTCTAACCAGTAACTCTGTCTTCTATGCTTGTTAGAACTCTGTGATGAATAAGGGTGAAAGGTCACCAAAAGCATCATGGTAGCTCCCTCATAGCCAATGGGATGCCACGTACAGTATATATTTACTTACATTATGTACAGTATTTACATCTCGGGGTTTTCGGTTTTGTTTCATAAATTGAATTTTCTTTCATATTCAGAGACAAAAAATTGACATAAATGTTTTTTGTTACTTGGATTATTCGTTAGCTGGGTCTTTGATAAGTTGAGATACGACTGTATAAGATATTCAGTTCTCTAATTTTGATGTGTGTGTGGACAAACCCATATGGTACCCTCATATGCAGGCCAAATGGAACCCTTATGGGGCAAACATGGACATGCTGACTGGGAATTAACCTGTGAAAAATATTTCCACAGGACAACCTGGCTAACAAATCCATCAATGAACTGTCTTCACTGTACGGAACCAGATACAAATACGGCAACATCGTCAACACCATCTGTGAGTCCACATGATGACCAGGGTTACAGGACAATACTTCTGTACTGTATAGGGCGGCTGTGGTTCAGGTGGTAGAGCGGGTCGTCTAATCACTAAAGAGTTGGTGGTTTATGTTTCAGCTCTGGCTGTCCACATGTCCAAGTGTCCTTGGGCAAGACACGGAACCCTGATTCAGTCTGGCAGAATCTTAGAAACCTACTGGTGAATGGCTGAATGTGAGGCTAATGTTTAGCGCTTTGAGCACCATAAAGGTAGAAAAGCGCTATATAAGTGCAGTACATTTAATAATGGATTGGATGTATATTGCACTCTTTTGGCCACTCAAAGCACTTCACATTAGTGACCCATTATTTACTCTCACATGCACCCTCTGTTGGTGGTAAACTACATATGTATCCACAGTTGCCCTGGAGCAGACTGACAGAAGCATGGCAGCCATTTTGCACCTACAGCTCCTCCCACCACCACACATTCATACACCTCTGTGACACTGGAGGCAGCAGGGTAAAGTGTCTTGCCCAAGGACACAACAGAGCTGGATTTGAACCACCAACCCTTCAGTTACTGGACAACCCGTTCTACTAACTGAGCCATGGTCGCCACATTTACTTCCAGTTCATTCCCTGTTCACTCACTTCTTAGGATGTATCATGCCACATGTGGTGAAGTCTGTATGGACTAAAATCTAGTCAAACTTAAATTGAAATGGCAGGAAAGTGTGGATTTAACAATGTCTGGCTTCACTGGGACATGTACATAAATGTTTAGACTTGAACCAGCACATTGTCATTTATTTTGTTAAACTTCTGAGGGTAAATTTTAAATGATAGTTCACTAGAGATACAGTGTTAAGAGAATTTTCACATTCATTTGTATAGAAGCATTTTTACTGCGGTGCACCCACAGTGACTTACCCCCCCCCGACAGTGTCCTGTGAGTTCAGTTCTGGTCCAGGCAGGTTTCCTGGGGTCAACAAAACAAAATGTCTCAAAACAGTATGTGTTCAAATGAGTGATTTGCATAACAAAACCAAAACTCACACTGTAATTGCTTGGAGCTATTTTTTCTCAATAGCGAACAATGTGCGTTGTCACTGCTAACAGCTGTGCACCTTAGCAAACTAATGTTCTACAGTGTTTACGGCTGCTACGTGCAAGTGCACAGCTGTTAGTGACAATGTGCATTGATCACTATTGAGAGAAAACAGGACAGAGACCATAAACCACAATTAAAAAATAAATAAATAAATAAATATATATATATATATATATATATATATATATGATTCCCTAATTCACCTCACCCGGATCTACAGCAAAGACATTGGGATGTCATTCGGACTAGATAAATGTGGGCGGATGATATCTAGAAGAGGAAAGGTGATCACAACTGAAGGGGTTGACCTACCTGAAGGGAATATCACAGATGTGCAGGAAAGTTACAAATACCTAGGGATCCCACAGACAAATGGTAATCATGAGGAGGCAGCTCGGAAGTCAGCCACAGCCAAATACCTACAGAGGGTAAGACAGGTCCTGAAAAGTCAGCTGAACGGCAAAAATAAGATCCAGGCCATTAACACCTATGCCCTGCCAGTAATCAGATACCCAGCTGGGATAATATCCTGGCCACTGGAAGAGTACAAGCCACTGATATCAAGACAAGGAAACTCCTTACCATGCATGGAGGGTTCCACCCCAAGTCCAGTGTCCTGAGGCTGTACACTAAGCGAAAGGAAGGGGGCCGAGGACTAGTAAGTGTCAGAACTACTGTCCAGGAGGAAACGGCGAACCTCCAGGAATACATCAAGAAAATGGCCCCCAATGACCAACTGCTAAGTGAATGCCTCAGGCAACAAAAGCCCAGTAAGGTCGAGGAACCAGAGGGGCTATCATGGAGGGACAAACCCTTGCATGGCGTGTACCATCGACAAATTGAGGAAGTGGCTGATATGGAAAAGACATACCAGTGGCTGGAAAAGGCTGGACTAACGGACAGCACAGAGGCGCTACTCATGGCTGCACAAGAACAAGCCCTGAACACCAGAGCAATAGAGGCCGGGGTCTACCACATCAGACAGGACCCCAGGTATAGGCTGTGTAGAGAAGCCACTGAAACAGTCCAGCACACCACAGCAGGGTGTAAGATGCTGGCAGGCAAGGCATACATGGAGAGGCATAACCAGGTAGCGGGCATACTGTACAGGAACATCTGTAAAGAGTATGGACTGGAGGTCCCAGGGTCAAGATGGGAGAACCCCCCAAAGGTGACAGAGAACAAACAGGCCAAGATCCTGTGGGACTTCCAGATCCAGACTGACAAGATGGTGATGGCCAATCAGCCTGACATAGTGGTGGTGGATAAACATGAGAAGACAGTGGTGGTGATAGATGTAGCAGTCCCCAGTGATAGCAACATCAGAAAGAAAGAACATGAGAAGCTTGAGAAATACCAAGGGCTGAAAGAGGAGTTAGAGAAAATGTGGAGTGTGAAGGCAACAGTGGTACCAGTAGTGATCGGAGCATTAGGGGCAGTGACCCCCAAGCTGGGACAATGTCTCCAGCAGATACCAGGAACAACATCAGAGATCTCTGTACAAAAGAGCGCATTGCTAGGAACAGCTAAGATCCTGCGCAGAACCCTCAGGCTCCCAGGCCTCTGGTAGAGGACCCGAGTCTGAAGGAGACACCGCCCACGTGGGGCGAGAGGAACATTTTTTTTTTTTTTATATATATATATTTTTTTTTTTAAAAAGGTAACCAAGACAGGAAGTCCTTCTCATAGATATGACCAGGGCTGAAAACTTACTTGCAAAGAACAGACAGAGACAGGAGGGTTATATAGGGCTGAAGACAGGTGAGACACATTGGGGTTAATTAATGGGAGGAGACACACACTGTGACCAGGAGGAAAGTAGGTGAAAGTTCAACACAAAGCCACACGTCAAAGTAAACACCCAGAACTCAAACAAAGACATAAACCACAGAGAGACGTACAAAATAAGACAGAAACAAGATGCTGGATACCGAACTAATGACATCGACTTACATTTTTAGGAGTACGTAGCATGGGCGTAGGTTTCTATACAGACGGTTGTGACATGTCACGACCATCTGTAATCCCCATTACAGATGGTAATCCCCATGTTAGGGATTGCAAAATAGTCCCTACAATATTTGTCATTTTAATTTAATATAGGATAAATCTACATTCATTGAAAATTTTGAAAAACTATATAAATATTCTACACATATGGTCGCATTAATAAAAACTATTTTACATTTGTTCACGTTTTGTTTTTGCCACGTTCCGATATTGATTAGATGATATAACGACCCATATCTGCTGTTTTTATTGGCTGCAACAGAGTGATGGTTAGTGGGGCACTGCTGATCTGGGGTCAGTCAGGTGACCCCGTACATGTGAGTCAGAAGAACAACAGACGTCCATCTGCTGGAAACTTGTAATTGTCCGAATGTCAATGCTATAAGCTCCAGAGACAATGCCACCGAAAAAGAAACAGGACATTAGAACATATTTCACTACAGTGGCTGTAAGTATAGTGAACACAGAATCATGTAATAAAATAAACAGCATTCAGAGTGAGAGGTTTAGATAAGTGTGTTACCCCGTCCCCTGTCCCCCGTCTCCCGCCCCCCGTCCGTGTAATTTGGAGTGCTGTAGTTGTAGATGTCTTAAGTAGCCAACAGACAAAGACTTTAACTCTTACATGCACAGCATCCCAATAATGTAAAGATTTACCAGAAGTGCAAATTATTTTTTAAAATGTCTTTGTTGTGTTTTCTGCATAATACAGAAAACCCCAATAATAGTTATTTATTTAGTTCTTGTCTTGAATGTTTTGACAAAAAGCCATATGTATGTGTATGCTGAATTTGCACATTGGAAAAAGTAAAGTGTTCTTGTCCATTAACTGCTCTGCTGAGAATGATTTTATTTTATTTATTTATTAATTATTTTTTTTGGGGGGGGGGGGGGATTAGTAGCAATGTCCCTACCAAACTTTAGGCCAAACCTACGCCCTTGGTATGTACTCATGGAAATTTGCTGAAAAGTCATGGACAAGTGTTTAAAGTTAGCCTAGGATCTAGTCTGTCCCCAGTGGCCGCAAATGGTATTTGCTACGGGGAGACAGACTAGACCGCCTAGGATCTGAAAATCCAAAATGGGTCGGACCAATCAAATCGCGAGGGGCGGGATTGGAGCCCACCCTGCCTCATGACGACACAAATACGACACGTAATGTTGTAGTCGCAGAGACGTAGCAGCTAGCACACCAAAGAGAAGAAGAAGGCGTAGCTGCTAGCTAGCACACAATGCCGTAACACCAGTTGCTAGCTGCTAGACAACATGGCTCATCACTAGGAACAACCATTCGAGCTGGCTTTGGCAGCAACGCTAGGTGATTTAAAATGACAGTTTTCCCTGCGAGAGGAGCAGAAAACGGCACTTAAGCTGTTTTTGGAAAAAAGGGACGTTGTCGGAGTTTTGACCACCGGGTATGGCAAAAGTTTGATTTATCAGCTGGCTCCGCTAGCGGGACGACGCATGGGTCTGCACAACCCGCTGGTGATCATTGTGTCCTCTGATTGGTTGGCTCTGACTGGTTACCCATCCAATAGCGTGGCGTTGTGTAAAGAGAAAACTTGACAGACAGCGGTTATCCCGCCCACAAATTCGCCTAGACTTTCTAGACTCTCCCCGTAGCAAATGCAGTTTGTGGCCACTGGGGACAGTCTAGATCAGGCATGGGCAAACTATTCCACAAAGGGCCAGTGTGGCTGCAGGTTTTTGTTCCAACCAACCAAGAGTTCACAGTTTGACCAATCAAGGCGCTGAAAACTGAGATCAGTTGATTAATTGAGTCAAGTCTGGTGTGCTGCTGTTTGGTTGGAACAAAAACCTGCAGCCACACTGGCCCTTTGGGAATGGTTTGCCCATCCCTGGTCTAAATCCTAGGCTAGTTTAAAGTGTGTATGAACCCTGAAATCAACTAAATGATTAACAGTTGTTTTCTCTTCAGACCAAGCCAGGGGTGGAAGCATCGACTGGACCTACGACCAAGGCATCAAGTACTCCTACGCGTTTGAGCTGAGAGACACTGGTCGCTATGGTTTCATCCTGCCAGCCAATCAGATCATCCCCACTGCCCAGGAGACTTGGCTGGCTTTGATGGCCATCATGACTCATACCAACAATAACCCCTATTAAACAGCAGCAGGTGAAGTGGAGCGAGTGTTTAGAGCAGGGGTGTCAAAGTGTGGTCCTCGAGGGCCGGTGTCCTGCATGTTTTAGATGTTTCCTTCTTCCATTCCACCTGGAGGCCATTGCATCATTATCAGTCTGATGAGAACCTGATTATTAACTCTTTAAGTGTCAGTGCTGATGCATTCTGAATGGATGATTTTGTTTAAATATTCAGATTTATTTATTTTTTTTATTTTATTTAAACATTTTTTAAAGGCAAAATTAAAATGACTGGGACCAAATTTCAATACTAGTTTTCTTCTTTAGTAATTTTTTTCTACATTTTCCACATTATTTGTCATTTTGTAAATATTTATTAGTTTTTGTTGCTCATTTTGTTTATTTTTCTACATTTTGGTTTTTTTTTTATTGTAGTATTTTTCTTTGATTTTCTGCCATTTGTGTCTCACTTTGCAAATGTTACCAATTATTTTGTTAGTTCTCAGTAGTTAAAGGGTTAAACTGAATCACATGGAAGAGGGAAATTTCTAAAACATGCAGGACACCGGCCCTCGAGGACTGGAGTTTGACACCTGTGGTTTAGAGCCACGGTTCTCAAACTGGGGTCCACGGACCCCTAGGGGGATGTGGCGCATGTCCAGGGGGTACGCGAAATTATTCACGGTTTTGTTTTATTTTTGTTTTATTTTTATTTATTTTTTTTTGCTGTTTTATTTTGAAATGCGGAAGTTTTATTTTGTAGCGAGCGGGCGGAAGTAACAGCGCTGTTTGACGCCAGCTTGACTAAATTGAGACAGAGCGAGTCACAGGCTATTTTTAGCCACCCTGCAGTGAACATGGATCGATTTTTGTGTCCGCCAAGTTCCTCAAGAAGTGGTAAAAGAAATGACAATGAAAATGACAATGACAAAAACAAACACCCTAACCCTAAAAAGAGAAAGTACATTGATAGTTATATTGAGTTTGGCTTCATTGAGAACAATGATGGGAGACCAAAATTCCACCAAAAGTCTGTCTGTCTGTCACACACACACACACACACGGTTTTGTGTGTCTTTTGTTCCGTTTATTATTTTAAAATTATTTAAAATTGTTTTTTCTGAAGTGTTCATTTATATTATAATACCTGAAAATGTGGCTGGTTTGCACAAAAGCACTATTAAAAAAGGTTATCATTGTTTCATAATAATCATTGTTGAAGTGGTTTTTTATCATTTTCAGTATCGCGAGGATGAGGGGGGACATGGAAAAATTTCACCCCTCCAAGGGGGACCTGGGCCAAAAAAGTTTGAGAACCCCTGGTTTAGAGGAAGAAAATGAAGCAGTTTTATGACTGATGTTGTACAAACAAACACAAATGATGCCAACCTGTTGTGATCAGTCATTTATGTTCACAATACAATAGCAGAGGTGGTCAAAGTACTGACATTCTGTACTGCCATACAAGTACAGTGTGGAAAAACACTCTGGTAAAAGTACAAGTACTGATTGAACTTCTTTACTGAAGTGAAAGTAAAAAATTAAAAATAAAACTTCTCAACTGTAATAAAGTAAAAAAGTAAAACTGCATTTTTTGCTATGGATGAAATAATACTGATTTAAGCAAGAAAAAAATCTGAAAAAAATATCCTAAAATAAAGCCTTTAAAAGTGAGTTAGTGTGTAGATGATGTGTTTTATTGGGTCATGGTACTGAGTTTAGTGGATATGGACAGAACATTTAGGAAAAAAATATCAAAAGTCATAAATAGGAGATTTAAAAAGAGATAAAAAAGGCTGAGATAGTGAGTCACAATTTCTGATTTACAAGAGAAAGAGAGACAGAGTGAAAGAGACAGAGACACAGAGAGCGATAGAGAAAGAGTAAGACAGACACAGACACACACAGACACACACAGACACAGACAGACACAGACACAGACACAGACACACACAGACACAGACAGACAGACACAGACAGACACACACAGACACACACAGACACAGACAGACACAGACACACACAGACACAGACACAGACACAGACAGACACAGACAGACACAGACAGACACACACAGACACAGACACAGACAGACAGACAGACAGACACAGACAGACACAGACACACACAGACACACACAGACACAGACAGACACACACAGACACAGACACAGACACAGACACAGACAGACAGACAGACAGACACAGACAGACACACACAGACACAGACACACACAGACACACACAGACACAGACACAGACAGACACAGACAGACAGACACAGACACAGACAGACACAGACAGACACAGACAGACACAGACACAGACAGACACAGACACAGACACAGACACAGACACAGACAGACAGACACAGACAGACACAGACAGACAGACACAGACACAGACAGACACAGACACAGACACAGACAGACACAGACAGACACAGACACAGACACAGACACAGACACAGACACAGACACAGACAGACAGAGACACACACAGACACAGACAGACACAGACACAGACAGACAGACACAGACAGACACACACAGACACACACAGACAGACACAGACAGACACAGACACAGACACAGACACAGACAGACAGAGACACACACAGACACAGACAGACACAGACACAGACAGACAGACACAGACAGACACACACAGACACACACAGACAGACACAGACAGACACAGACAGACACAGACAGACACAGACACAGACACAGACAGACACAGACACAGACAGACACAGACAGACACAGACACAGACACAGACACAGACACACACAGACACAGACACAGACACACACAGACAGAGACACACACAGACAGACACAGACACAGACACACACAGACACAGACACAGACAGAGGTAGGTCTTTTGAAAACTGTTGAAATGTTTCTGTTTTTAAATACGTCTGTAAAATCACATCAGACACACACTCACACTAATCTTAATCATTAGTCATAAACTACATGTGATTTTCCTTCACACTGATTAAACCTAAAGAAAACACAACAAACATTTACATATGAGTTGATTTAAACACTATATGATCAGACCCACACTCACTGCAGCCTAAAAAATGTCTTAAAATGACAGTACATGAGTACATGAATACACACAGTACTTTATTGCTGTCATTTTTAGACTGAAAATAATAATATTGTAACAAGTTTAGTTTGAGAACATAAACTTTGTTGAACGTTAACACCCCCCCCCACCACCACCACCGTTTATTTAGAATTAGTGAATGAAATGACACCCATCAGTCATGAAGGAATGTGACCTTGTTTCAAATACAATACATAAAAAAACAACCAGCAGCGAACACTGTCTGCTGATATGAAACTGTACACAGGTGGAAGTAACTAAGTACAACTACATACTTTACTGTACTTAAGTACAGTTTTTTAGGTATCTGTACTTTACTGGAGTATTTAATTTTCTGGAAACTTTTTACTTTTACTCCCTACATTTTTATATAAATATTTGTACTTTATACTCTTTACATTTATATAAATATATGTACTTTATACTCTTTACATTTATATAAATATATGTACTTTATACTCTTTACATTTATATAAATATATGTACTTTATACTCTTTACATTTATATAAATATATGTACTTTATACTCTTTACATTTATATAAATATCTGTACTTTATACTCTTTACATTTATATAAATATATGTACTTTATACTCTTTACATTTATATAAATATATGTACTTTATACTCTTTACATTTATATAAATATCTGTACTTTATACTCTTTACATTTATATAAATATATGTACTTTATACTCTTTACATTTATATAAATATATTGTCATGATTATGTGTTATCTTTCTATGTTTTTTCCTGCTCTATTTTCCTGTGTCTCTGTCTGTCACCTTTGACCTAATTTCTTATTACTGTCACCTGTGAGCATCAGGTGTCTGTATATAAGCCTGCTCTGTGTGTCTGTCCTTTGCCAGATCGTTTTTGCATGTCAAGACCTTCTAGCGTTAGTTCCTGTCTGTTCTCTCGTGGTTTTGCCTGTGTTCCGTTCCTGACCCAGTTCTGCCTGCCTCTGACTTCGACCCTGCTTCCGTCTCTGACTTCTGGATCTGAACCTTCGCCTGTTCCCGACCACGTCCCAGTCTGCTCCCCTGGTACTCGACCCACGCTTCTGGACTCTTACCCTGTGTAATATATATATTGGACGAAGCATGTTTTGTCAGTCTACCATTATATTTTATTCTGTGGTCCCGACCACAACACATACAAGTCACAGTGCCACCGAGAGATGAACTGAGGAAATGCACTTCTGAGCTTCAAATACACTACATCTGTCATATTCTGTATCTTTGAGCTTCCTGTTTCCTCTTTGTCTTGTGTGTTTTCTCTCTCTGCTCTGTGTTTCACCTTTCACTCTCTTCTGTTTCCCTGGCTAATCACTCGATGCGACTCACCTGGTGAGCTCAGCTGAGCTTATCAGGTGAGGTGTATATAAGTCTGCATTCAGACCTGAGTCAGTTGCCAGATTATCATGATCCGTTCCTCAGATTTTCCAGCAAACTCTCTGATCCGTGTTCCGTGTACCAGACCTGTTTCCGTCCGACCTCTGTTTTCTGCCTGTGTATCCTGCCTGATCCTGCCTAACCGGCTCGGATCCAGCCTCGCCCTCAGGCGAGAAGAAATCTGCTGACCTCAGTCGGTATTGTTCCCTCAGAACCCTGAAAGACTTTAAAGGGGACATAACCTCTCTCTGCTGTATTGTGTATTTGAACAGTCTGTTAATAAATAACTGCTTGGACTTTTAGAAGTGTCTCCTGTTCTGCACTTGGGTTCCCTGCGGTCCGTCACAAGATAGAGCCTTTCCTCTGCAGAACCAAGGCATAACAGTTATGCCAACAGGTAATAGACTGCATTAAACCAGATTTACCAAGACAAAAATACTGTAACACTTACCATAACACAGTCCTGATTAGACTTCCTTCACTAACAGAACGGCATCTGATCTTTTTACTCATCAGATTCACTAACTAGTCTGCACAGTTCTTGCATATCGGACACAAAATTTACTTTACATAACATATTGGATTTCAACTAACCAAAGTAATTTAAAGTCATGCATGAACAACCCTAATGTGAAAAGACTACAATGCGTGACACTTAACAAAGTTATTATTATTTTGTAATAAACATTTGAACTATGCTTATAACAGTCTTCTCATTAGTCCAGATAACGCCGTGGCACTTTCACAATCCTTCCATAGCGCGTTTTTGTCACAGGGCTGCTTGTAGATTCAGTATTGTCAGTCACAACTCCTGGACTGTGTGGTGCAGAGGAACTGGGTGGATCAGTACCTGGCAAAGTGTCCTGTCCCACATCATCTGGGTGCTCTGACGGAATGTTAGGAGTTTCTGGAAAATAACTCTCCTTAGTCTTAAGCAGGTCTCTGCGATTCTTCCTGTACACTTGTCCACATGTTGTTTTGACTACGTAGGATCTCGGCAGGTTGTGTTTCTTTATCACTGTGGCTGGTTCCCACTTGCTGCCTTGCCTAATCCTCACATTTTCTCCATCTTGTAAATCACAGTGTCCTGGTGCCTTGGTCAAAGTATTGTTTTTGTTTTTGTTGTCTACTCACAAGGTCGCTCCTGGCATTTTTATAGAGAGCTGACTGCAACAATGTTTTTGTCACTGGTAACTTTGACTTAAGCCTTCTTCCCATGAGCATCTGTGCAGGTGAGAGGCCAACTCCGCTCAGTGGAGTGTTCCGGTATTCCAGCAGAGCCAAGTATGGCTCTCCTGCGCTGTCCTGTGCTTACCTCAGCAGATTTTAACTGTCTGAACAGCCCTCTCAACTTGACCATTTGACTGCGGAAAAGTAGGACTGGAGGTGGTGTGTTTGAACCCCCAATCAGTGCTGAAGTTCACCATCTCCTGGCTCACCAGCTGTCTGCCATTGTCTGAGAATAACTCATCTGGCACCCCATGTCTTGCAAATATTGACTTGAGTCCAATGATATGTTTGCTTGAAGTTCCACTCAGTTTGACAAGTTCTAGAAACTTTGAAAAATAATCTACACACAATAAAAACTCTGCACCATTGAAGTAAAACAAATCTACACCTATCTTTGCCCATGCTCTCTCAGGTACTGGATGTGGTATAAGTGGCTCTTTGGGATTACTGTTCTTGTGTGTGTTACATACTACACAATGAGCCGCAATGTCCTAGATCTGTTTGGCCATGCCTGGACAGTACAGTACATCACAGGCTCTCTCCTTGCACTTAACTATACCCATGTGTGACTCATGGATTTTTCTGAGCATTTCACTTCAGTGTGTGAGGTACTACTAACCTTGAGTTCTTGAATATGAGTCCATCAACATAACTCGGTTCTTCTCTGAATGTCCAGTATTGTTTGATTTTGTCTGGAAGTTGATTATGTTTATCTGGCCAACCTTTCTGAATCACACCTGCGACCAGTCCCAACTCAGCATCCTCTTCAGTTGCTTTTCTAAACTCCTGCAACTTTTCCTCTGACACTGGAAGGTGATGGTTGACACAATTGACTTCCAGTTCTTTATCAAGGAGTTTCTCATGGTGCTCCTTCAGGAATACTCTGCTCAGAGCATCAGCGATATGCATCTCTTTGCCTGGTTTGTACTTTACCTCCAGACTGTACTTTTGTAGCCTCATGAGCATTCTCTGTAGTCTGGCTGGGGCGCTGTGGAGTGATTTTTTTTATTTTTTGAATATCACTTCCAGTGGCTTGTGATCACTTTCTACATGGACATATCATCCATACATATCTGTACTTTATACTGTTTACATTTATATAAATATCTATACTTTATACTGTTTACATTTATATAAATATCTGTACTTTATACTGTTTACATTTATATAAATATCTGTACTTCATACTCTTTACATTTATATTGTTGAACAGCCTCGGCTGTTCTATGATGACCGCTTCTATTTCCTGCCTTGCAATAAGAGAAACTGTTGTATGTGTGTGTGTGTTGTGAAGGGAATTTTACCTTCGGTCTGTGTGTCTGTGTCTCAATGATACTGTAATGTCTCACTGATACTGATACATAAACATTCCATTCATACATCCCTGAGAGGAAGGTTGTCTCCAGAGACATGGTGTGGTTACAGTGGTATGAGAAGGACAGTGTTGGTCCCTCTCATACCACCCTCGGAATGTTTAGAAGAGTATAAAAGAGTTGTAGTTTAGATGGAGCATCAGAACATCTGACGACAGCTCGTTCTGTTCATGTTCTCACTTGCATGCAAGTTCCAAATTAAGTTGTTCATTTCTTCAATAAATAATTGTTTCTGATTTGAACGGTTTTCTCTCCCTGTGTGATACAAAACTTCCACAACAATTTGGCGTTGTCGGCAGGATCCCGTGAGTGTGACGGACGGAGGACCGAGGTCGGGGAATTGATCAGCCTACGGACCAAAAAGTCGTATCCCTGTTGGTAAAAACAAAAACCAGAGGACAGGGACCGAACCGGACTCCGCCCGCACACCACCGGGATCTGAACTGGACCTGTGGAGACCAGATCACACTTGGTGAGAAAGTTTTAATTTGGGTTAAAATAGGAACTCTTGGTCTGAAGCTCACGTCACCTGCCCGCTTTCTGCTGTTATGGTGCACAATACAGTAGATGACAATTTAGATTCCTAATGAAGCTAAATTGGATCACCATGAACTAATTCACGTGTAGGGCCCCACAAATTTAGATGGGCATGCAGAGTGGCTGTTTGATACAGTTGTGCTGGAATTAATTCATGAGTGAGGTTTTTTTAGTCTGTTTGTTTTCCCTTGGGGTGTGAACTCCAGAAAAAACAAAAACCGTGATCAGTGAGGCATTTTTTAGTTTTTCTCCTTGAACGTGACTCAAAAGGAAAAACCGAATAGGCTTTTAGGATTTTCGCCTGAGTGTTAGACTCGAAGTTGAAAACCAGTCGGGAAAACGTCCGACTATGGGCAATCGGCCGAGTAAGGGTGACGTGGGGTTGGACCGGGAGACTCCAATTCCAAAAGACATGTGGTCATGTTGAACATTTTAAAAGCTTTTCAGTGCACAGATTATTGGGTAACAAAATGTAATTTCCCCAAAACGGGAAGATGAAAAAGTAAATGATTTCATAAAATATTGAAATGAAGCTCATGAGTAAACTCAGAATATTGTGAATCTTGTAGTGGGTCAGATTTGACACAGGCTGACTAAATTCTTTAACATGCGGGTTTTGCAGCGACGTAAAGTAAGAAACGTAATAATCAGTTGCGGTAACATTATTTCGGCCCAGATCGACGTGTCTGGAAGATTAATGTTCCGAGTGGGACATTAATAGATAATAACTAATACGTGGCTTTAGCGAATGCGAGTCCTTGTTATTCAACATAAATTCAGCTGTGGTAACAGATGTCTCTCTCTATAAGATTCACATGTATGAGTGTAATAAATATAGACGGAATGTCTTAATAGGTCTGATTGTATTGAACATGATATGATCAAAAATGATAAAGCAAAACCAAAATAATGTAAAACACTGAAGTCTTGAACATACAATGGGGAAAAGAAAAGAAAGACTGCGTTGAGTAGAATAAACAGAGTAGGGACAGAAATGTTTTTAAACTGTTTTAAACTATGTCTAATCCAAACAGAGTTGGGTTTTATATCACACACAGGTTTGCATTTTAGTGCGTCACCTTGTGCTCCAGAACACCCCCTCCCCTCTCTGTCTAAAGCTCACAGCTCTAAAGTTCCTTCCTGGAAGATGGGAGTCCACGTCTGTCTGCGTCCATCACGCCAAAGGACCCTCCTCTGCACCCTGCCTCTCCTACTGGGTCTGCCGTCTCCCCCTCTGCAGCACCGGACTCAGAACCAAAGATAACGGTAGCTGGGGTGAGACTGTGACTGTGACAGATGTGTGAAAGACTGTTCTATCTGAATGTTCACCAGACTTTGAAGATACAACCTGGAAGAACATCACATGTCTCTGGGCTCTGGATAAACCAAGTGTGGTTCATCACCGCAAGGAAACGTCAAGGCAAAGGAGGAATGGACACAAGCAGCAGAAACATGGACTGAGGCAATGAAGGACAGAGAATGTCAGCAACAGCAACTGACCACTGGCAACAACTGATCACTGGAAACAACAGTTCCTGAACCAACTAGACTGTGAGACTGCACCTACACCCCTCCCCCTTCCCCTTTGGAGCAAAGGCTTACACATGCTTATTAACTGTATGTATTGCATTTGCACACCAGTTGTCTGTACTGACGTCACACACCTTCGCCAAGTTCACACTAGCACGTTTTATAGGGTGAAAACAAAAGAAAACAACCTTTTTAGTCTAAAGGATGTTAAACATTGAAAGAATATTTCAAATCCATTGTTTTGCTCATTGTCTGATACATTTTACTTGGTTATTTTGTTTTCCAAAAGACATGTCATATCTTTTAAATCTCCTGGCCAGAGATATAATGATTACCCTCAGAAGAGAATGTTTTTATTATAATACTAATACAAATTCAAATGTCTAAATCTCCATGTGCATGCATTAATATCTAAATCTCAGACACACATAGCAGAAGTGTTGTCGGAAAAGAGAAAAAAAAAAAACCAAAATCTTAGATTATATGTCACTAAACTGCATTACATTGCACCTCATATTTGTTTTTTTTCCCTGAGATTCCAAATTCAGGGGAGTTGGTTGACTTTCCAGGGTCCAGCCGACCCACCCTGTATGGTCTGATATTAGATTTACCTCACATTTCATTATCTACAATTTAAAGAGGAACACGTGTGATCATATTACAACAGACTGCATTTGCACCATGTATTTACATGGTTTAATGTAAAGAGGGATCAACAAGTGTTGACCATTTTTCTTTGATCAGTAGATGATTGTGTTTGTTTGGGTTTCTCCAGATTAATGCTGGAGTCATAATTAAATGTCCAAACTGGGACATTTAAACAATTAATAACAGTATTTGTCATAAGCAATGGTTCTGTGTGTACCAGTATATGACAATAGGCTGGTTGGGGTTAGATTTATTTATTTATTTATTTTTAAAGTTATTTATATTTACATTTCAAGCAATATATTTAGACCATGGCACCTAAGAATAACTATCAGTCTTCTCCACAAAGAAGGTCTGCTAATTTAGAGAAAATTTTAAGTTTAAAAAGAATTTAAACTTGGGTTTTGTTTAGACTGTAGTTCAGTAGTTTCGCCTACTGTCCCAGTGTGTAGAGCTGACACACTCCTGCCTTCTTAGAGGAACATGGTTATGCAGTCAACAAAATAATTTATTTACAGACCTTATCAGTCTCTGCGACAGTCTTGTGGACTCCGTTAGCTGCACAAACCTTTGTTGACATTAGACAATTTATTCTTAGTATTTGGGTCTTGTTATGGTTTATGTCATCTTGGCTCATTCTATGGTTATTAATTATTTAGTAAAATAACCTCATTTATTGACGGCAAGGGTTTTTAATGCGACCATTTGAACCTGTCAAAAAGACGTTTCTCAGTTGCATGCCTCAGATACTCCTGCTATACACACATAGTCTAACATGCTTGATTTTAATCTTAAAATGGTATGCTCTGAGATGTACATAAATACAATATAGGTCTGATTTACAGAAAATGTTGTCCATAGTGCACCTAAAAGATGATTATGGCTCAGTTTGTCATCAATGATATGACAGTAAATTTAAAGTCCCTCATTAGTGCTGGAGTAAGGGTGCCTGTCTGTTTAACCATTTGTTTCCCATAGAGGAAGAACAGAGGAATTATCATATGACATTGTTGTATTTTAGGAGCTCTGTTGTGTTGTGTTGTGCCATGGCTGTTTGTCTGTGTGTGTGTGTGTGTGTGTATCCCAGAGTTAAGTGATTACTTTATTAAGTGTACTTTATGCTTAAACTTTTTCCCCGCTAGGGAAATGTTTGTGAAACTAAAGTAAAAAATACATGTATAGAATATATACAGTAGAGGTATATATTTGTCTAAAGTGTGTTTTGAAAATAATGCACACTTTCTTGAGATTTTCTTACTTTCAGACTTGTGTGGGGGAATTAGTTCTAATCTAACACTTCAGTGATGACCTTTCCTACAGGTTTCCAAGTCTTAGCGGATACTGGATGGTGAGAGACACCCCCCCTTCTGAACTCACTTGTCTCCAAATATATATGTTTTTCTTCCTCTCCTTTTCAGGTCAACCTGAGGGACTGTCGGTGCAAAGAGAAAGCACACTTACAGATCATGTTGGTAACTGTAATACATGTTTGTGTCATTAATGATGTTCATGAAAACGAAGGATTTTCTTTCCATGACTTAAGTGATGTACATGCGCATGCGTAATTACAGACAGATGACAGATCTGTCCACACCTCCTCATGTGGGGTGTGATGTGCTCCCATGTTGTGCTGTGTTTTCTCCCAACCTTAAATATCTCAACAGGTAGTTATGGTGTTCTCTTCAGTCTGGGGAGTCCTGGTGCGGCACTACCGATGGACAGCATTGGAAGTAGCGGCGGGCTCTTCTGGGTGCCCCTGACGACACACTCCATGGTCAGAGTGGCTGAACGGCCTACCAGATCCTACTAGATCCTACCAGATCCGGTGTCCCACCACCAGAGGTTCCTGGGAGGACCACCAGCTGCTGGGCAGGGGGGAAGCGCGGGAGGATACAACCCAGACAACGAGAGAGGGAAACGCGATGCAGACCGCATGAGGGGACACAGAGGACGGAGGAGGAGTGACGTGCCAAGTCACCATCCGATGTTGCAGACACCCGGAGGACGGCGACCAGCCCTTTGCACTGCATGCACTCACACCCACATGACTTCGCTGGCTGAAACCTAATGGTCATAAGGTGATCCAGTGAAGTCACATATATTCTATCCTTTGCCTGGTCACTGGCGAGTGACTGAAGACCCCTTGGCCCCTCATTTACACTGATTTAACAATGGTCAGCACGACGGCCATTAAGGGAGGAGGGTGTGCCCTGACGGCCATCCTCTCCCTTTTTCCTGCTGTGGTATCTGCAGGTGAAGGGAACTGTTCCCTTTACACACCCAGGTGAGCAGTGTCAATGGATGAGACACTCTACCTACGTGATCTCCACATGATTGATCATCACGATCACACACACAATGTGTAGTGGAGAAAGACATGTGATTTAATGCGAAGAATCACAAATCAATCACACTCTGTTCATGCTGATGAAGGGGACATTGCGCGGGTGACTCAGATGATCTACCCATGGCTGACATGGAAGCCAACTATGGTCTTCAGACACCCCAAGAACTTTTCCAAATATACAAACTCATCTGTTGTGCAAAAGAATGTTTTCTTCCATTTGAGAAATGCTTCAAATCCTTTGTATGTTCCACAGTTTTGTTTTCACTCACCTGTAACTAAACACACATGGTATCATCTAGGTCATACGTAGGGGTGTAAAATTGTCATTAAGGTGTCTTGTGGGTTAGCTAATTGTGAGAACCGAACGGATCATCACGTCCTGATCCCTTTATAGTCCTGTTTAACATCACTGCACTATTGGGCACTGCTTCACCTTTACAACGGTATGATGCTACTTCTAACACTACTATCACGTTCAATTGTACTGTGGCCATCATACCTTCCGATTTAGGTTATGGTTGTAAAGCGCTTTGAGCACCATGAAGGTGGAAAAGCGCTATATAAGTGCAGACCATTTACCATTTGTCCTACTGATATGGTGTGGACATGTGGCAGGAGATCATATCTGTACCTGCCATCACGGTGGGCGGGCACCTGTTATTTATCTTATCTGTTCCCCGCACTCTCCAAATTGACCATTACCCTGCTCTCGCGGGCTAAGCGTGCGTTAATTTCACGGGCCGAGAAGGTTGCTATTTCCATTTTTCCTATGTATGGCACGACGAAGTTAACGGGGTACATAGGCACCTTATCTGTCCAATTAGAGAACCTTACTGCTGCAGTGGACACTGGTTTTGAAGACCTGTCCTACGAAATTAAGGCAATTCGTATGGTTGCCCTGCAAAACAGGGTAGCCTTAGACCTCCTATTGGCAGGAAAAAGGGGGCACGATACCTGCAGTACATACGTGCCTGACACCTTTACAAACATGTCTGATGTTCACCAGCAGTTGCAGCATCTGAAACTGCTTTTGCATGAGGATAATAATGCTTATGTAAATTACATTTGGGGTATTTCAGACTGGCTTTCGGGTTTTTCTACTGGCTTGAAAGGATGGCTATTTAGAATTGCTAGTATTGCTCTCGGAGTCTTATTTTTGGTGGGTATGATTTCATGTTGCATTATACCACTTTGTCATTCCCTCAGTCGAGGTTATTTGGGACATTGGTTATGTTTAACCATTCTTCCCCATTTCCTCCCCCCATCCCCTCTTCCTTTGATGGTCGTCACCAAGAAATGCATTCAGATTGTGAGGGGTTGAATCAGGACTTGGAACTATTTCAGTTCTGAGGTGGTTCTTGGGTTGTGTTTTTGATCACATTGTAGACTAACACACAGTATTTACTCATGTAGATTACTACCTCATGATATTTCATTAATCAGAGTGTTTAATTCATAAAAAGGGGGGATTGTGAAGGGAATTTTACCTTCGGTCTGTGTGCCTGTGTCTCAATGATACTGTAATGTCTCACTGATACTGATACATAAACATTCCATTCATACATCCCTGAGAGGAAGGTTGTCTCCAGAGACATGGTGTGGTTACAGTGGTATGAGAAGGACAGTGTTGGTCCCTCTCATACCACCCTCGGAATGTTTAGAAGAGTATAAAAGAGTTGTAGTTTAGATGGAGCATCAGAACATCTGACGACAGCTCGTTCTGTTCATGTTCTCACTTGCATGCAAGTTCCAAATTAAGTTGTTCATTTCTTCAATAAATAATTGTTTCTGATTTGAACGGTTTTCTCTCCCTGTGTGATACAAAACTTCCACAACAGTATATATATATATATATATATATATATATATATATATATATATATATATATATGAATGATATCTAAAAAGCTTGCAATAATAGGAAATATGCAACTACTTTACAAAATTGCTGTATTGCTGTTTGTATGGTAAAAAAAACATGATGCTTGTTATCACAGGACATATGTAACCACTCCTGTTAGATACTTGTTATAACAGGAAGTATAAAACCACGTCCTGTTATAAGAACTGCTGTATCGCTGTATGTACTTATATGGTAAAAACATAATGCATGCAAAAACAGGAAATATGTATCCACATCCTGCACCTACGTAGGAGCTTTTTGAGCATAAAAGAAGAGAGGTTGGAGCTGTTCGGGGCTCACTCTCTGGGTCTTAGCTTAGCTTAGGAACGCCTGAAATCGGGGAAAAAACCCTCTGAACAGGAATTAGTTCAGCATTTAGCCATATTGACTTAGGAAAGCCTTGTTTATGAGGAAAGGTACCACTTTCGAGTGGAGTAGAGACAAATATTAAAAGAGCCTCGTTTATGAGGAAAGGTACCACTTTCAAGTAGAGTAGAGACAAATATTAAAAGAGCCTCGTTTATGAGGAAAAGGTACCACCCTTAGGGGAGAGATAGCCACCATTAAGTTGGTTGTTTTTACTTGTTAACCCCTTGAATAAAGGATCCAGCCTTTCTGGTAATAAAGTTAAAACACTGGCCCTGAGTGAGTCACTTCCTTTACAGTAACCGAACCACAGGCTGCATAGAGGTGCTCAACTACCCCTAGGACGAACCTCCATTGGGATCCGGTGCGTCCGCAGGAAAGAGGTGAGTTTAACTTATGAGTAGCTATTGACCCAAAAAGGCAATAGGGCTTAGTTGCGCGCTCATACGGTTTGCTGGGCCTACGAGATAAATAAGAAAGGCCAAGGTCCAACACCTGCAAAAGGTAACAGGGTAGAAAACATTCTCAGCCACCCCATTATCCTGAAGATAAATAGACCTTAGACACAGGATTACCAAAATCTTAAGGTAACTATCTGGCTAAAAAGGGATACAAAATCTACTTAGGGGGGAGCTCGAGCCATCCCCCGGTATCAACCATAGGAACAGACGGATCCTCCCAAAGAGTATAAAGTACAGATATTTATATAAATGTAAAGAGTATAAAGTACAGATATTTATAGAAATGTAAAGAATATAAAGTACAGATATTTATAGAAATGTAAAGAGTATTGTTGAACAGCGAGGGCTGTTCTATGATGACCGCTTCTGTTTCCTGCCTTAAAGACACTGTTCCATTTCCTGCCTTGCAGTAAAAGACACTTTTGCACCAAACCCTGTGGATGCTAATAGCCCAAAAATGAAATGGGATAGATTTAAAAGTCAGACATGTAAATAGTCACACGGTTGGAACAACCCCTGACCATGTAGGGAACAGGGAAGTGGACAGGCTAGCACAAGCCAGAAGTCTGGTTTCACCAGAAAAATGGAAAGTGGGATGCATGACTAAAATACCCGAAGAGGAAGAAGAACAGGTAATAATGCAATTACATCAGGAATGGGGTCATGTAGGGCTAGAGAGGATGATAAAACAGCTCAAGAACCATGACATATGCAAATCAGCTTTGTTCAAACAGAAATTCCAGAGATGGAAAAAGAAATGTGAGCAATGCCTAGCCCATCAGCCTATGCCTCAAAAAATCAAAGAACCACAGTCTATCAAAGCGCCACAGAAAGGGGAACATTATTCAGCTGACATTGGAGAAATGAATGAAAGGACCCCCAAGGGGAATAAATTTATCCTAACAGTAGTAGATAACTATGATAGAGCAGGTCAAGTATACCCAATGAAAAGAGCTACAGGGAGAATAGTGGAACATAACTTAGCGAACTTTGTCATCTCTCATCCAGGGGTCAAAACTTTGAGAATGGACAATGGGACTCCATTCAAAAATGATTTGGTCCAATCCATGCTGGAAAGTCAGCAAATCCAAGCAATATGGAGTATCCCTTATCAGCCCAATACAAACGGAATAGCGGAAAGGGCTAATCAAACCCTAATCAAAAAATCGTTCCCCAGAAGCTGGGATGAGCCCATAAATTTGATAAAAATCTGCCAACTATTGTCACAAGGGCCTTTAAGATATCAAGCAGTTAAGCCCCTCCTTGTGTCTCATGTTTTTCAGGAAGAAGACCAAGTGAGGCTCAGAATAGGACCCAAACAAGGGAACACAAACCTAAAACCAGGCCTTAAAGTGATAGAGAAGGTAGAAGGAAACAAAATTACCCTAAAAACAGGAGAAGTAGTACATCCGAACCAGCTGATAAAAATAGAGTGACATGCATGGCTGAGGAGACCTGTGGACTTGGCCCCCAGCATAGGGGGACTATAGTTGTGAGCACCTGCAGTAGCGGTATATATGTAGGAATAAAAGACCCCTCAAGGGAGCGAGATTTTGTACAGTGGAAACTATGGAAACCAGGGACTTGTGTTTTCTGTGAGAAAGAAGTGTTCCAGCTATGCTGGCAAGGGCCAAAAAAGCATAGGACCAAAGGGACAGCCCGCATTACGGAAACCCGTACTGAACGGTACCCAATTGGCCACCGTAATGCAGGGCAACCCTGTAATCGGGGATCCTTTACAGCAGGAATTGAGTTAGCTGGGGTGGCTCAAATGACCCTCTGCCAGGGACATTATTTGACAAAAGGCCAAAGGTACATGGTGACGTGATTTGACCATGAGGTATGGGTAGGCCAAAAGTGCTGTATGGGTACCCTATCGGGGATAATACTGTGTAGCCACATGATGACCCATACAAGCATGGTCGGGGAATTAGGCTACAGAAGCAGGTTCAACCCTCAGAAAGGTACGCAGGCCATGATGCTGAGGGACCTGTGCAGACACTCAAGATACGAGGGAGGACACTGAAATCCAACTTCACTCCCTCCTAAAGTGGGACTCCAGATGGACTCCCTTTTATGAGTATGTAGGGAAGGAAATATTCAAGAAAAGAAATGGAAAACAATACTCCGAATCTCTTGTGAGTGCTTCCTGCATAGCCAAGCGGGCCAAACCTGACACAATGGATTGGTCCACTACAGGTTCCTGGCCTGAGCCAAAAACTAAGTATAAAGAAGATGAAACAGGTCCAAATGACAAAAGGGAAATCCCTGGTTTTGATCAGGCGAGTAAATAGCAATCCTAGACTTTTCTGAAATACCTAGCAATGGTAGAAGAAGTCAATTGAGCTGCTCGCTTTTTATGAATACACTAATCAGTCATTTTGTTATGGCAATGAGGCTGTTGGGTGGGGTGAGGAGGCCACACCTCACAGCCAAGACAAATTGGACAGACAAGTGTGTGGGGGAGGGAGGCACAGCTTAGGTCAGCTCCTAACTCCTAAGAACACTATTTTACACAAGTTAGTATGATTGTGCACAACCTAAAAAATATATAGAAATAATGTCATTTTCAATAAATTTGCCTTAATGTAGTTTGGCCATGGGTACATTTTTCTAAAAAAAAAAAAGCTTTAGTCAATAGATAATTATGTAAGCTGGAAATACTATTGGTATAAAAGTCACACATGCATAGTTTATAATTGTAAATGTGCTTGGATTTGGATTCATTACTAACAGTTGTTATTGGCTCAATTGGCTGAATATTGCAAATGTGGCCATTACCTGAAACTGTGTTTGTGTGTGTTGTGTGCGCCTGTTGAAAACATATGGTGGATTTTTATGCAGTGAATCAACAGGATCAACAAGAATTTGGGATTAAAATTCTGACATTTATTGTTAAAAAAAATACAAAACAAAAAATATTTACAATGAATGAAAAAGCAACAGTTTTTGTATGTTGTTTTGTGTGCCAAAAATAGATTTACAAAGACGAAAGCATATTTACAAAGAATGCAAATGAGAATGCACAGGAAAAGTTGTTCATCAATGGTGATGTGTTGACCAGGGATGTAGGAAGTGATGCAGTTGGTGGCAAACAATCCCCATATGTTTGAAATTCCAGCAAACGTATCAGTCTGTACTTGCTCACTGCGGGTGTCGCTATCATCAAAGCGCAAGTGATGCATAATGTCTTGAAATCGGCATTGTGACATCGTTCCGATAATGTGAGGGTTTCCCAGGTTTTTCGACTAGCAGTCACACAGTGATGGCACCCTGACGATTCCCCTCATGATGGTGATGGAAATAAATGCCATTAGTTCCGGTGTGCCCATGAACCAATCTACATGCTCAGTTTGCTTCGAATGTTGAATTGTACAGTCTCGAATGATGCCAAGCATGTCCAGAGTGATGAAAGACAGGAAGCTCTGAAGGCGACTTGTGATTGACCTCCTTGCCTTAACTGTTAGCTCTCCATTTGCACTGTATGGCGATGGTGGGGTGAAATAAGGACGCATTCCCACCTGTTCTTCATGCCATACTGTGCCATCTTTTGCAGTCTCTGTCACATCAGTCGCCAGCCGAGCTGTCTTTGTTGGTTGGGGAGAAGACTACTCATCTGAAGACGACTGAGACAGCTCAGTGTCTGAATCCACCTCGAGATTGACGTCTTCTCCATCCGATTCGCAAGAGTCGGCTCCACCCAGGATCATTTCCAATGCCTTTTGAGTGCTGAATCTCCGCATCTTCGTTCCTTGGAGAGAAGCTTCTTTCACCACAAAATTCTTCAGGGAAATGAAGCAGTGGTCCACATGCACTGGTATTTATCCATCATCAAACAATTGTCTGGTTGCATTCCATTCACATGAGTCGTTATGGTCACCTGAGACATTAATTCAATGCACACAATGGTTGAAACAACCTATAAGACCCAGAGCAGAGCCAAATTAGCTGAGTACAAAGGAGGTCACACCTCTCCCACACCTGGGACATTTGCATTGTGACAATAGTAGTCCCAGGTGACCATAACGACTCATGTGGATATTATCACAGAGAGTACTCACCCAAGAGGTCACACCTCTCCCACTCTAAAAAATATATAGAAATAATGTCATTTTCAGTAAATTTGCCTTGATGTAGTTTGGCCATGGGTACATTTTTCGAAAAAGCTTTAGTCAATAGATAATTATGTAAGCTGGAAATAAACTATTTGTCGTGGACTCTCTCTCTGTTCCCTGCTCTCTGTCCTGTCTAATTTTCCACACCTGTGCTCCCTCATTAACCTGCCAGCTACAATGCATTCTCTCCTAATCAACCTATGTATATAAACCACAGTCTTCCAGTCCACCTTTGTCAGAACGTCAGCAAACCAACGCCTGTCACCTGTCCGAACCTTCACATCTCTGACTCCAACCTGAAAAGCCTGAACCTGAACCGGAATCTTCTGCCTGAACTTAAACCAGAACCAGAACCTGTTTTGACTACGCCTCTGATCTCCAGCCCCCGGTAAACTCAACCTCCCTTTCCGTTCTCTGACTAAGATTTTTGCCTATCCCTTGACGGTACTTCTGCCTGGCTTTCACCCCTCCCGCTGTTGTGTGTGTGTGTGTGTGTTTCCCCCTCAGGACTTCCAGAGGGGCGAGTGAGCATTATCTACCAACTCCAGACACCAGCTGGACCAGACGCCACTCGACCACCGGGGAACACACACACACCAATGCCCCGTGACACCAACACACCTGACCTCGTCTAATCACCAAAGCTAAGCAGGATTGGGCCTGGTCTGTATCCGGATGGGAGACCATTCCACATGTGGTCACCAAACCTTCTTTGACTGCCAAAACCTCCGATAAACTGTGTTAAATCGTGAAGCTTTTGTTGTCCGAATTCTGTCTGGTCCCTGACAGTATTTACAATTTGCTCTAAAAAATATATAGAAATAATGTCACTTTCAGTAAATTTGTAAATAGTTTATAATTGTAAATTATATAAATCCAAATCCATGCACATTTACAATTATAAACTATGCATGTGTGACTTTTATACCAATAATATTTTCAGCTTACATAATTATCTATTGACTAAAGCTTTTTAGAAAAATGTACCCATGGCCAAACTACATCAAGGCAAATTCAAGTTGTGCACCTAACCCCAACCCTAACCCTAACATCTAGAAATAATGTCAACCAATATATTGCATCTAAACCAGACAAGTTTGGTATCAAGTGACATGTGACTTGAAAACCAAATACGTCTGCAACATCTTCCCGTATCTTGGCAAGGACCCCACTCTGCCTCATGGGGAGAGACTGTCTGAGAGTGTAGTCATGAAGCTGATGGAACCATTCTTGGACAAGGGCAGAAATGTTACGATGGACAATTTCTTTACATCACTGTCACTTGCAAAACGACTACTTAGCCGGAATACAACCCTCCTCGGCACAGTCAACAGGATTCGCCAAGAAATTCCACCGTCAACTCGACAGATGCACCACGATGAATATACCACCTAGGTATTTTCAACCGCTGGTGCCACACTGACTGTATATGCGCCCAAGTGGAAGAAGACTGTTTATGTTCTCAGCAGCATGCACAACACAATTCAGACACAGGAAACCACCAAGAAGAAGCCAGACACCATCACACTGTACAATAGAACGAAGTGCGGCGTCGAGATCATGGACCAGATGGTGCGGGAATACACTGTCCGTGCAGGAACAAGGTGCTGGCCAGTAGCAGTATTCTACAATATGATAGACATTGCAGCACCAAATGCCCACGTGCTCTATCAATTATGCACCGGGAGAAAGGAGAGACGGGTGGATTTCCTGTTTGAACTGGCAAGAGAGTTTGCTCACTCCCATGTGGGTATGAAAAAGGCCCAAAAGGATCACGTTTTTCGGCAACAACCCTCCACACCACCACCAGGACAAAGAGCCAATTGTCAGGCTAAAATAAAATGCAAAGAGAATCGTGCAACTGTGCGCTGTCTTGGCTAATACAAATATACATGTGGGAAATGCCGAAATGAGCAATGGTACTGCCAGAATTGTAAGTGACTGTATTTCACTCATTTGCATTCTTTGTAAATATGCTTTCTTCTTTGTAAATATATTTTTTTTTCTATTTTTGGCACACAAAACAACATACGAAAACTGTTGCTTTTTCATTCATTGTAAATATTTTTTGTTTTGTATTTTTTTTAACAATAAATGTCAGAATTTTAACCCCAAATTCCTGTTGATCCTGTTGATTCACTGCATAAAAATCCACCGTATGTTTTCAACAGGTGCACACAACACACACAAACACAGTTTCAGGTAATGGCCACATTTGCAATATTCAGCCAATTGAGCCAATAACAACTGTTGCTAATAAATCCAAATCCAGGCACATTTACAATTATAAACTATGCATGTGTGACTTTTATACCAATAATATTTCCAGCTTACATAATTATCTATTGACTAAAGCTTTTTAGAAAAATGTACCCATGGCCAAACTACATCAAGGCAAATTTACTGAAAATGACATTATTTCAAGATGTTAAGGTTGGGGTTAGGTGCACAACTACACTCTGCCTTTTACTAGTGTATAGGTAAGTTGTGTAAAAGTGTGTTTTCAGGAGTTAGGAATTCAGAGCCCTAAACTGTGCCTCCCTCCCCCACACACTCTAGTCGGTTTCAGGTAATGGCTACATTTGCATAGATGCTAATACAGTTCTCAGGCCTTTTGAGTTGTTAACTTTTGTCCAAAGAGTCGACCGAATCTCTTGTAGTAATAAACATACAAAACGGAAAATCGACTCCTCTGTAGTAATGCATGTTATTAAGGGAGATTTCCACATTAAGGTGAAAGATCAGGGGGATAAAATTGGATAAATAGAGGAACAGAAGAGATTAGCCCACCTGATGACCCTGAGGAACCAAGAAAACAACAGGCACTCTATGTTTGCAAGAACGGGAGATGGTACAAGACATCCAAATACGGAAATGCTTGACAGCTGGCGTCCTGCACCCTTCTCAGAGTGGGAGCACAAACAATCAACCCTCCCACTTATAACTGCATGATGGCCCTCTACTCAAAGGCTCGCCTAAGAGGAGTAACCCCGCCAAGACCAGGGCAGAAAATATCCAAAAAGCTGAAAAGGGTGACCACCTATTGGTGGGAACTCGATGGAGGACTGAGCTACCTGACCCACAAGAACTTTGATGGGCCCGGAGAATGGTTCACTTACGTGAATCCTAAGGCATGGAGAATGGAGATCCGGGAAGGGAGAATCAGCCCCCACTAACGTCCATGGTTCTACAGATGCGACAGGAAACAAGAGGCCTGAGAGGAGCCGACTGAGGGAGAACCGGTCAGGGAGGATGTTGAACAGCTGTTCTATGATGACTGCTTCTATTTCCTGTCTTACCAGCAAGAGACTGTTCCATTTACTGCCTTGCAGTAAAAGAGACTGTTGTATGTACATATACGGTATCTAAAAAGCTTGCAATAATAGGAAATATCCAACTACTTTACAAAACTGATGTATCGCTGTATGTACTTATATGACAAAAACATAATGCATGCAAAAACAGGAAATATGTATCCACATCCTGCACCTATGTAGGAGCTTTTTGAGCATAAAAGAAGAGAGGTTGGAGCTGTTCGGGGCTCACTCTCTGGGTCTTAGCTTAGCTTAGGAATGCCTGAAATCGGTGAAAAAACCCTCTGAACAGGAATTAGTTCAGCATTTAGCCATATTGACTTAGGAAAGCCTTGTTTATGAGGAAAGGTACCACTTTTGAGTGGAGTAGAGACAAATATTAAAAGAGCCTCGTTTATGAGGAAAAGGTACCACCCTTAGGGGAGAGATAGCCACCATTAAGTTGGTTGTTTTTACTTGTTAACTCCTTGAATAAAGGATCCAGCCTTTCTGGTTAAAACACTGGCCCTGAGTGAGTCACTTCCTTTACAGTAACCGAACCACAGGCTGCATAGAGGTGCTCAACTACCCCTAGGACGAACCTCCATTGGGATCCGGTGCGTCCGCAGGAAAGAGGTGAGTTTAACTTATGAGTAGCTATTGACCCAAAAAGGCAATAGGGCTTAGTTGCGCGCTCATACGGTTTGCTGGGCCTACGAGATAAATAGGAAAGGCCAAGGTCCAACACCTGCAAAAGGTAACAGGGTAGAAAACATTCTCAGCCACCCCATTATCCTGAAGATAAATAGACCTTATATATATATATATATATATATATATATATATATATATATATATAAGTACAAATATTTATATAAATGTAAAAGTATAAAGTACAAATATTTATATAAATGTAAAAGTATAAAGTACAAATATTTATATAAATGTAAAAGTATAAAGTACAAATATTTATATAAATGTAAAGAGTATAATGTACAGATATTTATATAAATGTAAAGAGTATAAAGTACAAATATTTATATAAATGTAAAGAGTATAAAGTACAGATATTTATATAAATGTAAAAGTATAAAGTACAAATATTTATATAAATGTAAAGAGTATAAAGTACAGATATTTATATAAAAGTAAAGAGTTGTCAGAAAAATAAATACTGAAGTACAGGTATCTAAAAACTCTACTTAAGTACAGTCACGAAGTACTTCGTTACTTCCACGTCTGCAATTAAGTCCTAGAATGATCAGATCAATACGGATTATTTTATTTTAATTGTATTTATGGTTCATGACATGCAGGTACATTCTGAAAATAAAAATAATTTTCTATTAATTCTGTTTCATTTATAGTCTGACCAAAATCTGGTTCTATACTTTTGAGCATCATCATAAATATAACAGAAGTCATTCTGCTTTCACTCCTGAAGCAGATGAAATGTGTCATAAATAGTGTCTGCGCAGCCTTTGTTAGTCTGGACACGCCCCCTTCTTTGTAAACACATCCTCTGCTCAGCGCGAGGACACGCTCTCTCTACTCCTATTGGTTTAGACAGAAGACGGAAGTGCCTTCATGAACATCAATGAAATTCAACGGGACCTCCCGAGTAAAAGTTGTGTCAAGTTACAGGAAAGACTGAAGTGCCAGACCGGAAGTGAGACACTGCTTTTATAAAAATAAAAGTATTCTGAAGGTTTTTCTTTTCTTTGTTTTTTTTTTTTTTTTACAAGATAAGGTATTCCTTTATTAGTCCCACGAGGGGAAATGCCATGTTTACAACAGGAAGATGATAGCACAGCACACAAGAGCAATCACTTGTATAAATAAATAATTATACAGTTTTTGACAAATATGTTTATTGATTTTTTTCTGTAATGAATACAACAAACACATACAAAATAAAAACAAAACAGGCACAATCCCAAGGACAACAGTAATTAGATGTACAAATTAGAAGAAATGTAAATGTATGCAATGTAATGTATGCAAATGTATTTGTATAGCACATTTCGTGTACAGGACAATTCAAGGTGCTTTACATAAAACATACACTGAAAAAAGTAAAACATTGAATCAACTTATAAATTCTTGTTCAATAGGTCACACAAAAAAATATAGTTGAGTGAACAAAATTAAATTGAATTACATTACATTAAATTAAAATAACCCTAACCCTATGCCATTAAATTTGGTTCACTCAACTAGATTTTTTTGTGTGACCATAAAAAAAATCTAAAATATGAGATAAAAAGTCAAAATTATGAGATAAAAAGTCAACATTGAAGAATAATTTTTAAGTTGATTCAATGTTTTATATTTTTACAGTGTATACAAAAATTTACATGATTAAATTACATTAAAATACAATTAAAATAAGAGACATAAAAACATTTAAAAAAAACAATTAACAATTTAAGTAAAAGCTCTAGGGAACAGTGATGTTTTCAGGCATGATTTAAATGAACTGACAGTTTGAGCAGACCTCAGGTATTCAGGTAGTTTGTTGTTAGAGATGAACAGTATGAATGAGAAAAGTAAAAATAAATAAATAACATGAATGAAGGACAGTAAGCTACACAATCACAGAAAAGACCCCTTACTCCAAAAACTTCATAAATAAGTCCCGTATATCCATAAATCTGTTATATTTTCCCTTGACCATATATATAATTTTTTCCATGACAATACAAAGCAAAACACCTTCAGCCCACTTTTATTTTATAGATCTACACAATAAAGCAATATTATGTTTTGCTTCAAGTATACACACATATACACATGTGTGTGTATGTATATATATATATATATATATATATATATATATATATATATATATATATATATATATATATATATATATATATACTCACTTTTAAAGGGTTTATTTTTGGATACTTTTTTTCAGATTCTTCCTGGTTAAAAAATATTATAGCATTCATGGAAAAAAAATGCAATTTTACTTTTGTACTTTATTGCAGTTGAGACATTGTTCTTTTTTTCCTATTTCCTTTTACTTCATTAAAGGAGTTGATGTTACCAGAGTATTTGTCACACCAGTAGCTGTACTTCTACTGCAGTACAGAATGTGAGTACTTTGATCACCTCCGGAAAATATCTAAAAATGAAGAACAGCACAACACCAACTGCCGTTCATGAGCCTTTTTCACCAACTCGCCCACTTCTGCTTTTATTTTGAAAGGTCATTCTGGAACCTTCGTGGTGGATTCGGGGTAAATCGGCAGAGGTCGGAGCAGGTCTTGGGCTCCAACGGGTGAACGTAGGTAGTGAAACGGTCCGTGTTGTGAGTCTGACGGGCTTTTCTACCAGTGTTTGGCGTCTGACAGCGGTGTCTGGATATTGTTTGTTTTGTCTGAACACGGTGGACTCCGCGGAGACGGAACAGAGACAAAATGGAGATAGAGAAGGAAGTGAAGAAGGTAAGATATCACAGCTTGTGAAGCGCGTGGGCTACTGCCACTGTGGGACTTTGGGCGGGGAACGCCCTGGAAAGGTGTGCCGAGTTCAGAGCAGGTGGCGGAAGAAGTCTGCCAACACACAACACACAGAGGACTACTTTTACTTAGATGTAGTCATTTAACTCTGAAACCACAAACAAAACGCGTCTTATTTTATCTGTTTAGAAGAAAAACGACTCAGATAACCTTTATTTTTTATAAGGGAAGTGTATACTAATTCATCACGAGTGTCTGAATTAGCTAAAGTAGTTTACAGCGGAGGTGGAAGTAACTAAGTAATAGCACTTCGTTACTCTATTTAAGTAGAATTTTTTTGTCTGTACTTTACTTGAGTATTTATTTTTAGATTGACTTGTTTTCTTTATACTCCCTACATTTTTGCATCACCATCTCTACTTTATAGTCTTACAGTTATATAAATATCTGTACTTTATGCTCTTTACATTTGTATAGCCATTTATTTTTTTGTAATGTCATATCCTTTTGGTTTGAAATAGTTATGACAATTCTGATAATTTAAGGAGTATAAAGTACAGATATTTATGAACAAATGTAGGGAGGGAAAGTCAGAAGTTTCCAGAAAAATAAATAGTTTTTAACATACTAATATAAATACTGTTTGGTATCTGTATTGAATGAAACCCTTTCGGTACCCAACCCTAGTTAAAACTATCTGGACATCTTTACTTACAGCATTAAAATGTGATCAATACAACGTGATTATGCTTGTGTTTTTTCTTTTCAGGTCAGAACAGTTAAAGCAGAATGATCAAATCTGAGCAGTAACAGGGGCCTGGGTGTGTGTGAACAGAATAGGAAGGTTAAGTGCTTGTCTCTGGTGTGTAAAACCTGAGTCTTTGAGCTGTAAAGTGGGTCTGAGCAGTTGAATGACCCAGACAAACCCAGTTCAACATCTGTTCTTAATCCCCAGAGAGGATCAGTGTGCAGTGGCTGCAGACTTCACCGTGTCTCTGTCAAATGCTGTAATTACTGCCATGTTTCAGAAATAACAGCCCACATTCTGCTCAATTAGACAAAAAAGGAGCATACAAAGGTAATGCATTCTGACTGAGCTCTGCAGGCAGGAACATTGACTTCACACATGGAAAGTGTAAGTTTGTTTTGACCATCTTTTCCAATAACGCTGACATAATGTGGAGTCATTCTCTACCAGAGGTGGTCAAAGTACCCCCCTTCTGTACTGCAGTACAAGTACAGCTACTGGTGTGAAAAAAATACTCTGGTAAATGTAGAAGTACTGATTCAACTCCTTTAATGATGAAAAAATACAACTTCTTAACTGTAATAAAGTAAAAAGGAAGACTGCGTTTCATTGCTTTGGATGAAATAATACTTATTTACCCAGGACAAATCAGAAAAGTATTCAGAGAATGTCTAATCTCTCCCATTCTTGAATTAGAGCCAATAATGTGATTTTGAGCTTTCTGCTAAATGCGACCTTGACCTTTGACAATATTGATAATTTTGTTATATGTATATATGTGTCAGTACATGCAATATTATGATAATATATCCAGTATTAAGTAAGTTTTAGTGTGATATGTCTATGTTTGACACAAACAGTGTTAACACTAAGTATGAGAATTGTAGAAATCTTCATTCTGCATCATTTGGCACCAATCTGAAAGTTCTGTGACCCTCCGTTCTTGAGTTATAACCCATAATGTGGTTTTGACGTTTTAGTTAATTGGGACCTAGACCTTTGGCCTTTACTCAAATGGATCATTGCATCTGATGTGCATTATATATTATTACAGCGAATAATATTATATTGAATAATATTATATTGAATAATATTACAGCAAAACAAACAAATGCATTGCATTTTATTTTTTGTTGAGCAAAAAAAGTCT
The DNA here is from genome assembly GCA_020466265.1 of Siphamia tubifer. NCBI lineage: Eukaryota > Metazoa > Chordata > Actinopteri > Kurtiformes > Apogonidae > Siphamia > Siphamia tubifer. Next base: position 47,826,353 of record CM035788.1, on the reverse strand, counting down.
CCAGATGAAGCACCGACCTTGATTATTCAATTCAGACACAAAAGCTCCAATTAATCATATTGGTTCTGTTTGTTCTCCACCCAAGACAAATGCATAGTTATCAAATGAAATGTAACCAGGTCAAGTCCACACCAGTAGAGGTATTTCTAAATCGGTATTTCCTTTCTCTATTTAAAATAAATTTGTCCTCATGACTTGCGTTTTATAAAATCTTTACACACACGGTAACAGAAAAATGTAATAAAAACAGTTAAAGCATTGGTTTTGGTAGAAGAGGGAGATTTGGGGAGAATTTATTGCAGCAAATGTAGAAATGTGATGAGATATTTTTTTGTCTGGTTTTTTCTCAACATTATTTATTTATTTTGTAGCCTAGTAGTGCTATCTCTATTCATTCCATGTATGGGTCTAGTGGTGCTTCATAGTCAGAGGAGGTGGGGCTAAAAGGTTGTCTTTCAAATCCTCTGTATGCAATAGGACGGTACTACAACCAATCAGTGTAATCTGTAGGATGATGTAGTTGGAGCGCCTGAAAGTTCATGGAGGAGTCTGGAGAAAGTTAGGAATGACTAAACAAAATGGTGGATTATGGAGCTGAACGACTGTTGTCGCTTCTGGAAAAAGAATTTAAAGATTGTTGATGTTTTCTCACATTCTTCACTCATCTGTGATAAAAGGAAATCTACACCTGTTGTTGTTGTTCCATGGTTGTTTCCAGTTGTTTCTCTCGGAATCGTCGCAGAGTCCCTTTGTTAGGCCCGCCCTCTGACTCTATACTTAACTGTGATTGGTCAGCCAGTTTCAGGGAAATCAAGCCAAATGTTACATTGAGCGGAACCAGACTACTACAGTAGCAAATTAGATTTCCTGTGTTAGTAGTGTAGCGCGGGAGGGCTGTATATTTTGTGGGAAATTTGAGTACACCCCCAAAACAGAACAGTCGACCCATGTAAAATGTTTTGCACATTCTGCAAGAGAGTTTTCTTTTCACCAAAGCACTTTCAGTTTAAAATACCACATTAACATAAAGCAAATGTTAGTCAGGTATTTTGCTAGCACTAGGCTAATGTTAGCACTAGGCTAATGCGTCACCCATCTTACAACAAACACATTAAGCACAGATATATTAACTTTTTTCTTGAGTCTGTTTGCTCATGAAACATGAAATGCATTTCATATAGATTACAAATGAATATTTAATCATTGTTAATTGAAATTAATCCAAAGCAACCCTGTCAATAATCTGATTAAAATTGTAATGATTTGACTGCTCTAAAAATAACCATCAGAGGGAGCTGGACGACGTCATGAGGCTATGTAGATGCCGCGGCAGCATTTACAACGTCATGGTGGTGTGGGCAGTGGAAACACAAAGGAGACGAAGGTTGAATCCCATTTCACCCCTTCACCTCCGTTTTGCATGTGCACGTGTAGGGGTAGGGGTGTCTCAGTTTACATTAAGGCAGATGGGTAGGGGGAAGGTCTATGAACGAAGTACACAAATGTAGTACTTTTGATGTAATTATCAGCGTTTTAAGTTGTGATAACTGTTGTATTGTATAAAGTTTGACCTTGTCGCAATGTGTAATTGTCATTATCTCCATAAAACACACATGACAAAAAATTGCTATTTACGTAAACATGGATGCAGAGCACTTCTCTGAATCGACACAGATATAACCGGTGGAGTGAACTGATGACGAAGGGGTGTCCCAATTCATAGGGGGTGATTTTCAAGCCCTACCCTTATAGCTCCATTTGAAGGGGCAGGGGTGGGGCTAAGGGGTGAAATGAGATTGAGCCAAACTATACTGAGACCATCTGAACTGGACCAAACCGTCCCAGTGTGTTTGGTGGAAACAGGCTAATAGTTGGTCCTTGCAGCTCAGCCCAGTGACTCAGGATGTGAGTCATTCCACCTGAAGTGTACACTTTGTCTGAGCAGCCTGTTTACAGAAGGGTTAGTCAGCAGAAATAAACACCCTGCAGTGTTAGTCACCACAAGATATCGGTGATCAACATGTAATGTGTATTCTGAGGAAAGAGCTCAATCTAAAATGGTGGGAAGTAACTCAGTAAAAGTACTTCATTACTGTACTTACAGTAAGTAAGTTTTTTTTAGGTATCTGTATTGAATATTTATTTTTCTGGAAACTTTTTACCTTTATTCCATTTGTTCATAAATATTTGTACTTTCTACGCTTTACATTTATAAATGTCACAGTTTACTTCCCAAAGTCTGGTTCAAATATATTACTGCTGAATAAATGTAAACTCACTCACATATGATGTGCATTTTTTGGCAAATATGGCCCCTGATATGATCTGTAGGCATCATCGTTCAGCTTTTTCACCTCGTCTGGTGTTAAAAAAGCAAGCGAAAATTTGGGAATATCGAAGAACCACAATTTAAATTGAACTGGCACCAAAAAAAAATCCTAAAATAATCGAATTGGCATAAAAGCATATCATCCCAGTCCTTTTTACTAGGCTCTACAGTTACTTCTTTCCCACTGGGCTTTGGAGTTAGTTTTTTTTTTCTTACCCAGGACAAGGGATGCTTGGGACTTAGTCTATTTCTGTGATTGACTGTTTTCTCCATTCAACCCTGTAAAGCCCCGTGAGACGATGGCTCTATAAATGAAATTGAATTAAATTATTATAGAGGAGTCAAAAATAATATCTGACTGTGTGAGTCAATGAATGCACTGGCTATTTTTTTCCTGTCTTTGCTAAATTTGTGAGCAAAGTCACGTGTCAGTCAGATGATATTATGTGTGTTGACATGTCATAAGTCTACTGTTTATCTGAGTCCAACTCTGGTCCGACCGTGACCACCTTGTGACTTGTCCATTCAGCCCATGGTGGAGCTGCCTGACCTGTCCTGTTCATCTGAAAAACCATCATACTATATTCAATCTATTGTTAAATCCAGGTCCAGGGTTAATATCTGACACACGTTCATCTGTTTTATTACCCCCCCCCAGAGGTGTTGTGTTTTATGAGTCGATTTGTGTGTTTGTTGGTCTAGTAAAAGTACTCCTATTCTGTACTTTATTAGAAGTACACATACTTGTCTGAAAAAATACTCTGGTAAAAGTAGAAGTACTGTTTCAACTTCTTTACTGATGTAAAAATAAAATAAAAAGTAAAACTGTATTTTTTTCCTATGAATGAAATACTTATTTAACTGGAAATAAATCATAAACGTTTCAAAAATATCCAAAATTAAAGTCTTTACCAGTGAGTTACTGTGTAGATAATGTGTTTGATCAGGTCACAGTTATATGGGTATATGGGCAGAAAAATTGGGAAAAATTCCAAAGTAATTAATAGGAGATTAAAAAAATGTGTAATTATGTGATTTAAAAAGTCAAAATTATGACACAGTCTGAATTTCTTTCCACTAATTTACAACTTATTTACGGACCATTACATCTGTCTTATTTGAAAAAGTAACAAGTCTATTCTGAGAAAGTAAATGGTATAAAATACAGATATTTATATAAATGTAAAGAGTATAAAGTCTTCATGAGAGGCACTACAGCAGGCCCAGCCCAGGGACCCTCTGACTGCCCCCCCACTGAAGTTTATATCACCCTTCTCTCTAGAGCAGTGTTGAGTAATAATAATAATAATAGTAATATATTTTAACTGTATAGCGTTTTTCTGGACACTCAAAGACACTTTACATTGGTGCAAAAATCATAAAAGCAGTACACATAGGACACTTACATGACACAGGACAGAACATGAGGACACTTACATGACACAGGACAGAACATGAGGACACTTACATGACACAGGACAGAACATGAGGACACTTACATGACACAGGACAGAACATGAGGACACTTACATGACACAGGACAGAACATGAGGACACTTACATGACACAGGACAGAACATGAGGACACTTACATGACACAGGACAGAACATGAGGACACTTACATGACACATAGGACAGAACATGAGGACACTTACATGACACATAGGACAGAACATGAGGACACTTACATGACACAGGACAGAACATGAGGACACTTACATGACACAGGACAGAACATGAGGACACTACATGACACAGGACAGAACATGAGGACACTTACATGACACAGGACAGAACATGAGGACACTTACATGACACAGGACAGAACATGAGGACACTTACATGACACAGGACAGAACATGAGGACACTTACATGACACAGGACAGAACATGAGGACACTTACATGACACAGGACAGAACATGAGGACACTTACATGACACAGGACAGAACATGAGGACACTTACATGACACATAGGACAGAACATGAGGACACTTACATGACACATAGGACAGAACATGAGGACACTTACATGACACAGGACAGAACATGAGGACACTTACATGACACAGGACAGAACATGAGGACACTACATGACACAGGACAGAACATGAGGACACTTACATGACACAGGACAGAACATGAGGACACTTACATGACACAGGACAGAACATGAGGACACTTACATGACACAGGACAGAACATGAGGACACTACATGACACAGGACAGAACATGAGGACACTACATGACACAGGACAGAACATGAGGACACTTACATGACACAGGACAGAACATGAGGACACTACGTGACACAGGACAGAACATGAGGACACTACATGACACGGCATATGTAGTAGTCAGTCGTCATAAGACACCCTCTGACATGGCATCACTTTGGGACCCTTGGGCCCCTGGGCATTGGCCCCACTGGCCCAGTCTTTCATACGGCCCTGCTGATGAGGCTTACTGTGCAATTGTGTGTTTTTTTTCTGTAAGGAAGCTCTCGGATATTGTTAAAGAAATGTTTGAGTCTAAACAAACTGTGTAATCTGCTTTATTTCCAGATGACCCTGGGCCATGAGTTTGGAGCTGGTGCTGCCTGTCTGAAGTGCAAGGACAAGTGTGAAGGCTTTGAGCTGCATTTCTGGAGGTCTGTACGACTTCTTTACACACAGTATGATCATAAAAAAACATGTTCTTTCCACCAACAAAGAATAAATGTAATAATAAGCAGCCATACTGTTTCACTTCAGAACAAAATACAGAAAAAGGATCATTAACTTCAGACAGACTCTACATTTCAAAGGGAAATTTTAATGCTGATGACTTTTTATTCTCCCATGAATTTATTGTTACATACAATCTAGTAACATTCAATGAACAATAACTGGTTTAAATTAAAATCCTAAAATACAAATCGTAGTAATACCGAGACTTGTAAAACAACAACACTTCCATCAGATGTCTCCTAGAGGAATAAAACAAAATTCATCACACTGTGCTACACATTAATTTTCTTTTGTTGAAATGATTTTGAAAGCAGCAGGAGCTGTCGGTCTAATGGGAACATGCTGTTCCTCTGTCCTAATTAATGCAGAAAACAGAAAACAACACAGACACGAACGACTCAGAAAAGGTCTGTCCACTACACGTCACAGGGACATTGGTGTCACCTAGGTGGGGTTAAGCCCGCCTCCCATTATAGTGAATCTGAAGTAGCATTAGCATTAGCATCTACAAGAGAAGATGGCGCCACAGTAGTTGCTGCACAAACTGGAAAAAAATGTTGGATCAAACTGGTTCATGTGCTCTCTGTGGAAATAAAGCCTATTTTTTTTCCTGCACGTTTTCAAAACAAGCGATGGCACCAAACCTATCTGGGTGTCACTCTGGGATGGTAAACACACACAGAGCCGGAGGGTAGAGTGTTCCTTCACACATTCTGAGCCAATTAGAGACGCCTCATCACCGTGTCATGGACATGTATGAGGAAGTACCGGTAACGTCTTCCCTTCACTACTCCAATCATGTAGATGTGTCCTCGTTAATATTAAAGAGCAATAGTGGCACATGCAGTAGCGTACAAAAACTGACTGTATTTGTTCGGTATCGGGCTGTATTGAACCAAACGTCTGTTTTCAACAGTTTAGTATGAATATATATACCGTTATTGTCTTAATAAATCTATATAAAAACTGACTTTGCGATATATATATATATATATATATATATATATATATATATATTTTTTTTTTTACCCTGCAACACACAGTATATTGCAATATAAAAACAACTCCTCAAGAATCAATAAAATTAAATAAACAAATAAATAAATACAAATAATAAATAAATATAGTAAAAATAAATACAAATAAAGAGCTACAAAAATAAGTACTTCCACATAACTGATGCTTTTCTTTCTGGCAGCGAGCCTTGGTTTTGGGTGATTTTCTGAGAAGGAGGGTCTAAGGACAGGAGATGCTTGAGACTTCATCCATTTCTGTGATTGTTATCTCCAATGACATCTGTAAACCCCTGTGAGACTACCTTGTTGCGATTTGATAGCCTAGCCGCACTAGAACCCCCTAACGGCAGGAAATCTAATGTCCTATCGTAGTAGTCTAGTTTCGCTCAATGTAACTTTTGTCTAGATTTTCCTGAAACTGGTCGACCAATCACAGTGAAGTATAGAGTCAAAGGGCGGGCCTAACAAAGTGATGCTGCGACGATTCAGAGAGAAACTGGAAACAACCATAGAAGAAGAAGAACAACAGGTGTAGATTTCCTTTCATCAAAGATGAGTGAAGAATGTGAGAAAACGTAAGCAATGTTTAAATTCTTTTTACAGAAGCGACAACAGTCGTTCAGCTCCATAATCCACCATTTTGTTTAGTCATTCCTAACTTTCTCCGGACTCCTCCGTCAACTTTCCGGCGCTCTAACTACGTCATCCTAAAGATTACACTGATTGGTTGTAGTACCGTCCTATTGCATACAGAGGATTTGAAAGACAACCTTTTAGCCCCGCCTCCCCTGACTATGAAGCACCACTAGACCCATACATGGAATGAATAGAGATAGTGCGGCTAGGTTAGTGATTTGGGGCTCTACAAATAGAATTGGATTGAACACATTCTGCAGTGTTTTTTTTTTTCTTCTACCATAAAACTTTAAACAGCCTGACGCTGCTGGATTCTTGTCCTCATCCTTGGAGTTCACAGGCCTGGTCATGCTCCAGCACATCACAAATCATGTCATACTTCTACAAATATGAGGCAAGCTGTGTCAAGATGTGTGATAACTGCAGTCATGTTGAATCTGTCACTTTAGTTACACAAGTAAAGACAAATCTCAAACAGTTGGAGTGGATATTTCTAGAGTTGTGCCTCATCATTAAAAAACAATAAATGTTTGTGGATTTGTTTAACTGATTTGTGTGCTGTGGAATGTGGACACTCAAGAATTGTGAGGACTAAGAAATATATGGCATGAAAATGGGATGGTGCAATCATGGATATGCATGGGGCTTTTTTTGGTTTGTTGTTTAGAAACTTTAAATCACATTTATTAAACATATAAAATACATTTTCTTCACATCATAAAATTAGCTAAAAAAAAGATGTTAAATGGATTATTTTTGAAGAATACCTGGGAAAACTTCAAATAATTCTATTTATCTCATTTTATTTATTTAATTTAATTTTATCTTATTCTATTCTGTTTTTATTGCATGCCAGTTGGTTTATCTTGTTTCATTTTGTTATCTTTTACACAAGGGTTGCACTGAAAATTTCACTGACATTCAAATGCTCAGTGACAATAAAGACATCTTGAATCTTGAAATATGAAAAATAGGCCATAGAAATGTTAAAATATAGCTGAAGAAGCGTACCATGAATTTTGTAAACGCGTCATAAAAACCTATAGACTATCAGTGCTATACCTGTTCATTCCATGTATGGGTCTAGTGGTGCTTCATAGTCAGAGGAGGCGGGGCTAAAAGGTTGTCTTTCAAATCCTCTGTATGCAATAGGACGGTACTACAACCAATCAGTGTAATCTGTAGGATGATGTAGTTAGAGCGCCTGAAAGTTCATGGAGGAGTCTGGAGAAAGTTAGGAATGACTAAACAAAATGGTGGATTATGGATCTGAACGACTGTTGTCGCTTCTGTGAAAACAATTTAAAGATTGTTGACGTTTTCTCACATTCTTCACTCATCTGTGATAAAAGGAAATCTACACCTGTTGTTGTTGTTCTTCTATGGTTGTTTACGCTTGTTTCTCTCTGAATCGTTGCAGTGTCACTTTGTTAGGCCCGCCCTCTGACTCTATACTTAACTGTGATTGGTCGACCAGTTTCAGGGAAATCTAGCCAAAGGTTACATTGAGCGAAACTAGACTACTACGGTATCACATTAGATTTGCTGCAGCTATGTGGGTCGAGTGTGGCTAGGCTAGTGAAGTGGAGTATTTTTGAAGAATACCTGGAAAAACTTCAAATATCAAAAAAGGCCATAGAAATGTTAAAATATAGCTGAAGATGTGTACCATAAAGTTTGTAAATGCGTCATAAAAACCAATGAAATACATCATAAAAATCTATAAAATGCCTGATTACTTATTATAAAAATCCAGGCTCTAAACATGTTTGTTCTTTTTTGCAGAAAAATCTGTCGGAACTGTAAATGTGGTGTTATGGAACATGACGTCGAGATGAATGCGGAGGAAAACCACAAAGTAGGGAAACTGTTTGAGGATACCAAATACACCAGTCTCATGGCCAAACTGAAGAGAGACGGCATCCCCAACTACCAAGGCAACATGGTGACCATCACACTGCCCAGTGCTGCCACTGCCCACATTGTCCCTCCTCTTGTCTCCTCCACTCTGGTGCCTCCTGCTGCCGCCACAGCTGTTGGCTCTGTACACCCTCCAGGGTCATCTGTGGGTGCAGCTCCCGCCAGTAGACCAGGTGCCACCAGTGGACCAGCTCCCAACACTGGACCAGGTCCCGCCAGTGGACCAGGTCCCACCAGTGGACCAGGTCAGCCAACACCACCCGTCATCACATCGGTCAAAGCAAACACTGAACCAGTCACAGTCAACGCTACATCGGCCAGTGTGGTGCCAGTCCCCAAAGATGTGCCAATGAAGACTGTCACATATGAGTGGGTTCCCCCAGTCGCCAATAAATATCTGGTAAGAGTTTTCCCACCACAGGCACCAAACAAGAATTCCATGGAATACAGAAACAGAATGCAGCACATACAGTAAAACATACTCAGACAACAGATGTTGTAGACACAGAACATGTGGGGGGGGGGGCTAGTGCAAAGTTGTGTGTGTATGTAAACTATAAACACAGGACCTCCTTATCAGTTCCTCTCCCGTGTCCTCTTGAGGGACTAGTGAGATAGTAATAGTGAAAATTAGGCCTGTGTTAAAAAAAAAAATCGATTTTCCAATTCTGGAACGATTCACATATTTACCTCGGCCAAGGAAGTTATGTTTTTGCCAGTTTGTTTTTGTCTGTCTGATAGTTAGCAAATCAAGAACTTATGGGCGGATTCTGATGACATTTTCAGGGTAGGTTGGTAATGGGAGGTCTTTACCTACCTTGGCAGAGGTCTGTGTTCTGAGTGCTTTTCTCGTAATTACTTAGGGTCGATTTCTACGTCCAAAGATTGATTTATTTTTTATTGGTACATTTTTCCACCAGTTAACATTTCCCCCAGTGACCCCCGACATGTCATCAAACCCACACAGGCACAGTATGTGTGTGACCTGTACATTGTGCAAAATTACAGTTAGAAAATATAGTTAAAGTGATAAATATGACCAAACGTACACCTTCCATCTACTTCTTTTTCTCCCTTTTTTTGTTATTTAAATCCATTTTCTTTTTTTTTCTTCCTTTTTCTATTCATTTTCCCCCTTTTTTTCCATTTTTGTTTTTATTTTTCCACCTTTTCCCTTTTCTTTTTTTCCTTTTTTGACCCATTTTTTTCTTCTTTTTTCCTCTTATTATGTTTTCACTGGAGTTTGTTTGACTCTCAGCAACATTACTCAAAAAGTTATGGATGATTTTGATAACATTTTCAGGATGTGTTGGTAGCGTCACAAGGAACAGATGATAACATTTTGGTGGTGATCTGGAAAAGATCCTGGATTCTTTATCACTTTGAAATTTGTTCTCCATTCATCACCAACATTTAATAATTTTTTGTTTTATCAAAATCCATCCATAACTTTTTGAGTAATGCTACTGACAAACAAACAAACAAACAAGTTCCAGTGAAAACATAAACTCCTTGCCGGACCTCTCGTCATTCGGAGGGGAGAGGTCTGCCTTGGCGGAGGTTTGCGCTTTTCTAGTTCTTTTAATGCAATAGTTTTGTCATGGGAGTAAAACTGCGTATGGACACTATGGACATGTCCACACCAATGTTTGGATGTTTCTAAAATGTCCATACTACTTTTTGAATATGAAATGACATGACATTTGGGAAACAAAAGGTTACTGTATTTTCTAGACTATAACGTACTATAACACTTTAAAGAATTTAATTTCCTCCAAAACACCACAGTGCACCTTATACGTGGATTAATTCTGGTTGTGCCTAGTGACTGGGAATTTAGACTTTTTTTTTTCATTTTAACTTTTTATTTAATGATTTAGCTTTTTTTCCTCATAATTTTCACTTTTTATGTAATAATTTAGACTTTTTATTTAATAATTTAGACTTTATCTAATGATTTTGAGCTTTTTTCTCACGACTTTGCCTTTTTTCTCACAATTTTCACTTTTATCTAATAATTTAGACTGTTTTTCTCATTTTCACTTTTTATTTAATAATTTTGACTTCACTTAATACACTTTTTAATCCAGGTAACCTTAACGTTCTATTCATTGAACAGGAAATGAACTTCCAGTTCATTTCCTGTTCACTCACTTCTTGGATGTAATGTATCATGCTGCATGTGGTGAAGTGGGTATGGACTAAAATCTGCACAAATTAAATATAAATGCCAGGAAAATGTGGATTTAACATTGTGTGTCTTCACTGGGACGTGTTTTTTTTTTAATCTAAATATTTTATTGGTTTTTCAGCATGATGATAAACATACATCAGCAGTGGTTCATAAAACTTTTCCATTTGTTGAATTAAAAAATCGCTGTATGTATATTGAAATTGCAAAAGGTAGTTAAAGCAATTATAATAAAGGAAAAAAAAATAACAAAAAGAAAAGAAAACAAAAAAGAATACAAAAAAACAACCCTCGAGTACCCCCCACCCCGTCCCTGTCACCTGTTCGACCTCCATTCAAGTTTGCATGACAATAAAGTCTGGTGTTGTATTGGTTAAATAATGAAAAGAACTGGAAGTGCTTTAACATAATGCTGGAAATGCCTTCAAAAGAAAACCCCATGTGTCCTCAAAAGTACCCGGTGTTAGTTTTAATGAATGTGTTATCTTTTCTACCTTTAAGCAAGACATAACATCCTGCAGCCACCGTGTGTGTGAAGGCAGGGAGGGAGGCATCCTTCCATTTAAGTAGGATGGCTCACCGTGCTAATAATACGGCACAAACTAGAGAGTGTGTTTCATAGGAATTAAACATTTAGTGTTCAACAACCCCAAAAAGGGCTAGAATGGGATTTGGTTCAAGCTGTACATTCAACAGCTGGGATAGTTTAGGCCAAACAAAATAATACGTGTGGTTCTGGTCACCTGACCGACCCAATTTTTTTACGTGGAAAATGCCGACTATGTAAACATTTTATCAGTTTGTCAAAATAAATTAAATATAATGAACCGGCCGACTGCCGACTCTTATCTTCGAAATTCCCAATGACTGATGATGAGAGAATTTATTTGTCCGTATTTAGTCCGTATTCATGTTTACCAACATCTGTCACCTGTCTGACCACCGTGATTTATGACTAGCGACAAACGACGACCATATACATGGTGTCCATGTCCATCAAAACAACCCTCAATACATGTGATTGCTGCGCCAGTTTTGATTGGCTGTTCGCCTCTTGATGAATCTTTCGTATATGGTGTGTTAATTTCCCACTCACTTCACACTTGGTTTGTTTCAAAAACACCACCGTTTCTTTATTCATTGGGAAGATGGTTTCATATCTTTATGGAGCATCTCTTGGTCACACAGACTTGTGTGCCTGGTGTGGGGAACCAAATACAAATCCTCTTCCAGAGCTAAAAAATAAATTTAAAACTGTACTCCCGCTCTGTCAAGATTGTGAGGAATGTGAAGAAGCCAGTAACAAAACAGCAGTATGGTAAGAGGAAATAAGTTGAACAGTAAATAGATAGCTGTATATGTCCACTAAAGCCTTCAATATTGGGGCCTTTATTTCATTGAAATAATATTTAGATGTGGATAGAATTTACATTTGTAGTTAAACTGTATTTTTGTTGAAAAAAAATCAATAAAAGACAAAATGTTGATGTCAAATCAGATTTTATTGTATTTCAATCATCTAAAATTAATTTATGCTCTCTTAAAACATTCTGTAAATATACATGTACATGTACATGGAAAATCTGAGGCAATGTGTTGATTTTCTAACTGCTGGAAAGAATAACTGATATTAAATCTGAATTTTTGGAGCTTCTTTTTAGAAGACGGGTATATAAAATTGTAAATAAAATAAAATATGGATGACCGACCTACCTACCCAATTTTTCCTATCCATGTGATGGGAACCACATATATTATTTTGTTTGGCCTTATTAAGAATTGTCTCCCAAAAGTTAACCAGGAGCGGACAGGACCTGAACATGTGGCTAAGGTGCCTTCGTCTGCCTGCATCTGGTGCACAAAGGGTCAACTTCAGGATATGTACATGACAGTCTGGCCCTGTGTACAATCAATTAAATGAACATAAATGTTAATTTAATCTTGAACCACACATTATTTATTTTATTGTTAAACCTCTGAGGGTAAACTTTAACACATTAACTTTTCATTCTTATTATTTAAAGTCAACATTTTTAAGTGTACATACATAGTCATGAAAATTTGCAGAAAAGTATTGTTTCAAGTATGTATGAACCCTGGAACACAGACCAGGCATTTCTGAAATATCATTGATTAAAAAGAAATAGCATTTTTTTACGAAGCTGCACATCTGTCTGATAAATGTAAAGCGGTATCTCTTTGTTTAGTCTAGACTGTATCTGTAGCACGTCCCTTTGAGACTTCCCCCTGCACTCCTCTTTTTCAGGAAATATTTCCAGTAGTTCTCCTTGTTTGATATTTTAATTGGTCTTTAACTTTAACTCTTTAGCTGTTTTCACATCAGTGTTTTCTGAACTGACCAACAGGCGGTGCAGTACATCCAGCTGCTGCCTCCAGAGAAGCGTCCAGTGGCTGGCACACAGGGAGCTGCTTACCGGCGGCAGCAGATGGCCCGACAGCTGCCCGAGCATGACCAGGACCCCAATAAGTGCCACGAACTGAGCCCTGCGGAGGTCAAGAAGATGCAGCAGTTTGTCCGAAAGTACAAGGACGAGGCACTGGGAGTGGGAGACATTAGGCTGCCAGAAGAGATGGCTCAGATCCAGGCTGCAGAGCAGGCTGCAACTGGAGGGGTAGGAAGAGTTGGGACTGGGGGTCCTGGGGTCACGGCTGGAGCTGGGGGTCCTGGGTTTGGGGCTGATGCTGCGGTTGGGGGTCCTGGGGCTGCAGGTGGAACATGGGGCTCTGGTGTTGGAGCTGGAGCCAGAGGTCCTGGAGCTGGAGGTCCTGGAGCTGGAGGTCCTGGAGCTGGAGGTCCTGGAGCTGGGGCTGCTTCTGGTCCAGGTGTTGTAGGATCTGGTCTTGGCTCCATGGGCGGGGCTGGTCATGGTAGTTTAGTTCCAGGACATGGAGGTGGACCCTCTGCTGGTTTTGGACCAGGAGCTCCAAGAGCCATGGGTACTGCTGCCACTGTTGGAGCCATGGGGGTCCCTGGAGCTCAGCAAACTGGACCACAACAGTCTTATGTAAGTAGTTTTTATTCTTTGTATTAACAGTATGTTCAACTGTCTGATGTGTAGTTATTGTTTTAAAGTGTTTGATGGCTGGTTTTCATATTTTCTATATTTATTTTTTTCCAGTGGTTACATGATGGTGAATATGATTTAAAAAACCAAAAAACTAAACATTAGTCTGTGTGACTTTATATTTGTCCAGGTGATCATTCTTTCTGGTAGTTTTCAGCCAAGTGGAAAACAATTACCATTGCTTGATCTTCATTGTATGCAGATTGAGATTAACTCATAATCCTGTCACTGATGCAAACCTGTGTCTGAAATAAAACTGAAGTCATTTTTAGTAACTTATATGTGGATTTGGGTGGTACGTGTGAAACGATGCGCAGGTCGATGTATAAACAACCTGCAACCGACCGCTTTTTTAACTAGCACGCCTGCACAAGAAATTTATTTAAAAAGGACGGACCCAACCCGCATTTTTTGAAAGTAATCAGTGGTCTTTATGAACATCACATGACCTTTGACCTTAGTCACATACCTGCATTTATTTCTGTTTAAATTCCATGTCATTGTTTGTAAGTTAATATGTTCGTTCTGCTTCATCATTCAAAAGTTATCAACGCTAACGCAGCATCTAAACCTGTCACACCCAAAGACACATTTGAGCCCCGTTTCCACGGAAACAAAAACTCTGGGAACCGCTCATCATCTTTAAAAATCTTAGCCAATGTGTCCCAAACATTACTGTTTTTGCTCGGATGTTTCCGGAGCTTCCACTCTCCCAACTTTATTTCCTCTCTCTCTCCCTCCATACCGTAGGATACTGACCATGATGGACGACACCTTCACGCAAATTCACTTAATAAATCATGTGCATTAATAATAGAAAATTTAACCTAATATTTAAATTACAATGATTTATAAAGTTATTTTAATGTTTATCTCAAACAACAAACGACCTGACCGACCATAACCCCAATATCATTAAAAATATTTTTCAATGACCCTCAACTGCAGGTGACCGCGGGCACCTGCTCACTTCGGGTCAGCACGTGCATCACTGGTGTGAAAGCCTTATTATAGTTTATTTATTTATTTATCTATATCAGGGCTGTCAAACATGCAGCCCACTATATGTACTAACCCCTGCTCTGAAAAGCAGAATAACCTACAAAAAAAGACTATTTTCCTCTGTCTATAAAATATGACAACTTCAAATTTTTATCTTTTGTTTTAGTGGAAAAAAAAACATTACATTATGGACTAATGATAAACTGAGGCAGAATATTGTTCAAATTGACCTGATTTCACTTATGAAATGTCACTTTTTTCAGGTTATTCACAAATTTTGCATTTGGATACTTTATTAAACTAACTATTTTCATAACTTAGGGGGGGTTTGTACTAAAACAAAGACAAACATTTGGAGTTCTCATTATTTCTAGGTTATTATGCAATTATTTTACTGGTTTGGCCAACTGGAAATAAAATCAGGCTGAATGTGGAGATGAGTTTGAGACCCCTGATCTATATATGTATATCTGAAGTAAAACTAAATGTTGTTCTGAACCAGAACACTAGATGGGGCCCTACAGTAACCTATGGCAGCCTTTGTTTCTTATCCACCAGTGGATTGTGACTGTGTTTAATGGAATGACTCACAGTTTTCCTGCTCAGCTCATCAGACCATGTGCAGTCAGTTAAACCTTTCTCTGTATTTAGTGTCATGATTTATTACTGCATTTTTACTCCTACTTTGACTTCTGCAATAAAACAAGAAGCAGAAATGGAAGTTATGCAAGAGTAGCAGTAAAGAAAGTAAATAGCATTCAGACTCGTACTGCTGCTGAGCATCTTATTCCACTGAGTCATCCTGTATTTTACAGTGACTTTTAGAATCTTCCTTTTTTTTGTTTCTGTATTTCCTGCATTATCTTCATTTGATTCATAACAGTGAAAACACACTCCATTTGTGACTGAAGCTACTTATCTTACTGTATCATTGTTTAGTTACAACTATTCAACTAGTCAATGGCAAAAATATTCAACAATTACTTTAGTAGTCGTGGGTCGTTAGTGATGTCATCATTCACCACAACCAGTGGAAATGGCTCAGAGTGACACATCTCATGTTTCCTAAATCTTTAATGCACTGACGACACATGCACAACAGTAACGGTTACTATTTGATTCTGAGACTTTGTTAGACAGAGGATTAAAGAATATAAATAGAAATTAAAAAAAGTTTGCTTAAGGAGCGCTACCTGGACTCAAAATAAGTAATAATAATTAGAGGTGCTCTATTGGATAGGAAAAAACAGCAAAAAGAACGAAAAATTCCAAGGCACTCTCTTAAAAGTGAAGAATAAAAAGCCTTTATTAAACTGGCTTGGTTACAAAAACCTATAAAATCATATAAAAACATATAAAACCCCAACGCGTTTCGGCATAATGGCTTTCATCAGGGAGTCAGGAAAACTAGAAAAAAAAAATACATACCTAAAAACATCTAAATAACACATTAATACAATATATTTTTCTGCTTAATTCAAGCAAAAATAAAATAAAAAGTCTGTCTAAGGAACAAGTGAAAATCGTCTTGGTAAGATTTCTTGAAATAAAACTAAATTAAATTACTCTTTTGACGATTATGTCTTAAGTGTGAGATATTTTGATTAAAAATGAGAAAAATACACCTGGTAAGATTTGATAATTATTAATATTGAATATATAATATTATTAAATTGATTAATAGAAATTAATTTAAATGTAGCATTTTTATCTAATTTTTAATTAGATGAGACAATCGTTACTTATCATCTGAATAAAAAAGCAACATATGTGTCGGCCATTACAGTAGTATTAGGTATCGGCCAAAATGTTCACATCGATGTATCCATAGTTACCATAGTCCTGTGCACAGAAGAAAAAAAACTAGATCACTCTGTGAGTTAAGACGTCAGTGAAGCAGCACCAGTCTGCCAAGGTTTGGATCTGGATGTTTGTAACTTATTTGTAAACTAGTGTTCTGTGTTCACTATTTATCAGTCATTAACAATCCCTTAGAGGGTTTTATAAAAATTCAAAGAAATCCTCAGTCTTGTTTTTCAGATATGTTCATTTCAATATTCGACCATGTATGACGTCACTCTGACGTTATGTGACCAAATGTCACATGTTAAATATGAAGCACAAGATATTCTTTGATTGAACTAAATACGTCACTGATATTTTGGACTGATATTTGATGGACGTATCAGCCAATCAATAATTGTAAAGATGATCAGTATAATGATTGGTCAGTTTTTCTCCAGTTCTACCCTCTAGACTGGACTAAACCATTTAATTTTTTTTTTAAACATTGTATTTCAGTGCGAGGTTTTCAAGCAATATGGTGAAAATTGTTCCAAAAAAAGATCTACCACCCCACCTTTAAGAGGAGAAAATGAAAGATGCTGTGGCGTCCATTTTCCTGTCTTAAAAATTCTGTGAAATAGTATTGTTCCAGATATGTGGCCATTGCTGCATATGTTTTATTGACTGCGTTACTTCAATGTAATCTTTTTTTATTTCTCATATTCCATAAATATAAGAAACTGTGATTGTCTTTTTATTTGAGGGGGTCTCAATGTTGGTCTAAAATGTTTCTCATAATGGTCTAAAAAAAAAAAAGTCTAAAATTTAACTTTCTTGCAAAAACCTTCTGGTCACTGAGCAGAAACAGAAGTGGAAGCATGTCATGTGAATGTTGCCTTCCTGTTCTCAGAACTATCTAATTATTATTATTATTAGTATTTTTTTTTTTAATTTAATTTAATTTAATTTTTTTTATTTTTTCACACAATTTAAAATATACAGCAAAAGACAAATACAATTTAATATGCTGTGCTGGAAGAGGCAGAAAACCTGATAGGCTTATAAGGAGCCTCCACCAAGTAGAATGTAAACCAAGGCATACAAAAGTACATGAAATAAAATACATAGGCCTACATAATTAAACACAAAACAGAAAACTAAACAAAAGATCATTAAAAATAAGTGCACATGTGGGATTAAATTAGATCAACAGAAGTAATTTAAAGAAAATAAAATATCTACAGTTATGGAATAAACTAGTTAATACATCTCAAGAAAATACTCTCAGGAGTCTCTTAAAACATTTTAGTGAAGTGCAGTTTCTAGCTATGTGTGAGACCTGATTCCATAATTTGGCACCTCTGATACCTCACTAATACAAAATTGACCTCTGCTTGTATGAAATTTAAAAAGATGAAGAGCTGAAGAGTTACGTGTTGTATATGAATGAAATGAAACATTTGCTGAGAAATATGACTCAAATATGACTCAAAAACACTATGGTCAGGTCACAGTCATGTGTTATAAAGGGGAGGCACTGTGACACAATAAAAAATGCAAATGTTTCCTTCCAAAAATAAGTATTTGTCACATTAAAGCAGGACATTCTTAACATAACAGATTGAAGGAAAAGGATATTACCCTTTGTTTTCTGAGCAGAACTGGATGTGGGTAGAAGAGAGGAAGCAGATGACTGGGTATAGTTTTATTTAGTAGTGTCATATGATCTATCGATGGTCAGAAGTTAAACAATGTACACATTAGACACATAAAATCTATATCGGCATAACTCTACACTACATTTATAACACTTTCACCTTTTGGGACATGGTGCCCATGTAAAAACCACCCATTGAAATGGACAATTCACTGGAATAGTTAACTGTCACAAGATACAGAAGTTAATTTTGCGAACATGTCACCTTTGACCTCCAGAGATCTGAAAAACGATTAGTCTAGAGTTATAACTGATAATATAATTTTGACCTTTTAGTTAATTGTTACCTTGACCTTTGACCTTTACTCAAATCATTGCATCTGATCTGCATTAGCTATATGTATATGTCCATGTAAATTCATGGTGATATCTCAAGTATTCATTGAGTTATAGCATAATATGTCTCTGTGGACACACACACACACACACACACACACACATAATCATTTCCATGTCTCATGAGGACCAAGTTTGTGATCAAGTAGCCATTGGGTAATGAGTGTAAACTTTTATTTCTTTAAAAAAAAAAAAAATAATTACAAAAATTTTAAAAACTCTAAAGTAAAAATGCATTAATAAATACAATAATAATTTAATGATAAAATAAATAAAGAAAAATAAATAAAATAATTATAAAAATAAAAAATAATTTATATAAAAATAATAACATTTAATAAATAAAAAAAACAATAATTTGAAAATAAATAAAAATAAATATTTAAAAATAATAGATTACATTTTTTTTTAAATACATAAAATTAGATTACTGTTTTTGTTTTTAAAGTAAACACATCTTCAAACCTTTGAAAAATGCAATATCTCACTTTGCACCTGTTTCCCTCATGCTTTATGGGGACTTCCAGAAAAAAATGTCTTTATAGGACCACATCATTTCTATTTTACTAGTGGGGACTGTGTCCTTCAGTCAATCATTGACCTGCTGTCTTCTTCTGTGTCCTTCAGTCAATTATTGACCTGCTGTCTTCTTCTGTGTCCTTCAGTCAATCATTGACCTGCTGTCTTCTTCTGTGTCCTTCAGTCAATCATTGACCTGCTGTCTTCTTCTGTGTCCTTCAGTCTATCATTGACCTGCTGTCTTCTTCTGTGTCCTTCAGTCCTGCAGTCACTGTCAGGAGCCCATGCGTCTGGGCAGTCCAGCTGTCTATGCAGAACGGGCTGGATATGACAAAATGTGGCACCCGGCCTGCTTCGTATGCTGCACCTGTAAAGAACTGCTGGTGGATATGATCTACTTCTGGAAAAAGGGTAAACTGTACTGTGGACGTCACTATGGAGACAGCGAGAAGCCACGGTGTGGTGGATGTGACGAGGTAGGACGGAAAAATACACCAAAAAGTATGTGACTGTACCCCCTTTGGTTTGGATTACAGAATGGTAGAGCATGTCATTCAATAACCATAGGGTGGAAGGTTCGAATCCCACTCTGTCCTAGTAATGTGCTGTTGTGTCCTTCGGCAAGACACTTCCCCCTCCTTACCTTCAGTGTTGGACACACTGGTGTATGAGTGTTCTGTCAGGTGGAACATGTAAATGTTCTTCACTTCTATAGTTGTTCCACCTTCATGGTTCAAAGCTCTTTACATTAGCCTCACATTCACCCATTCACACACACTCATACACCAGTAGGTTTCTAAGGTTCTGTCAGTCCTACTGGGAGACTAACAAAGGGTTCAGTGTCTTGCCCAAGGACACTTTGACACGTGGGCAGCCAGAGCCGGGACGTGAACCACCAACCTCTCAGTCATTGGACGACCCACTCTACCAACTGAGCCACAGCCGTCAGTCTGTCAGTCTGCCCCAGGACTACTGTGGATATATATGTAGTTTAGCACCACCAGAGGGAGCATGTGAGAGTGAATGAGAAATAGATCCACTGTGCACTTTGAGTCTGTGTGGACACAGTCTGGACTTTTTGGAGGTTAATTTTTGTATGAAAATGGTGTGTGATGGTCCCTGAAGTATTCTGTCACAAATCCGATGACCCTGATCAGTCCTGATGTCCAATCTGTTAGATGTTTGAGACATGAGAGGACACTGCCTGCATCAGTTAGATTAAATACGTGTTCCAACTGAAACATTATTAACTACTGAAGTATTTACTCATGGAAGGATCTGAACTATTAGCTTAGTTAAATCCAGTGTCAGTCAAACTAGGGTTGTCAAAAAAATCGATTTTAGATACTAAATCGATATTGACCCTTGTATCTAATTAGATACTAAGTTGCTGGAAAATCGATTTTTGTTTTTATGGCGCGTCGCCGCTTTTTTGTAGCGGTTAACGTTAAGAATTCTAAACAGGCATCAACGCGGTCAGCTCTGGCACAGCCGTAATGCCGGCGTGTAAGTTAAAGTCTCTTTTTTTCTCCAGCTGCCTCTGACAGCACACGGGATGACGCCAGTGCGACCACAGACCTATACATTATTTCTATAGGTCTGTGATTGGACCATCCGATGCAACTTTGCTTTTAAAGGCCTCGATAAAGTCGAACGTTTATGCGCGCGGGCGGCAGCCAGGCGGTAGCACATAGTATCACGTTACCACCACGGAGGCCACCGTGAGCATGTCAGCCTATCATTTTTGACGTGCGCGCTGCTAGTCCCGCAAGGGGTCCGCGGTGGTCTCCGCGGTGGTCACATGATGCAATACGCTGCCGCCCGCGCACATAATCACTCGACCATAAAGAGTCTTGCAGTTAGCACTGCAGAAGGGCTTGAGCAAAAAGATAGACCTACCTTAACTTGCCAAGAGATAGACATGCATGTATTCTGCACCCGCACTCACTACCTTTTTTTAGCAGTCCATGGAGGACATTTTAAAAGGAATCCCTCACATCTCCAGTATCGAGTATGGAGTATTATCCTTAGTATCGGTATCGAGTTGGAAATTTTAGTATCGTGACAACCCTAAGTCAAACCAAAGGTGATGCTGTCAAATACTGTGTGTGACTTTTTTTTGGACAGACAGGGTAGAATGTCTCTGAAGTTACTGAGAAGAAACATTCCAGCTCATGTCCATTGTCATCTTCCATTTGTGTCCACAGCTGATCTTCTGTAACGAGTACACTCAGGCTGAGGGTCAAAACTGGCATCTGAAACACTTCTGCTGTTTTGACTGTGACTGTGTTCTGGCTGGAGAGACGTACGTCATGGAGGACGACAAACCTGTCTGCAAACCCTGCTACATGAAGAACCATGCTGTGGTGAGAGCCTGCACGTCTGCATTTGGAGAAGGAGATCAAGTGTTGTGATATTTTTTGTTTTGTTTTGAAAGATGTTAGCTAAATGACAGTTTAGCTCAGCTGTAGGACATTAGAATAGGTTCAGAAGTGAATCTGTGACTCTGCAACATTTAATTATCCACCAATTATGTTCAAGAAGGAGTCACCTCCACCCACTGAGCAGACTGTACAGGGCTCTGCTCTCTACATTTTCTGCAATTCTCTTTACCATTCTGTGCAAGGGAGAGAGTGGGGAGTGAGGGGGGGGGAGGGGGGTAGTATGGACAGAGACAGAAAGAGACTCAACAAATTGATGGAGAGGGACAGTTATTTCCTAGGCTGCTAATGCTAACCCTAACCCTCTGTCCTAGGTGACTCCTCCTCTCCTCTCCTCTCCTCTCCTCTCCTCTCCTCTCCTCTCCTCTCCTCTCCTCTCCTCTCCTCTCCTCTCCTCTCCTCTCCTCTCCTCTCCTCTCCTCTCCTCTCCTCTCCTCTCCTCTCCTCTCCTCTCCTCTCCTCTCCTCTCCTCTCCTCTCCTCTCCTCTCCTCTCCTCTCCTCTCCTCCAGTAAATAACTTTTTTTAGACACATTTAACCACATGTATGAACTGAAACAGGCATCAAGGGTCATCAGGTTTGGAGTCTATCAACAATGTCTATGTAAAAAGGATAAAGAAACTAAACGCTGGCCACCCAGCGCCAAGAATGTGAAGCATTGTGAGTGTGTTTATGTGACTCATCCAAGTTAATCCTCTGTAAAGCCACTGCTTTTTTACAGCTCATACTTACCTTCACTTCTGACTATAGAATTACAAATGCTACCTGCTTCATTCATGGCTTTCCTTTTTGAAATACCAAACATTTTAATCACATGGAGCTCACCATTAAACATACAAACCTTGAGATCTATTTGTGTGTATAGAGAAGTATGGAACATAAATCACACACCAAAGTATTTATACCCTCAGATGTTTGCAGTAGTGTTTCCAGATAGTCCAGTTAGGGTTTGAAACATAATAACACGAGGGTTGCTCATCTCGTAATAGCGTGATCCTTTCTCGTTAAAACATGATTGAAAATATATTTGTATGGCCGTCAGCTCTGAGCTTCTGGAGTTTATAACCTGTAACATGTCACTAAATAAATCTCCTAGTGTGCAAATATAAAATAAACAAAATGAATGTCATAGATTTGAAATGTGTTTAATGTTTCAAAAATAGTAAATTGCCAAGACACTCATCTTCTATGAATTTAAAATGTTTTTTATTTTATGAACTAATCATAACTAAAATACTTCAACTTGTTTTGGCTACAAGCCTTGGTCAGGAAGTGAAGCAAACTAAATCGAAGAAGCATCACCTCTGTGAGTGTCCTCAGGTGTGGAGGTGGGACTATCGTCCTGCACGGTTCTGATTTTGACATACCGCAACCGCCCGTACCCGTCCAAAAAAAAAAATACAAATCCGCACCCGAACCGACCCGCTATAAATGAACCCGATATCCGACCCGAACCCGGAAGAAAATGTCAGCTTAAATACAAAATTTTAAACTTAAATACAAAATGTATTGCCACGAATATAGTGAACAGTGACATAGCCAAGGCAGAGCCAAATAAAAATGTTGTTAAACAGGAGCAGACAAATAATAAATTCAAAAACTATTTTTATACGTGAGCTCACGCGCACACACACACACACACACACACACACACACACACACACACACACACTTGAAAAACGCATCAAGAAGGAAGCCGACAGGAGGCAGCTATACAAGTTCAAACTAATGAACAGTTTTTAGCCTATGAACCGCAAATTAGACCCGCGATCACCCACGTCCGACCCGAACCGAACCCGTATCCGACACAGCACAAAATTTTTCCCCGTTTCGTGAAAATCTGTGGTTCACCCACGGGTCACCCGCGGTTACCCGAACCTGTGCAGGACTCTGGTGCTAAACCAATCATTGACAAAGAAAAACCAAACACATCAATAATGATCAGCAGGAGGTCTCACTGACCAAACATTATATTCAACAGAGAAAAAGCACAGAAGCATACATGTAGATAATAAAACTATATATATTTGAATAGAGAAAAGGCCTGTATTCTACATCTTCATTTAATCCAGGATATAGAGTAGCTTTTCATTTAAATATCCAATAGGTCTGTCACTGATTAAGTAGTTTGAGTCTCTTCCCTCCTCTTGCTGTTTGTAGTATATGGTCACTGCCTAGAGTCCTTAACATGGAAGAGTCATTATTATGTAGACCTTTGAAATGACGAGTCATTGGATCATTTTCATTATTTGTTCTGATAGCGTACTAATGTTCAGAGATTCTATCCTGGAGTCTGCCTTTGGTTCTGCCAATGTAAAATACACTGCATCCCTACTAAAGACAAGTTCCAGGTAGCACTCCAAACAGACTTTATTCTTGTATTTTGATGTTTTTCAGAAATGTACTTCCTGTCAGACTGAGGTGGAACCTGAGGCGCAACGAGTTTCCTACGGCGACCACCACTGGCACGCTGAGCCACAGTGCTTCAAGTGCTCCAACTGCTCCAAGTGCCTGATGGGACAACGCTTCATGGTGGTGCAGGCCTTCCTCTTCTGCTCTGTCGACTGCAAGAAGATCAAGATGTCTTAGGTAAACTTTACAGGCTGAGACCCAGATGTAGAGAGAATGATGGAGGTAAACCTGCCAGTGTTCAGAAGACAAACTCAGCTCAACAGTACAAGGCCTAACCTTAACCTTAACCCCTAACCTTAACCCTAACAACATGAGCTGAGCAGAAGTAAAACTCATGTTTCTTCACATGTGCTTGTAGAGGACACGGAGACACTGAAATGCTTCTGTGCTTTTATTTGGACACTTTCCTCCTTCCAGTTTTATTTTGTTAGTGTTGCATTTCCTTCCCTTGTCTTCTGGCCTCCTCTGATTACCTACTGTGTTACACCTGTGACTCTGTGTCACATCTACATATATTAGGGCTGTCAAAATTAATGCAGATGAATCCATTCTATTCAAATAAATTCATTAATCTTATTCAAGATTTTAATGGGATTAAATGGAAACATTTTGGGTTAGTGTTAGTGTTAATCCAATGTCCAGTGCCTTTTCTACTGCTCTTCTACTCTTCATGTAGACAGGGGTCTCAAACTCATTTTCTGTTCAGGGCCACATTCAGCCTGATTTAGTTTCCAGTAAAATAAAAGAATAAGATGTAAATATTAACTGTAAACTTTTGTCTTTGATTTAGTGCAAAACACCACCATTAAATTATGAAAATATTTTCTGTACAAACTATACTATATATAAAAGATGGAAATAAACAGAAAATAAACTCAAATTACCTAGGAAAAATAAATACAAAAAATTTAATTTTTTTCCATTTCAACATATGGTTTTTACATGAAGAAGCAAAGACTGTGAAAATTGTAGTGAATTTTCTTGAGACATTTCATGTTGTTCATTCCACATTTTATTCTTACATTATAGTTTGTAAACGTCAATATTTCCATATTTTCATGTTATTTTTTAAAACTAAAACAAAGATAAACATTTGAAGTTGTCAGTTGGGTGGCTGTGGCTCAGTTGGAGTTAGAGCGAGTTGTCCAAAGATCGAAGGTTTGTGTCCCGGCTCTGGCTGTCCACATGTCCAAGTGTCCTTGGGCTAAGACACTCCCAGTAAATGGACTGCACTTATATAGTTCTTTTCCAGCTTCATGGTGCTCAAAGCGTTTTACATTAGCCTCTCATCCACCCATTCACACACATATACCAGTAGGTTTCTAAGGTCAAAGGTCAGTCCTACTGGGGGCCTAAGTCAGGGATCAGTGTCTTGCCCAAGGACACTTCGACATGTGGACAGCCAGAGCCGGGACGCGAACCGCCAACCTCTCGGTCATTGGGCGACCCACTTTACCAACTTAACCACAGCCGCCCACAATCAGTAGGACTGACAGAACCTTAGAAACCTACTGGTGTGTGAGTGTGTGTGAATGGGTGAAAGTGAGGCTAATGTAAAGAGCTTTGAACCATGAAGGTGGAACAGAACTATAGAAATGCAGAATATTTACCATTATCAACATAATGTCAAATGTTTTTCACATCAAATCCAGAAGAAAATATTGATTTATTATTTCTTGTAAGTTTTTCTGTTCTTTGACTGTAGATAATATTGGTCTGTATGTGGAACCTGAACTAAAATCAGTTCCACAGCCTTGACTGTGGAATTATTGACCTTTGACAGTTCATCCCAGGGGCTGCTTTGGAACCTTTGATGGGCTGCATTTGGCCCCCGAGCCACATGTTTGAGACCCCTGTTTTAGAAACAGTAGCTTTTTAGTTGAGGTGCCTCTTATCTTCTCTCTACTACCTTCACTTTTCTATTGCAGATTTTCTACAGATGAGATTTATTTTCTATCCATCAGATGGTGTAAACATTTGTCCACACAATATAATGAACTCAACACTGTCAAACAAAAACTACTGTTGATTCAATGTCCCTTTATGACTTTTTCATTAATAAAACAAAACAAAACTACTGTCCAAACTTTTACCCTATTCACACGTGATAAGTATCACCTATAGACCACTGGTAATTTGGAATAATTACGGGAACGTCTTGAGTTCTTAGTCCCGTGCGAATGCGTCATGTCTGTGATTTGCTCAGTAATAATTCTGCTGCAAATTACCTACGGTGTTTGAGTGAAAAACAGATGTCCAGTGATAATTCAAGTCCTGTGTGAATGAGCATGTCTGTGTTAGTGATTTCAATTGCGCCGCTTCCCTTTTTCTGGAGTGAAAGCAAGATATGGTCAGGCCACGCCCACATGTTGACAGTAATATTTATAACTATCTGAAGTTGTCTCGATAGATTCAGTCGATCATTTGCCAGAGGGAAAACCTCTGCTAAGAACTGCACATTCACTTCCATTGGAATCTGGTTTGTTTTCATCTGCACTGACCCGCTCTTATTTTGAAGGCGTGGAGCACATTTACAGACTGCATCCTTATCAATGGCATTTTCCTCCTTTATTCTTATGCATACTTTGTTTCATACCTTATTAATGTATTGAGACGGAACAGGATGTTGTGAACTTATAACATATTCGGTCATAATGTCTGGAATTTGCGTGAATTACAGACTTTTGTTTATCCTGTCCGAATATGCCACACAATAACACAGAGTGGGCGGCACGGTGGTGCAGTGGTTAGCACTCGTGCCTCACAGCAAGAAGGACCCTGGTTCGAATCCCACACCAGACCTTTCTGTGTGGAGTTTGCATGTCGTCCCCGTGTCCGTGTGGGTTTTCGCCGGGCACTCCGGTTTCCTCCCACCATCCAAACACATGCACTGATAGGTTAATTGGTTAATCTAAAATTGTCCATAGGTGTGAATGTGAGAGTGATTGTTTGTCTATATATGTTCAGCCCTGAGATGAACTGGCGTCTCATACAGGGTGTACCCCGCCTTCGCCCATTGTAGCTGGATTAGGCCCCCAGTGACCCCCATGACCCTAGTGAGGATAAAGCGGGTTCAGATAATGAATGAATAACACAGAGGTATGGGGGTAACTGAAATACCAGTGGTCCACAGATAATACTGATCCCATGCGAATAGGGCATTTTACTCTGTGCACAAATGTGGTGAAAGAATATCGGTCAAGTGTGGTGACTCTTTCTGCTCATGGCACAGGAAATGAGTCATGGAAATATTGACTTTTGCAGCATGTTTGAATGTTTTGATGCTAAATGTGAAGAACATGGAGGCACAGAATGAGCATATTTAGAGCGTGTCATCCCCTCAGCCCCCACCACAGGGTGTTATCAGCTGACTGTCTGTCTGTCCGTATGTGGTAAAAACCCTGGTGGTGCGGCAGTCGTAGTTGGCTGGAAAACATGGAAGTATGCAAGCGGAAGTTCTCATCCGTATATCCGGGATGTGATTGTAACCAGACGCCATATTGTGCAAAGAGTCGTCAGCTGGAGGCGTGGCAGACGGTGGATGATAAAGAAACCCTGTCATGTTCTGTTGACCTGAACGCCTCAATCATTTCCTCATGTTAAAACACCAAACATATTTGATCAACGCATAACGGTTTAATTCATTCCTATTGTTGAAACTCCAGTCATTTGTGATGAAAGTCAACGGCTGCTTTAAGAAATCAGCCTTGGATCAAATGGGTTTGAGTGAAGACGTACAAACACACCTGTTCACTGTTAAATTACTGTCATTATATTTTGATGATGACAGTCGTCATAAAAAAAAAAGTCTTGGTTCTTCTCCATATCTGTGATGAATATGAACATAGGAATAAATAATGTAATAATAACATTTGTAATAATTCCCCAGAATGTTCAGGTATAATACACTGTAAACTGTTTTCTGCTGGTCTGTTCATTTTAATACAAGAAACGGCACTTTATGTATTTGTTTTTCCAGTATGTGAAAACGCTGCAGCATTAAGAAAATGGAATAACCCCAGGAGTAAAATAGTTTCTTTGTTTTGGGATGTTTGGGGACATTTTTTATATGCAACAGGTGTATTAGAATAAAATAAACTCCTAATAAACACCAGCTCCTGTGCACTGTCTTGTTTCTTTTACAGCATTCACACTGTTTTTAAGGTATCAATTTCCAGGACATTTCCAGGATATTTCCAGGACATTTCCAGGATATTTCCAGGAGCTTTTTCAGAAAATTCATGACAGGATGTGGTCATAAACTCTTAAGTCGCAAGTTTCTTTGCCACCATTTCTGTGATTATGTAGAGACTTTGCAAGGTCTCAGATATTAGTCCAAATTAAATAAAGACCAAATCAATAAATGCAAACTGTACAGTGTACAGTTGTTGTAAATAAATTTGATTGTGGAAAACTATCCAAACACTGGCATATACCGAGTAATTCCAGAACATTCCACACAGCTGTTGGACCACACCATGAAAATACCTCATTTACGTTCAGAATTTCCAGGTCACGTGAATACAAACAATTCAATATAAAAATCTAATTCAGTCTCGTGGGCCATTTTTCCTTTCGTATTTTTGATCTGAGCCTAAAATCAAAATGTGACCCTCCAGCATAAAACCAGTCACTTGGGTCAAATCTTAGAAATTCAGATTTTATATCTATCTTAAAGTTTAAGATTTATTATTTATTTTAGATTATTAAGATTGGTGTGACACTAATTCAACCAATCAGAGGCCGTTTTTCAACATCGCCATAGCAACAAGGGCTTTAGTACAGAAGGCTTTGTTCTGAGGCCTCCCATTGGTTCAAATCTATAATTCTGTAGATTTCTATTTAAGGGTTATCTAGAGGGAATCCACATCTTTCCAACGGTACCAAACATGACGGGGAAATACCTAACGCCAGCGCCAAGGAAAGTCGTGTTTGGAGTCGATTTGTCTTAGTTTTAGACTTAATTACTGTCAGAGTCAGTTGTTGTTCTTCCTAAAAGACATGATTTGAAGAAGTTACGCTAGGAATTTAACAAACACTCATAGTTAGAAGTGTTCAGGAGACATTTTACTTCATTTTAATTCATTCATTTTGACCCATGTAACGTATTTGAGGCTAAAGCTAGAAATACTGCTGTGACTGAACCACTGGTTTAATGATGGGGGGGGTCACATGTATGAAAAAACAGTCATATTTTCATTTTTGTGTTGGATTAAGAAAATGAAAATAATCCATCTTTTAATTTTTTATTATGTTTTTGATTGGCAGTTGAAAAACAAATGAATGATAGATTTTAGCTAACCATGTTTATGTGTTTTTTTTTATTCATCCATTTTTTTTTCCTCAGGTCACGCCTCCCCTGAAGTCCTCTGGCACCCCCTAGGGGAGGCCCCGCCCCAGTATTTGCACACCCCTGGTCTAAAGTGTAGCTGCGTCTGTCACCCTGTGTCGTTTCTAACTTCACAGGTTTGTGTGTTTGTGTCCATGATGGAAAAACCTTCTGCTTTCTTTCACTTTATGGAAACTTTACACAATTCCAGGAAACTGCGTCTGCGAGCGCCTCTATTGTGTTGAGCGAGCCTGAAGCTGCTGTTTCCCCTCGTGTGAAGTGCCACTCCCCCAGACCTGATGTGACCCACTTCAAACACCCCCCCCCCCCCCCACAACATGCTGTTTTCACTTCTGTTCACGTCAAACACTTTTCTGAAAACACAGGAAGTGGAGGAGTTTTAAGGCTCAGTCTAACCCAGGGTAAAGCCAGGGGGCGGGGCTTGACAGCCAGGGGGCGGGGCTTGAGGACAGGCAACCCAAGCAGTTGTTTCAATCCCCGCCCACAAGGGGGCGCTAGAGCTGTGTGAGTGTGTGTGTGTGTGTGTGTGTGTGTGTGTGGGGGGGGCGTTCTTGCTAACAGACCCTAGCTCCGCCCCTGTGTCCAGTATGTGATAATAAATGTGTTTTTCAAAAACAGTTGAGGCTCTTTTGAGGGTTACATTATGTTCAGGTTTCCTCTGCTGCACCTCCCACTCCACCTCTGGCTACTGCACTTCCTCCTCTACCTCCTGCTGCTGCGCCTCCTCCTGCACCTCCTCATGTGCCTCCTCTACCTCCTGCTGCTGCACCTCCTCATGTGCCTCCTCCGACGCCTCCTCCTCCTGCACCTCCTCCTCCGCCTCCTGCTGCTGCACCTCCTCATGTGCCTCCTGCTACTGCACCTCCTCATGTGCCTCCTCCTCCTACACCTCCTGCTGCTGCACCTCCTCCTGCGCCTCCTCATGTGCCTCCTCCTCCACCTCCACCTCCAGCTGCTGCACCTCCTGCACCGCATAAGGACCCATAGACAATATAATCTGCGGTGACTCACCTGTGCCCTCTTCTGACCTCTGACCCCAGACCTCCTCCCCCACCCTCACCCATCTGATGGATGGACCCCCCCCCTTTCCTTTTCATCTACAAATGGACGTTCATCTATAGTCTGTCCTTCCATGGGAGTGGATCTGTCCTTCACTGTGGT
Organism: Siphamia tubifer; assembly: GCA_020466265.1. Taxonomy (NCBI): domain Eukaryota; kingdom Metazoa; phylum Chordata; class Actinopteri; order Kurtiformes; family Apogonidae; genus Siphamia; species Siphamia tubifer. The sequence goes on along the minus strand of CM035788.1, from coordinate 47,795,722 downwards.
TCTCCCCAAGATTTCTTCTTCCTCACTGTGTTTTGGAGTTTTTATGTGAGGAGGGGGTTTATATTGAATTCTAAACTCAACTGAGGCCAGTGAAAGGGTTAGGGTTCAGGGTTAGGGTGTGTCCCACTGGGACCACCACCTTATTGTGTCTCCTGCTCAGGTCGGGTCAGCCAAGCCGTACAGGTCAAAGGGTCAGACTGAGATGAAGTGGTCAACGGCAGAAGTGGGTAGTAATGACAAAACAGTGTCTGTAAAAGTGGACGAAGGTGAAGGGAGCACACCCTCACAAAAAAAACCAACAAACTGGTGCCACACTTTGAGGCAGTTTCCCAAAAAATCTGGATTCTGACAACCTCCTGCTGGTCACCTATGGTCCCCCTGCCACTGGAACCATCTTCTCTATAATGATGGTAGTGGCATCAGGAAAAGCCCCCCCCCCCCCCCACTCTAACTCTGCTCACGTATCTTCTTTACCAGAGTCTGTTGGAATATTTAGGACAAATAAAACACCATTTAACTTGGGTGTTACTGGATGACCAGGTACTGGGTTCCTGTCACCAGGTGCTTCAGTGACACCAAACTCAACAGACTGGGGTAACACTTCCAGTTTGGATCGTCAGTTATTGCCATGGTGTAGGTCAGGGGTGCTCATTCCTGGTCCTGCTTTTAGATGTATCCCTCTTTAAACACACCTGATTCAAATGGTAAACCTCTCATTAAACTCTGCAGTAGACTGATAATGACCGTCAGGTGTGTTGGGTTAGAAGTGCGGTGACCAGTTCTGCTCACAGGAAGTAAGTCATGGAAATATTGACTTTTGCAGAATATTTGAATGTTTTGGTGTAGAGGGAGAAACGTGATGCCTGAAGTCCTGGTCCTCCACAGCTACTGTCCTGCATGTTTTAGACGTATCCTTCTTCTAACACACCTGACGGTCATTATCAGTGTTCTGAAGAACTGGGGGAGAGGTTTATTATTTGAATCAGGTGTTTGAAGAGGGATACATCGAAAACATGCAGGATAGTAGCTGTGGAGGACCAGGAATGACGAGCCCTGAGTGAGGCCTTTACACACGCACGCACGCACGCACGCACGCACGCACACACACACACACACACGCGCGCACATATATATATATATATATATATATATATATATATATATATATATATATATATATATATATATATATATATATATATATATATGATGTACAGGATTTTTACCACTGAGAAATAAATATGTTTGAAAAGGTAAAAAAAAAAACAAAGTAAGACATGAGGCAGGTTTTGTCTCTACTGTGGAATGTAACCCCCCCCCCCCATGTGAGGACGAGCAGAAACATTTAGCAGTGAAGCCTTTCTCATCCAGCTGGCACACTTACCCACTCTTTGAAAGTGTGATAACTCACCACCCACATTCCTGAGCCGACGGAAGAGGACAGAACAGGAACACACTTTAATATCTATGGAATGTCATTATGGAGAAGAACTTTTATTACCAGCAGTGAGACAGACGGACAGGTAGACAGTTAGACAGATAGACAGGTAGACAGACAGACAGACAGACAGGCAGGTAGACAGACAGGTAGACAGGCAGGCAGGTAGACAGGTAGACAGGCAGGCAGGTAGACAGACATGCAGGCAGGCAGGTAGATAGACACACAGACAGACAGGCAGACAGGTAGACAGACATGCAGACAGACAGGTAGACACACACAGACAGGCAGGTAGACAGACCCACAGACAGGCAGGTAGACAGACCCACAGACAGACAGGTAGACAGACCCACAGACAGACAGGTAGACAGACATGTTTATCAGATGTTCACATATATTCTATCAGTCAAATATAAAGGAAGTCATTTTGCAGGTGTCCACACATGTTGGTTTTTAGGGGTGGGAAGAAAATAATGCTTCACATTTGTATCACAATTTCTTGCTTTACAATTAGTATATTCATGTATTTTTGTTCAAAAGTAAAAAAACAAAAACATATTGAAATGATTAATTTTAAGCTGGTGTAAAAAAAAATGGTGCTTGTCTCCAGCAGAGGACAAAATGTTTTTCTTCCACGATCTATGATCCATAAAAAGTTGAAGGGAAGACAGAATGATGGACAAGTGTTAAAAAAAAGACTGGACATAAAACCCCCACCATCACACTTTAAGTCACAAGTGTAGAAGGTTAGAGCAGAGCTGCACCTGTGGAAAGATATGAGTGAAACTTCCTCAACTGACTCACATATGATGTGCATTTTTGGTTGTAAACATGTGTCCTATATGATCTGTAGACGTCATCGTTCAGCTTTTATATCTGGTCTGGTGTTAAATGAAAAATCTGGAATATCGAAGAATCGCAATTTAAATCGAATCGGCACCAAAAAATGTTAAAAGAATGGAATGATCATAAAACATATGGTCCAGGTCTGTTAGTTTTACTGACGGTCAATGTCCCAGCTCTACCTCTGTGGACAGAACAACACACTTCTGTTTAAAGACATGAATAGAGTATCCATAGTGTCCTATAGTGTCCCATAGTGTCCATAGTATCCATAGTGTCCCATAGTGTCCATAGTGTCCCATAGTATCCATAGTGTCCCATAGTATCCATAGTGTCCTATAGTGTCCCATAGTGTCCATAGTATCCATAGTGTCCCATAGTGTCCATAGTGTCCCATAGTATCCATAGTGTCCCATAGTATCCATAGTGTCCTATAGTGTCCCATAGTGTCCATAGTATCCATAGTGTCCCATAGTGTCCATAGTGTCCCATAGTGTCCATAGTGTCCCATAGTATCCATAGTGTCCTATAGTGTCCCATAGTGTCCATAGTATCCCAGTGTCCCATAGTATCCATAGTGTCCATAGTATCCATAGTGTCCCATAGTGTCCATAGTGTCCCATAGTATCCATAGTGTCCATAGTATCCATAGTGTCCATAGTATCCATAGTGTCCCATAGTCCCATTTTTTTTTTCTTTTGTGCTGGTTTGGTTTTCTCCTCTTTTTTCGATCTACTTATTTATTTGTTTTTATTGATGGACAGTTGGTGGTTGGTAATAACACATCACCTTACAGTCTTTAATTACAATAGCACCGCCTGTTGGTTTCTGTCCCCGTTTGTCCTGTCCGTCCTGTCCAGTCTTTGTTTCCTCCGCACATCACTGAGGTGCAGCACTGCACTCACTGGGTTGTAAGGGAGAGTTCTAATGGGGGATGTCTGCTCAGCTTTCGGGGAGGACCGCTGATGGTCACACACATGCACTAAATAGTCTAGTATATGTCTGCAAGACTGGAATATGTACTGATCTGAAACAATGTTGACTCCTCCTCTGTGGGGTTAAAAGATATATAAAAAATAAATAAATAAATAAATGAATAAAATAAGTGAATGAATAAAAAATAAAATAAAAAAAAAGAACAAAATGCAGACAAATTAGAAAAAGGAAGAAAAAAGAAAGGGAAAAGAAGAAGAATAAAGGGAAGAAAAAAAGAAAAAAATATTTGTTACCTACTTTCCTATCTGCTCATTTGGGGTTTTTTTTTGGTTTTTTGTATATATGTATATGTTTAGTTCTTCAGTTATTTATTATTGTTATTATTTTTATTATTATTATCATTTTTGTACTATGCACTATATTGCTATAAGATGAATTCAGGTTATTAGGGAAGTGAAGAAGGGGTAGAATTAAATAAACTTATGCTTCATCCTACTCTTTTTTGGACATGTCATTATTATTATTATTATTATTATTATTATTATTATTATTATTATTATTATTATTATTATTATTATTATTATTATTATTATTATTATTATTATTATTATTATTGTTGTATGGATTATTGTTGCACTTTGCACATGTTTGAAATAAATCATTCAAATCAAATAGTGTCCCATAGTTCACTGAAGCCAGTCGGTGTCATTAGGAAATTCCAGATCCATAACTTGTTCCCATTGAAGCGGTGCCTGGGGGTGAATCCCTAAACGTCTCCATCCTTAACCAGACAGTTATGACATCATCTGTCTGAACATTATCCTGTAGCACTGGTTTATTAGACCTGAAGGAACAAAGTACAAGTACTTACTTTACTGTAATTATTTACTACAGTTTTTAGGTATCTGTACTTTTCTGGAGTATTTATTTTTCTGGCAACTTTTTACTTTTACTCCCTACATTTTTATATAAATATATGTACTTTATACTCTTTATATTTATATAAATATCTGTATTTTATACTCTTTATATTTATATAAATATATGTACTTTATACTCTTTATATTTATATAAATATATGTACTTTATACTCGTTATATTTATATAAATATCTGTACTTTATACTCTTTATATTGATATAAATATCAGTACTTTATACTCTTCACTTTATATAAATATATGTACTTTATACTCTTCACATTTATATAAATATATGTACTTTATACTCTTTATATTTATATAAATATATGTACTTTATACTCTTTATATTTATATAAATATCTGTATTTTATACTCTTTATATTTATATAAATATATGTACTTTATACTCTTTATATTTATATAAATATCTGTATTTTATACTCTTTATATTTATATAAATATATGTACTTTATACTCTTTATATTTATATAAATATCTGTATTTTATACTCTTTATATTTATATAAATATCTGTACTTATACTCTTTATATTTATATAAATATATGTACTTTATACTCTTTATATTATATAATTATATGTACTTTATACTCTTTATATTTATATAAATATATGTACTTTATACTCTTCACATTTATATAAATATATGTACTTTATACTCTTTATATTTATATAAATATATGTACTTTATACTCTTTATATTTATATAAATATATGTACTTTATACTCTTCACATTTATATAAATATATGTACTTTATACTCTTTATATTTATATAAATATATGTACTTTATACTCTTTATATTTATATAAATATATGTACTTTATACTCTTCACATTTATATAAATATATGTACTTTATACTCTTTATATTTATATAAATATATGTACTTTATACTCTTTATATTTATATAAATATCTGTATTTTATACTCTTTATATTTATATAAATATATGTACTTTATACTCTTCACATTTATATAAATATATGTACTTTATACTCTTTATATTTATATAAATATATGTACTTTATACTCGTTATATTTATATAAATATCTGTACTTTATACTCGTTATATTTATATAAATATCTGTATTTTATACTCTTTATATTTATATAAATATCTGTACTTTATGCTCTTTATATTTATATAAATATCTGTACTTTATACTCGTTATATTTATATAAATATATGTACTTTATACTCTTTATATTGATATAAATATCTGTACTTTATACATTTATATAATATCTGTACTTTATACTCTTTACATTTATATAAATATATGTACTTTATACTCTTTACATTTATATAAATATCTGTACTTTATACTCTTTATATTTATATAAATATCTGTACTTTATACTCTTTATATTTATATAAATATATGTACGTTATACTCGTTATATTTATATAAATATATGTACTTTATACTCGTTACATTTATATAAATATCTGTACTTTATACTCTTTACATTTATATAAATATATGTACTTTATACTCTTTACATTTATATAAATATCTGTACTTTATACTCTTTACATTTATATAAATATCTGTACTTTATACTCTTTACATTTATATAAATATATGTACTTTATACTCTTTATATTTATATAAATATCTGTACTTTATACTCTTTACATTTATATAAATATCTGTACTTTATACTCTTTATATTTATATAAATATATGTACTTTATACTCTTTACATTTATATAAATATATGTACTTTATACTCTTTATATTTATATAAATATCTGTACTTTATACTCTTTACATTTATATAAATATCTGTACTTTATACTCTTTATATTTATATAAATATATGTACTTTATACTCTTTATATTTATATAAATTATGTACTTTATACTCTTTATATTGATATAAATATCTGTACTTTATACATTTATATAATATCTGTACTTTATACTCTTTACATTTATATAAATATATGTACTTTATACTCTTTACATTTATATAAATATCTGTACTTTATACTCTTTATATTTATATAAATATCTGTACTTTATACTCTTTATATTTATATAAATATATGTACGTTATACTCGTTATATTTATATAAATATATGTACTTTATACTCGTTATATTGATATAAATATCTGTACTTTATACTCTTTATATTTATATAAATATATGTACTTTATACTCTTTACATTTATATAAATATCTGTACTTTATACTCTTTACATTTATATAAATATCTGTACTTTATACTCTTTATATTTATATAAATATATGTACTTTATACTCTTTATATTTATATAAATATATGTACTTTATACTCTTTATATTTATATAAATATATGTACTTTATACTCTTTATATTTATATAAATATATGTACTTTATACTCTATATTCTCAAAATAGACTCATTACTTTTTTAAACTAAACAGATGTCACAGTCATAATAATCATTCACTTCAGAGTAAACTGTGACTTTATATATTATAGTTATATGACTATTATCTCACAATTTTAACATTTTATTTTAAAATGATGCATTTTTATCTCATATTTATAACCTTTTTTTTTTTTTTTAAATCTCATGATCATTTTATCTCAATTGTAACTTTTTTTCACTCGCTCATATCAGACACAATATCAACACACTAACTCACTTTTAAAGGGTTTAATTCTGAAACTTGTCAGATTCTTCCTGCTTAAATAAATATCAGTGTTCATGGAAAAAAATATATACTTTTTAATTTTGTACTTTATTACAATTGACAAATTGCACTTTTTTTTTTTTACTTTTACTTAAGTAAATCAGTTGAATCAGTACTTCTACTTTTACCAGAGTATTTTTTCACATAAGTAACTGTACTTTTACCCGTATCAAACTCACCTGGATGTAGCTTAAATCACTCATTCCAACACAAACTGTTTGAGAAGAAACAGGTTCTATTTTGTTGACCTCAGGAAACCTGCCGGGACTACTTTCGATTTGACCAAAACCAGACCAGAACTGGGCTCACAGGACACTGTGGGGGGTAAGTCAGTGTGGGTGCACCAGAGTAAAGACACATTCATCTGAAAAATACTGAACTGTCCCTTTAAATGCAGATTTCCCAGGTGAAATAAAATAAAGTATGGCAGGAAAAGGGAACACGATGGTAGAGGTCAGAACAGGACAGATTAGATATTATCTGACCATCCAACATCACAGGTCATAAAAGGTTGTGGTTTTTCAGGTCGTAGCTCCAGATGGAAGTGAAATAAACATCCAACCATTAAGTCATGAAGCATCAGAAAATACAACTGGTACCAATGACAGTAAAACCAATGAGAAGCATGTTTAGGTCAATAAAACACTATGGTTTGACTCAGAGGTGGTCAAAGTACTTCTGTACTGCAGTACAAGTACAACTACTGGAGTGAAAAAATACTCTGGTAAAAGTACAAGTACTGATTCAAAAAGTAAATGTAAAAAAAAAAAGTACAATTTCTCAACTGGAATGAAGTAAAAGTGCCTTTTTGTTTTTGTTTTTTTTGCTATGGATGAAATAATAATTATTTATGCATAAAAAAAACAGAAAAATATCCAAAAATAAATCCTTTAAAAGTGAGTTAGTGTGTAAATGATGTGTTTTATTGGGTCATGGTTTAGTGGATATGGACAGAACATTTAGGAACAACTGAAAAGTTATAAAAAAAAAAACAGATTTAGAAAAATAAATATAAAAGCATAATTATGAATTTAAAAATGTGAAAATTATGATATAGTAAGTTATGACAGATTTTTCATACGGTCACATTTGTCTAGTTTGAAAAAAGTAATGAGTCTAAAGTACAGATATTTATATAAATATAAAGAGTATAAAGTACATATATTTATATAAATATAAAGAGTATAAAGTACATATATTTATATAAATATAAAGAGTATAAAGTACATATATTTATATAAATGTAAAGAGTATAAAGTACATATATTTATATAAATATAAAGAGTATAAAGTACATATATTTATATAAATATAAAGAGTATAAAGTACATATATTTATATAAATGTAAAGAGTATAAAGTACAGATATTTATATAAATATAACGAGTATAAAGTACATATATTTATATAAATATAACGAGTATAAAGTACATATATTTATATAAATATAACGAGTATAACGTACATATATTTATATAAATATAAAGAGTATAAAGTACAGATATTTATATAAATGTAAAGAGTATAAAGTACATATATTTATATAAATATAAAGAGTATAAAGTACAGATATTTATATCAATATAAAGAGTATAAAGTACAGATATTTATATAAATATAACGAGTATAAAGTACATATATTTATATAAATATAACGAGTATAACGTACATATATTTATATAAATATAAAGAGTATAAAGTACAGATATTTATATAAATGTAAAGAGTAAAAAGTACATATATTTATATAAATATAAAGAGTATAAAGTACATATATTTATATAAATATAAAGAGTATAAAGTACAGATATTTATATAAATGTAAAGAGTATAAAGTACAGATATTTATATAAATATAACGAGTATAAAGTACATATATTTATATAAATGTAAAGAGTATAAAGTACAGATATTTATATAAATATAACAAGTATAACGTACATATATTTATATAAATATAAAGAGTATAAAGTACAGATATTTATATCAATATAAAGAGTATAAAGTACATATATTTATATAAATATAAAGAGTATAAAGTACAGATATTTATATCAATATAAAGAGTATAAAGTACATATATTTATATAAATGTAAAGAGTATAAAGTACAGATATTTATATAAATATAAAGAGTATAAAGTACATATATTTATATAAATGTAAAGAGTATAAAGTGCATATATTTATATAAATGTAAAGAGTATAAAGTACATATATTTATATAAATGTAAAGAGTATAAAGTACAGATATTTATATAAATGTATAAAGTACAGATATTTATATCAATATAAAGAGTATAAAGTACATATATTTATATAAATATAAATAGTATAAAGTACAGATATTTATATAAATGTAAAGAGTATAAAGTACAGATATTTATATAAATATAAAGAGTATAAAGTACAGATATTTATACAAAAATGTAGGGAGTAAAAGTAAAAAGTTGCCAGAAAAATAAATACTCAAGTAAAGTACAGATACCTAAAAAATCTACCTAAGTACAGTAATTAAGTACTTTTATTGAGTTACTTCCCATCTCTGGTTTTGAAACCATGTCAAAATGATATTACATAAAAATGGAAATGTTTCAGTAAAGAAGCTGTGTCAGCATGGAGTCGAAGCACTGCTGAAAAAGATGCAGTTCTCATGACACACCACTATGAGCGCTGTAAGCCAGAGAACAATTGAAGAAGTAGTGCACATGCACCCACATCCTTTTTCTACCAGTGTGGGTGTGAACATATACATTTATTTGTCCAAATGGGTGTGGATACGGCACTGTGTCCAGATCATCCCACTCTGGGACCTGTTTTCCAAATATGTGGTTTTGGGGTACCCATGAGACTGGTCCCATTTTGACGAAAGGCCAATCTGTTAAGACAGTATGTTGGTTTCATGAAAATAATTTCCGTACAGGGGGGGTCTTCGGCTGAATTCCAGTTCACTCCTTCTCCACTGTTTTGTGCGTCCACGTGTAGGGGTAGGGGTGTCTGAATTCACATTAAGGCAGAGGGGAAGGGGAAGGGGAGGGGCTTCATACCCTTTAAATGTGACTGTTCACCACGAAACCAGGCATAAGTGGCGCTGAGCCGTTCAGAGCTACAGCCAAATTTAGGCTGGAAGGCGATTTCTTATTTGTGTTTACACCTTATCAAAAAACGGTACCTTAACACCTCTATGTTCACTTCCTGTGGTCATTACATTGAAATCCAATCAATAAAGGTGTTTATTGAGTCAATTATTTAAGCGGCGACAAAAGTTCAGGTATTGCTGAGCAAAGACAAAGACGACTTCCACCTCTTTTCGCCGAACAAAACGATCTCCGTTCCGTGGGTAAACACCCAAGTGTTTGGTACGAGGTAAAAGCTTATATTGAATGTTCTGTCCAATGGTGTAAGCCAAATGATTATAATACGTCACACTTCTGTCCTATTATTATAATATATAAAACTTCTGTGACATGTCCATCAGAGTGTCCTTTAACATCTGTCAACAATTTGTGTCAATCGGATACAAATTATTATGCGTTGCTAAGGACTTCCTACCCCAAAACAGTCCAAAACTTTAACGGACAATATCTAAAAATATGCAAATTGTAAAATATGTCCAAATGTGGATATTAAAATGACCATAACTTTGGTTCTACTTGTGATAGAAACATCATTTTTTCACCATTTTAAACCTTAGTTTCCACTCTACCAAGATACACACATAACTCTGTTTGGATTTACACACACTTATGCCTGGTTTACTGGTGGTGGGTCATATATATAGTAATTAAGTGTGGTGACAGCATGTGGGCCACTGGATTATATACTCTGTTATTTCACACTACACCATCAAAATTGATCAAAACAATGCATGTGCAAGGTGAAGAAACATTCCAAAAGCTTTGTTTAAATTTGATCAATGTGTTTTGATCAAATTACAAATAAAATGTATTTGTAATTTGAACCCTCTGGCAGCACATGTTACAAAACTTTGAACAAATATCAGTGCGGGAAACTATTATTTCTAACTGGGATTTTCCCACAATGTCCGACAACACATTGGAAAAACTGAAACAAATTAAATAATAAAATAAATAATTCCATGACAATGAACTGGCGAGTCATACCATACAAGTCCAAGTCAAATGGTGAATGGTCTGCATTTATATAGTTCTTTTCCACCTTCATGGTGCTCAAACATTAGCTTCACATTCACCCATTCACACACCAGTAGGTTTCTATGGTTCTGTCCGTCCATAGACAAGGTTCAGTTTCGCCCAAGGACACTTCAACACGTGGACAGCCAGAGGTACAACGCGAACTGCCAACCTTTTGGTCATTGGGCGACCCACTCTACCAACTGAGCCACAGCCGCCCCAGTCAAGTCTCAAGTCTTTGTTTGTGTGACTCAAGTCCAAGTCTCAGACTTGAGTCCCCATGTCTGTCATGTCCTGCTGTAGAACCAGGTTAATGTTCAGAATCACCTGCTGGAGGATTTGACCATAACAAAAATGTTTTTAGGTGACGGGGGGAAACCCAGGGACAAAGACCCACATGGTCCGGGAATCTAACCCAGGTCTTCTTATCATGAGACAAGAATGCTAACAGGACATGTTGGTATGGTATCACAGTACCATATAACCAGACTGGCATGACTGTCCAAATCATATTTCTTCTACTGTTGCATCTTCACATAAAGCAGGACTTCCTGCTGAAAACTGTTGATAAATGAGGATGAAAAACAGAAGACGCCGCTTCAGTGTCTTCTGTTGTCATGGTGACCGTATAAACGTTGCCTTAGTGATGACATTTCCTGTCCTGTCAACCTTTTCCATGCACTTGTACCTCTTCACACCCCTCCTCATCCTCCCAAAACTGCCTCCATATAGAAAATAAAGTCCAGTTTGTGTAGTGTGTAGATCAGGTCCCTCCCCAGGGTTCTGGTCCGCTCACAGCCGGCCTTGTATGGTAACAAAACTGACTGCTACTGCTGTTTTTATTCTCCCTCATGTTTTTTTTCTTTGTTTCTTCTTTGTAAGGATTGGGGCTGGTTTTGATGTACTTTAGCAGACACAGAGGGGGGGGGGGGGTTCTCCTAACACTCCCATCACAGCTGAGCGAGCACAGTGCTGCATGGAAATAGAATCTAGATCATAGGTCTCAAACATGCGGCCCGGGGGCCAGATGTGGCCCGCTAAAGGTTCTAATGCGGCCCCTGGGATGAAAGGTCAATAATTCCACAGTCAAAGCTGAGGAACTGATTTTAGGTCAAAGGTGAAATGTGGCCAAATTAACTTATGTAACACTGTGTCAAACATAGACATATCACGCTTAATAAATACGGGTTATATTATCATAATATTAAACACTCTGACACATACATATATGTAATGAAATTAGAGATGAATCAGTACTTCTAGTATTTTTCCACACTAGTAGCTGTACTTGTATTTAAGTACAGACTGTTAGTACTTTGACCACCTTTGTTTATATGTAGATTGAAGTCCTGCACATGCATGAGTTTGCATGTTGTCAGTAGTGTTAGTAATGACCAGTGTTGGGAATAACACCGTTAGAGTATAACAGTGTTACCAACACAGCCACATTTTGAGTAACAGAGTAATTACTTAATTACTTTATCCATAAATGTGTCGCCGTTACCGTTACTCTGGAAATAATGTGACGTGTTACAGGCGTGTTTCCACTATCTGAACTTCCGGGTGGTTTTTTTGGGGGGGGGTACTTTTGACTGGACCACGAGTGAGTCCTGTCCTCTCAGACGTGTGTCTTCATCTCCATACAGAGGACCCCATAGGAACCTGTTGATGATATCATTATATGGCATCAGTTGCTATGGTAACATCACTAACAAAAAGTGCCAAAAACAAAATGGCAGCAGAGGAGGAATTCACAAGACTGGACCTGGACTAGAGACGAAGAAATGACCGATCAATAACTGGTTGAAGTCGGTCACTGAGGAAAGAAAACACACACACACACACACGCACACACACACACACACGCACACACGCACATACACACACGCACACGCACACACACACACGCACACGCACACACACACACGCACATACACACACACACACACACACGCACATACACACACACACACACACACGCACTCACACACGCACACACACACACGCACATACACACACACACACACACGCACATACACACACACACACGCACACACACACACACGCACTCACACACGCACACACACACACGCACTCACACACGCACACACACACACGCACATACACACACACACACGCACACACACACACACACGCACATACACACACACACACACACACACACGCACTCACACACGCACGCACACACAAACGCACGCACGCACACACACACACACACACACGCACACACACACACGCACTCACACACACACGCACAGGCACACACACACACACACGCCACACACACACGCACGCACGCACACACACTCACACACACGCACGCACACACACACACACACTCACACACACTCATACACACGCACACACGCACGCACAGGCACACACACACACACACACACACGCACACACACACACACACGCCACACACACAGGCACACACACACATACACGCACGCACACGCACAAACACACACACAGGCACACACACACACACACACACACGCACACACACACACACACACCTTGGTGCTTTTTAAACACCAGTCACACTGCTTTTAACATAACATTGGTCGAGCCAATGTTATGTTAAAAGCTCATTTTAAATCGTCACACATAGAGAAAATATTCAATATTCCAGTAAATTCTGGTGTAAAAACCATTAACAGTTTCCACCAGTCTATATTTCTGCATAAACTCCTTCTACTATCGTCCACCTGTCATGTCATTGTCAGTCAGTCTGTCACATGATAACACACTGTGCTGTTGGGTTCATGGTGTAAACTTCCTGTCCCAGTCTGTAGCTGCTACAGACGTTAGCTTTGTGTTATGTTTAGGTTTTGAGCAAACGTTCTAAACTGGTGCGAGGTCACATGGTACCACATAGATTAATTAAGGAATCATCTTAAATAACATCCACAGTAACACTACAGAACACAGATGGGTACCCTGTTTAGCTCTTTCATTTATTTGACATTTTTAAGCAAAAAAAAAACAAAAACAAAACGCTAAAAATACTTTTCCTGGTAACTAATTACTTTGCTAGTGGAGTAACACAGTTAGTAACACAATAACTTTTTGGGGGAAGTAACTAGTACTTGTAATTAATGACTTTTTCAAAGTAACTTATCCAGCACTGGGGCGGTCATGAGGGTGAGTGTTTGCATCTGCGCTCCAGCCTGATAAGGCGTTTGTTTTTACATCTGTTTTTAATGAAGGCGTCCAGTGGTGCCAGCCGAAGCACAACTGTGGAAAAATGATCCACACATGGAACACACTCTTAAGTCATGCCATAGGTCACTACCCTTACTACTTCAGACACAGCTAAATGGGGCAGGGCTTGAAAATCAACCCCTATGAATGGGGACACCCCTTCAACACTCACCTACATCATCAGTTCACTCCACCAGTTGTTACGTAACCACAAACCAGAAGTAAACTAACATGTCTGCTGCTGTAGTTGTGGCGTTCTCCTGGATATGAACATATTTTTACTAATATCTGCGTCCAATCAGAGAAGTGCTATGCATCGACCGGTTATTACATGTTTACGTAAATAGACAGTTTTTTCCATGTGTGTTTTATGGAGAAAATGACCATTACACACTGTGACAATGTCATATTTTATACAACAGCTATCACAACTTAAAAACTGTTAAGTAAAAGTACTACATGCATGTACTTCCTTTGTCGATGCCACCATTTTTAAAAGGATTTGCATTGTATTCTGGGAAATTTCTCATACCCCACCATTTGAAGTCTGCCTCTGGAAAATCTCCATATGTGACCCACCACCAGTAAACCAGGCATAAGTGTGTGTAAATCCAAACAGAGTTATGTGTGTATCTTGGTAGAGTGGAAACTAAGGTTTAAGATGGTGAAAAAATGATGTTTCTATCACAAGTAGAACCAAAGTTATGGTCATTTTAATATCCACATTTGGACATATTTTACAATTAGCATATTTTTAGATATTGTCCGTTAAAGTTTTGGACTGTTTTGGGGTAGGAAGTCCTTAGCAACGCATAATAATTTGTATCCGATTGACACAAATTGTTGACAGATGTTAAAGGACACTCTGATGGACATGTCACAGAAGTTTTATATATTATAATAATAGGACAGAAGTGTGACGTATTATAATCATTTGGCTTACACCATTGGACAGAACATTCAATATAAGCTTTTACCTCGTACCAAACACTTGGGTGTTTACCCACGGAACGGAGATCGTTTTGTTCGGCGAAAAGAGGTGGAAGTCGTCTTTGTCTTTGCTCAGCAATACCTGAACTTTTGTCACCGCTTAAATAATTGACTCAATAAACACCTTTATTGATTGGATTTCAATGTAATGACCACAGGAAGTGAACATAGAGGTGTTAAGGTACCGTTTTTTGATAAGATGTAAACACTAATAACAAATCACCTTCCAGCCTAAATTTGGCTGTAGCTCTGAACGGCTCAGCGCGACTTATGCCTGGTTTCGTGGTGGCGGGTCACATATTTAAAACAATACAGTACTACAGTATTACCTCAAATAGCATCTAATGTGAAACTGTTCCCTTCAGCCATTTGAGCCTAGACCTAGACTTGGACTTAGGATGAGAGACTTGACTTGGGATGACCCCTCAAAGACTTGAGACTTTTAAAAAGTTACTTGTGAACATCTCTGGTAGATGGGTCCCCGGGCGCCACCCATGGGCGCCCACTGGTCCTTACAGGTTACCCCAATGGCATCAAAGGATGGGTTAAATGCAGAGGACACATTTTGTTGTACATTGTATAATGACAAATTAAGTACTTTACCTTTAGCCTCAGGTCAAAGGTCACAATTAACTAAAAGGTCACAATCACATTATGAGTTATAACCCAAGAATGGGGGGTCACAGAACATTCAGATTGGTACCAAACGATGCGGAATGAAGATTTATATAATTCTCATAAGAAATGTTATCACTTACGACCAATAATTGTTTAGATCTCTGGAGGTCAAAGGTGACATGTTGCAAAATTAACTTGTGTAACACTGTTTGTGTCAAACACAGACATATCACATTATAACTTAATCAATACTGGATATATTATCATAATATTACACACACTGACGCATATATACATATAAGGTAATTATCAATATTGCAAAAGGTCAAAGGTCAAGGTCGCATTTAGCAGAAAAGTCAAAATCACATTTTTGGCTCTAATTCAAGAACAGGTTGTCATAGAAACTGGAGATTGGCACAAAATAGTGGCCAGATTAGACATACTACGAATACTAGTTTTGACTTTTATCTCACAATTTAGATTTTATCTCATTATGTTTTTGTTTAAAATCTCCTATTTATGACTTTTGAATTTTTCCTAAATGTTGTGTCCATATCCACTAAACTCAGTACCATGACCCAATAACTTTATTTTTGGATATTTTTGACATGTTACTGTTTTTTTTTCTGTTTAAATCAATATTCATCCATGGCAAAAAAAAAATGCAGTTTTACTTTGTACTTTACGACAGTTGAGAAGTAATACTTTTTTTTCCTTTTTTTTTTTTTTTACCTTTTACTTCATAAAGCAGTTGAATCAGTATTTTTCACACCAGTAGCTGTACATGTACTGCAGTAAAGAATGGGAGTACTTTGACCAGCTCTGGTATAAATCAGACTGACTTGACTGTACTCACAGCTTACACTGGGCCATGCAGAGATAAAACTGTTTTGTTCAACGTTGGAAAATTCCTCAGTAATCCCTCTGACTGTTTCCACAGGGTATTCCACAAACATGCAGATGCCCTGGGACAGTCCGCCCCTCTGCCTCCTGGCTCCAGGTGGTACTGTATACTCCATGTCCTGCTTCTGGGATGCTCTGCCAGATGTGGAATGAATAACGTACAACTGTCAGTGACAACATGCAGCTGCTGTTCAGTGTAAAGATAGGCTACTCTGCTAGTGTTAGAAGGAGAACGCAGCTACTCTGCTAGTGTTAGAAGGAGAACACAGCTACTCTGCTAGTGTTAGAAGGAGAACGCAGCTACTCTGCTAGTGTTAGAAGGAGAACGCAGCTACTCTGCTAGTGTTAGAAGGAAAATGCAGCTACTCTGCTAGTGTTAGAAGGAGAACGCAGCTACTTTGCTAGTGTTAGAAGGAGAATGCAGCTACTCTGCTAGTGTTAGAAGGAGAACGCAGCTACTCTGCTAGTGTTAGAAGGAGAACGCAGCTACTCTGCTAGTGTTGGAAGGAGAACAGAGCTACTCTGCTAGTGTTAGATGGAGAACACAGCTATTCTGCTAGTGTTAGAAGAACACAGCTACTCTGCTAGTGTTAGAAGGAGAACGCAGCTACTCTGCTAGTGTTAGAAGGAGAACGCAGCTACTCTGCTAGTGTTAGAAGGAGAACGCAGCTACTCTGCTAGTGTTAGAAGGAGAACGCAGCTACTCTGCTAGTGTTAGAAGGAGAACACAGCTACTCTGCTAGTGTTAGAAGGAGAACACAGCTACTCTGCTAGTGTTAGAAGGAGAACGCAGCTACTCTGATAGTGTTAGAAGGAGAATGCAGCTACTCTGCTAGTGTTAGAAGGAGAACGCAGCTACTTTGCTAGTGTTAGAAGGAGAATGCAGCTACTCTGCTAGTGTTAGAAGGAGAACACAGCTACTCTGCTAGTGTTAGAAGGAGAACGCAGCTACTTTGCTAGTGTTAGAAGGAGAACGCAGCTACTCTGCTAGTGTTAGAAGGAGAACGCAGCTACTCTGCTAGTGTTAGAAGGAGAACACAGCTACTCTGCTAGTGTTAGAAGGAGAACACAGCTACTCTGCTAGTGTTAGAAGGAGAACGCAGCTACTCTGCTAGTGTTAGAAGGAGAACGCAGCTACTCTGCTAGTGTTGGAAGGAGAACAGAGCTACTCTGCTAGTGTTAGATGGAGAACGCAGCTATTCTGCTAGTGTTAGAAGAACACAGCTACTCTGCTAGTGTTAGAAGGAGAACGCAGCTACTCTGCTAGTGTTAGAAGGAGAACGCAGCTACTCTGCTAGTGTTAGAAGGAGAACGCAGCTACTCTGATAGTGTTAGAAGGAGAATGCAGCTACTCTGCTAGTGTTAGAAGGAGAACGCAGCTACTTTGCTAGTGTTAGAAGGAGAATGCAGCTACTCTGCTAGTGTTAGAAGGAGAACACAGCTACTCTGCTAGTGTTAGAAGGAGAACGCAGCTACTTTGCTAGTGTTAGAAGGAGAACGCAGCTACTCTGCTAGTGTTAGAAGGAGAACGCAGCTACTCTGCTAGTGTTAGAAGGAGAACGCAGCTACTCTGCTAGTGTTAGAAGGAGAACGCAGCTACTCTGCTAGTGTTAGAAGGAGAACGCAGCTACTCTGCTAGTGTTGGAAGGAGAACAGAGCTACTCTGCTAGTGTTAGATGGAGAACACAGCTATTCTGCTAGTGTTAGAAGAACACAGCTACTCTGCTAGTGTTAGAAGGAGAACGCAGCTACTCTGCTAGTGTTAGAAGGAGAACACAGCTACTCTGCTAGTGTTAGAAGGAGAACACAGCTACTCTGCTAGTGTTAGAAGGAGAACGCAGCTACTCTGCTAGTGTTAGAAGGAGAACGCAGCTACTCTGCTAGTGTTGGAAGGAGAACAGAGCTACTCTGCTAGTGTTAGATGGAGAACGCAGCTACTCTGCTAGTGTTAGAAAGAGAATACAGCTACTCTGCTAGTGTTAGAAGGAGAATACAGCTACTCTGCTAGTGTTAGAAGGAGAACGCAGCTACTCTGCTAGTGTTAGAAGGAGAATGCATAATATTCAATTATGAAAATATGTACATTTATAAACTATCCTGTAACAATAAAATGTAAACAACCTGAAATGTCTAAAGAAAATTAGACACAATTTGAACCATTTCTGCTTCTGTTACTAAGAGTTTAGTGTCTTTGTAGAACTGATCCATAATAAAACACATGAACTAATGATAAACTGAGGAAGAATATTGGTAAAATTGACCTGATTTTACTTATGAAATGAAACTTTTTTGGATAATTTTCTAAAAGTAAAAATAATTTATAAAAGTATTTTATATTGTTATGGTTTTTTTGCACTACAACAGTAACAAACATGTGTAGTTGTCATTATTTATAGGTTATTATGTTTTCATTTTACTGGTCAGAGCCATTGGAGATTAAATCAGACTGAATGTGGAAAATGAAGAACATGAGTTTGAGAGTCCTGGTCCTGGTCTGCATAGTTCAGTGGGTCGGTACTGTTCCCATTCCAATACTGGAAATGATGATTACGACTATGGTCCGCCATAGGACGTTCAAAAACACACAAAAAAAAAACTGCTCAAAAGTTAAACTTCTCTGGTCTGCTGATTTGTCCCTTGATAAAAAAAAAATTAAATCCAGTCATGTCATTAACAGTTTTGGGTGGGCCCGGGATGAAATAATAATCCTAGTGTCCATCCCTTCAGTCTCTATTCACTCCAACCCTTAAATAACAGTTTATTCCAAACTCATTATAACAGTCGACCGTTTCATTTCAACATTTCATCATAAAAAAGCAACAAAAAAACCCATTGGTTCGACCCACTGGAGATCAAATCAGGCCGAATGTGGGAAATGAAAAAGAGTAAAAGTAAGAAGAGGGGGAGAGAGGGAGAGAGAAAAGGAAAAGAGAAAGTAGAGAAGGGGGGAGGGAGAGAGAGAAAAAGGGAGGGGGGGAGGGAGAAAAGGGAAAAGGGAAAAAAAAAGGACTTTTATTTGGACAGTTGTTTTTGGATCTTTGTTGTTGTTGTTTTGTTTGTTTTTTTTCCTGCAGAACATATTGCAGTAATGTATTGGTAATGGTGGATAAATAAGCTTTTCGGTCAAACAGTATATTCATTATGTGTGAAAATGTGTCTACCTGCC
Source organism: Siphamia tubifer (assembly GCA_020466265.1). Classification (NCBI taxonomy): domain Eukaryota; kingdom Metazoa; phylum Chordata; class Actinopteri; order Kurtiformes; family Apogonidae; genus Siphamia; species Siphamia tubifer. The sequence continues at coordinate 47,775,812 of CM035788.1, read as the reverse complement.
TTGTGCTTGTTTTTTTTTTGTTTTGTATTTTGACCGAGATAAAATAAATAAATAATAATAAAAAAAAAATAGTTTGAGAGCCGTGGGTTAAAAGAATATAACTGACAGGTCTTTGTTCCTGGACATGTACAGTTCTGATCATGAGTTGCAGTCCAGCAGTGACTCAGGTGGAGGGTCTACAATGGTTGGGTTTGTGTTTTGTACACATGTAGAAGTCTCCATGTACGCTCCCATGCATGCGCAGTCACGCCTCAGTAGTTTTAATGAGGGGGGGGGGGAGCCCCACTTGGACCTGCAGAAGTCTATGACAGTGTGGAAAGTGTGCTGCTCGGGTGAATAGTGGCCTGTTCTCAGGGACGCTGGGGGGGATCCGTTGACCTGTCTGTCTGCATGTCTGGACGACGGCTGAGGGAACACATGACCCAGTCACTGCTGGAGTCTCCTCAGGTTACTGCGCTGCACATGAACACATACAGTCACGGTACTCGTCCATTATTGCGGCGCGTCAAGACGTATCCAATGCATTCCATTCATTGTCACTGCAGTCCGCCCTAACACTACTGGCGTACCCGCAAAGCCTTCTGGGATTCTGGCAAGGTGAGACGGAGACCAGTGGCACGTCACGAAGTTAAGCTCGACTGAACTTTATCCAAAGTACCTGTTGTAATATTGATAATTTCATTATATGTATATATGTGTGTGTGTGTGTGTAATATCATGATAATGTATCCAGTATTGATTAAGTTATAGCGTGATATGACTGTTTGACACAATAATACACAAGTTAGTTTTGCTATATGTCACCTTTGACCTCTATAGATCTCAAAAACTATTGGTCATAGGTGATAACACCAAATATGAGAATGGTATAAATCTTCATTCTGCATCATTTGGTACCAATCTCAAAGTTCTGTGACCCTCTGTTCTTGAGTTATAACCTATAATGTGATTTTGATCTTTTAGTTCATTGTGACCTTGACCTTTGACCTTTACTCAAATGATGTGCATTATCAATATGTATATGTCCAAGTAATTTCATGGTGATATCTAAAGTATTCATTGAGTTATAGCATGATATGTCTATGCGGACACACACATACACACACACACACACACACACACACACACACACACACACATACACATACACATACACATACACACACACACACACACACACACAGACACAGACGGACACACACACACATACACATACACACACACACACACACATAAAAGGTGATTACAATAACCACTTGGGCGACATTAATAAGACCTTTATAAACATCTTTCTGTTTCTGAGTGTTACATTCTGTATCTGCATTCTGACTTTTTTCTTGTGAATAATAATAATAAAGGTTCCTTGAATCTTTGACATTTTGTGTGAATCTACAACCGCATCACAGTTCAATAACAGAAATAGAATAAACACCAGATGAGTTTGAACAGTTGTGTCCCTGTAAGAGTGTTAGTGAGGATGTGAATATTTCCTGTAAAGTTGCTGGGTGTGTAAATGTTTCTGCCTGGAGGAAGTTATGCAGCAGAGACGACAACAGGAGAGACAAGCTGAGTATCGCCTGAATGTGTCCTGATCATTACCTAATGCACCAAGAACGAAACACTGCCAGGAGAAGCTTTGGCTCCGTCTGCCTGTTCTCACAGAAACAGTCATAAGAACAAGGGTATCAAACATGTGGCCCAGGGGCCAAATGCGGCCCGCCAATGGTTCCTATGCGAAGATTATAATAACATATTAAATATTAAATGATTCCATATTTTCTTCTCTGTTTTTTTCTTTGTCTATAAATGATGACAACTTCTATTTTTATTTGTCATTGTTTTACTGCAAAAAAAATATATAAAATTATGAAAATGTTAACATTTACAAACTATAAAAAAAACAATAAAATGTGATAATCCTGAACAAATGTAAACAACCTGAAATATCTAAAGAAAATTTGACACAATTTGAACCATTTTCTGCTTCAGTTACTAAGAGTTTAGTGTCTTTGTAGAACTGATCCATAACAAAACACATGGACTAATGATAAACTGAGGAAGAATATTGTTAAAATGGAACTGATTTTCTAGCCTCATTAGCTCCTCCTAGCATCAGTAAATCTAATGTTCTATCGTAGTCTAGTTTCCCTCAATGTAACCTTTGGCTACATTTCCCTGAAACTGGTCGACCAATCACAGTGAAGTATAGAGTCAGAGGGCGGGGCTAACAAAGTGATGCTGCGACGATTCAAAGAGAAACAAGCGTAAACAACCATAGAAGAAGAACAACAACAGGTGTAGATTTCCTTTTATCACAGATGAGTGAAGAATGTGAGAAAACGTCAACAATCTTTAAATTCTTTTTACAGAAGCGACAACAGTCGTTCAGCTCCATAATCCACCATTTTGTTTAGTCATTCCTAACTTTCTCCAGACTCCTCCGTCAACTTTCAGGCGCTCTAACTACGTCATCCTAAAGATTACACTGATTGGTTGTAGTACCGTCCTATTACATACAGAGGATTTGAAAGACAACCTTTTAGCCCCGCCTCCTCTGACTATGAAGCACCACTAGACCCATACATGGAATGAACAGAGATAGCATGACTATTCTTTTCCGAATGAAATGTAACTTTTTTTTTTGCATTTGGAAAATTTATTAAAAGTATTTTCATAATTTAATGGGGGTTTTTTTGCACTAAAACAATAACAAAAATGTGTAGTTGTCATTATTTATCGGTTATTATCATTTTACTGGTCCGACCCAATGGAGATTAAATAAAGCTGAATGTGGAAAATTAAGTAAATTAGTTTGAGAGTCCTCCATAAGAACCACATGTCAGTAAAGATTGAAGAATTAACCCTTTTTCTTTAGAGGTTGTCACCCCCCCCCCCCCCCAAAAAAAAAGAGCAAAGAGCAGAGGTTAAGTGTTTTTGGTTCAGTGTGTTTGTTTGTCAGCAGCTTTACACAAAAACTATTCGACCAAGTTCTATGAAATGTTCAGTAAAGGCGTGAGGTGGTCCAGATTAGATCCCATTAAATTTTAGTGAATGTAGGTCAAATGTCACTATCACCTAAAATGGGTTTTTAATCTCACCAAACATTGTTTAAAAGAGATTATTGGAACCAACTTGTGTGTGTGTGTGTGTGTGTGTGTGTGTGTGTGTGTGTCCACAGAGACATATCATGCTATAACACAATGAATACTTGAGATATCACCATGAAATTACATGGACATATACATATAGCTAATGTGCATCAGATGCAATGATCCATTTGAGTAAAGGTCAAAGGTCAATGTCACAATTAACTAAAAAGTCACATTATTGGTTATAACTCAAGAACAGAGGGTCACAGAACTTTCAGATTGGTACCAAACGATGTGGAATGAAGATTTCTACAATTCTTACACTTGGTGTTATTGCCTAAAACCAATAGTTTTTGAGATCTCTGGAGGTCAAAGGTGACATGTGGCAAAAATAACTGTGTATCATATCATGCTATAAATTCATCAATATTGGATATATTATCATAATATTACACACACACCGATGTATATATACATATAATGAAATTATCCATATTGCAAAAGGTCAAAGGTCACATTTAGTAGAAAGGTCAACATCATATTATTTCCTCTAATTCAAAAACAGGTTGTCATAGAAACTTGAGATTGACATAAAATAGGGGTGAGATTAGACATTCTGTGAATACTAGTTGTAAGGGTCAGAGAGAGGGGGCATGTCAGGTCAAATGTGTGGAGGGGGGGTGGGGTTTTTTGTGATGGGCACCACTTGTTTTTTTAAAAATACCATATGCTTTTGTCTGTACGTCTCTCTGCGGGACAGTCACAGGTTAACGTTAGCTTGACATCAGCATGGTGCACAAACAGCTGTCATGTTCAACTGTGGAGTATGAAAGCTATGTGGGAGGAAGCTACAGTTTGGCATGTGAGCGCTGACAGATGACGAAGAGCAGGTTGTTCCAGATCTACAGAGAACCACAGCTCATCACACAGACATACTGGACAATTTGTAAACATGAGAGGTACATGCCCAAAATGACAGTGGAATAAAACACAATGACAGACACATGGGGATCATCTATGTTGGTGTTAATACTGAGTTAATAAAGGCTCAGGGTATTCCCTTTAATATCAGGCTGGATGTGCCAGGACAGTGTTTCAACTGAGCCGTGGCACATATTTAATCTCACCCAACATTGGTTGAGGAAGATAATTGTAATCAATCATGTTATAACTCAACTAGTATTCAGAGAATGTCTAATCTTAAACCTATTTTGTGCCAATCTCAAGTTTCTATGACAACCAGTTCTTGAATTAGAGCCAATAATGTGATTTTGACCTTTCTGCTAAATGTGACATTGACCTTTGACCTTTTGCAATATTGATAATTTCATTATATGTATATATGTGTCAGTGTTTGTAATATTATGATAATATATCCACTAGTGATTAAGTTATAGCATGATATGTCTGTTTGACACACACAAGTTGTTGTTACACAAGTTGATTTTGCAACATGTCATCTTTGTGACAACTGATTACAATAATCTAACTCAACTTTGGTTAGGTGAAATGAATGAATACTTGAGATATCACCATAAATTACATGTGCATATACATATAGCTAATGGGCATTAGATGCAACGACCCATTTCAATAAAGGTCAAAGGTCAACTTAATCAGTACTGAATATAATAATATTACATGCACGGATGCATATATACATATAATGAAATTATCAATATTGCAAAAGGTCAAAGGTCAAGGTTGCATTTAGCAGAAAGGTCAAAATCACATTATTGGCTCTAATTCAAGAACAGGTTGTCATAGAAATGTGAGATTGGCAGAAAATAGGGGTGAGATTAGACATTCTCTGAATACTTGTTTACATTTGAAAAATCACAAGGGGGCATCACAATGATTCAGTAGTTAACACTGGTGCCTCACAGACAGAAGGTTGTTGGTTCTATTCCCACACCAGACCTTTCTGTGTAGAGTTTAGATGTTCTCTTCGTGTCTGCGCGGGTTTTCTCCAGGTACTCTGGCTCCTCCCACCATCCAAACACATGCACTGGTTAACTAGTTAACTGGTTAATCTAAATCACCCATAGGTGTGAATGTGACAGTGATTGTCTATATATGTTCAGCCCTGAGATGAACTGGAGACTCATACAGGGTGTACCCAGTGACCCCTGTGACCCTAGTGAGGATAAAGTGGGTTCTGATGATGAGGCGAGATGAAAATCACAGGACAGAATATGGAGCGATTTTTGGGACAAAATTAAGCATATTCAAAGCATGAAATAAATACTTCCAAATTCTAAAATGAGTCCATTTGTACTGATAATGTTTCATATTTGTCAGAATATAAATCCAAATGTTACCACATCAAAAATTACATTTACGAAAAATAAAAACTTCGGAGTACACTGTCTTCAGTACTCATATGAATATGTCAAAAACACGTCCTTCTCTGTCTCTGTTCTGATGGACAATACCTGTGATGTGATGGTGTGAGCCATGGTTCACTCAGAGGGTTTTTACTGCAGCAGGACGGGTCATT
>CM035788.1:47690223-47765223 GCA_020466265.1 Siphamia tubifer | reverse complement strand
TCACATGGTCTGACCTTCAGACATCAGATGGGTCAACACCTATAACCCTAACCTTTGACCCCTGACCCTAACCTTCAGACATCAGATGGGTCAACACCTATGGCTCCATCATGTCATGTTTTGACGTTATATGACACCATATCGTCTCCTTGCCCGGCTGTGCCCAGGCACCGTTGCATCATACAGATGGATATATTCACTGACCAGCTCACAAATTCTATCCTCCACCGCCATTTTTAAAGTCCTAGTGGGAACCTTCTTCGCGGGTGGAATTCCAAACCTTTACCCTTCGGACATTCTACTGCCCCCACAATTTCCTGTGGTATTGTTACGTTTCGCCTGGAGCTCACCTGATTGCTAAACTCTTGACCAACGGACAAAGTGACAGGTGAAACTACCTCCGGAACCAGATGAAAATGCCTGTTTCCGTAATTAATGGAGGATATAAATTAGGCATATGGGGTAGGGGAAGGGGTGAAATGAGATCCAGCCCAAATGTCCACAGAAATGGTGCAGATATGTCCCATCCCAGCTCAGGTCCTTGGTGGGTGAGAAGTACATGCAGACTAGCATTAGCTTTGCTAGTAGCACCTACTGTAGGTGCTGCAGATGAAGCCCAGACATGCCCATGTTTGGAAGTGACTGCTGTGGACACTGGTGTGCAAAGACTGTGGTGATGATCCCTTTCCTGAGGTCACATGTCATTTCCCCTCTGGCTTTGGCTGCTGTGGACGAGCTTCAGTCTAAAGCCTCTCTGTTACTACTGGGATGAAAAGCAAAGCAGACGATGAAGTGGGATTTATCTGACTCCAAATCACTTATCGGAAGAAAATCTCTTCCACACGGAAAACCTTAGTTTAGGATGAGTAACAGTCAGATGGAATTTACACACACTGGAACTAGAACACTAGTTTGTGACTGAGCTTTAATAATGGTGTGTGAGCAGAAGGAACTGAGTAGAAATACTCATATGTAAACATGTTCTCTGCTGTTTTATACCTGCACCGTAGTGTTTTGCTACTGTAACAAAAAAAAATACTCTCCAGGATAGGATGAATACATGACTTACATTTATATAAATATCTGTACTTTATCCTCTAGAAACATGTAAATGGGGATAAGTAATCATCTGGAATACTTTTTAACCAGATTTGAAGATGGTCCGAAATGACCCATTTTGGAGCAAATACTAACCCCAGGGGGCGCAGATGAAGATTTTAATACAGGCTTAAACCACCTTGAAAGCTGACATTACATGTTATTTCATTAATATTACTGTGTTCTTCATTGTTATTGAATTCATTGTGTGTTGGTTCTATTTAAAGAAAACGTCCAGATTGTTTTGTTTCCAGCTGTTTTTTCACGGTACAAAAATGACTGGAGCTGGAACAACAGAGTTTACTGGTACCTCCTCATATATGTCCATGACGTGGTGATGAGGCGTCTCTGATTGGCTCAGAATGTGTGAAGGAACACTCCCCCGTCCCCTCTCACTCGCTGTATGTGTTTACCTTTACCAGAGTGACATCCAGCTGGGCTTCGTGCCGTTGCTTGTTCTGAAAACATGCAGGGAAAAAAATTAGGCTTTATTTCCACAGAGACACATGAACCAGTTTGATCTGACATTTTTTCCAGTTTGTGCAGCAGCTATTGTGGTCTAATGCTAATGCTAATGCTACTTCAGATTGGGTGAAATGGAGGATGGGTTTAACCCCACATGGGTGACGCTAAAGTCCCTGGTTCCTGTTGTTGTTTTGTGGGAATGCAGCCAGTGGAGGTGATGAACCACTGTCAAAGGAGCATGTGTTGGTAAGTCTGGGTGAGCCATCACCGTGGTAACGCTGGGTGAGCCATCACCGTGGTAACGCTGGGTGAGCCATTAGATTCCAAAAGGAGAAAAGTGGAAAAGTGGTTTGAAGTGGAATGACACCTTCAACAGTTAATAACAGTAAAACAGTTGTGAGCCAAGTTCAGAATTTTTTTTTGCATTTTATTGCACAGAGTAAAAAAAGTCTTTAATTTTTGTGAGAGACGACACTGTTATGTTTTAATTATTTGACAGTGATGATGTGATTAAACATCGCTGTAGTAGTGTCTGAAAAGTTTTTACTATGTAGGGAGTGAGTGGGTGATTTTGGACACAGGGTGGTGAACACAGAGTGTCCCGGGTGGGCGGGGTCACCCCAGGTCGAAGGAGACGGCTGGAGTGGATCTCCTCTAGGCTTGGAAGTGGTGAAGCGACAATCTGCTGAGCCGTGGTGATGACCCGTTGCAGTTGTTTTCTTTCAGATGAAGTGCAGCTGGCATGCCACACCGTGCATCCATAAGAGGACTCTCTACTGTGCAGTGATAAAAGCTGTTCAGCAGAGGTGGAGGAAGTTTGTTCTTTCTCAGCGTTCTCAGAAAAAGTGACACTGCTGAGGCTTTTGATGATGTGGGTGGTGTTCACAGAGGCCTCTGAGGTACAGTGGTGCCGTCCGGGCCAAGGCAAAACATGCTCAGAAAAGTACATTTATATTATTTTATTTTCATAAATATGTAAACTAAATGATTGTCTATTCTCTGTGTTCCTTACATCAGGGGTTCTCAAACTTTTTTGGCCCAGGTCCCCCTTGGAGGGGTGAAATTTTTCCATGTCCCCCCTCATCCTCGCGATACTGAAAATGATTAAAAACCACTTCAACAATGATTATTATGAAACAATGATAACCTTTTTTAATAGTGCTTTTGTGCAAACCAGCGACATTTTCAGGTATTATAATATAAATGAGCACTTCAGAAACAACAATTTTAAATAATTTAAAAATAATAAACGGAACAAAAGACACACAAAACCGTGTGTGTGTGTGTGTGACAGACAGACAGACAGACAGACAGAGACTTAATGAGAGGGATGAGCTTGTCAAACTCAATATAACTATCAATGTACTTTCTCTTTTTAGGGTTAGGGCGTTTGTTTTTGTCATTGTCATTTTCATTGTCATTTCTTTTACCACTTCTTGAGGAACTTGGCGGACACAAAAATCGATCCATGTTCGCTGCAGGGTGGCTAAAAATAGCCTGTGACTCGCTCCGTCTCAATTTAGTCAAGCTGGCGTCAAACAGCGCTGTTACTTCCGCCCGCTCGCTACAAAATAAAACTTCTGCATTTCAAAATAAAACAGCAAAAAACAAAAAAAAACAAAAACAAAACCGTGAATAATTTCGCGTACCCCCTGGACATGCGCCACGTCCCCCTCGGGGTCCGCGGACCCCAGTTTGAGAACCATGGCCTTACATCATGTTATTTCCACTTGGTCGAGTGGCTTCCAATGGTGTTTTTTATGGTAGAGTTTTTAACCAATTATATTTCAGCTAGCTTGTGTTGTCAGGTAAATTACATTTGCTTGAGACCTTCAGAACAGACAGAGCAAACCCCCTGCACTGTAAGTCAATGAAAACAGTCAGGTTACATTAGCCAATCAGATCGTGATTCTGCATCCCAAGGTAAGCTAGAAGGTCTTACACTGAATGTGACATGTACCTGTTCAGTGATTGGATTAACACTTAGGACCTGACAAACTGACTGTTACTGTTTTGACTGTTACTGTTTTGGCTGTTACTATTTTGACTGTTACTGTTTTGACTGTTACTATTTTGGCTGCTACTGTTTTGACTGTTACTGTTTTGACTGTTACTGTTTTGACTGTTACTGTTTTGACTGTTACTGTTTTGGCTGTTACTGTTTTGACTGTTACTATTTTGACTGTTACTGTTTTGGCTGTTACTGTTTTGGCTATTACTGTTTTGACTGTTACTGTTTTGGCTGTTACTGTTTTGGCTGTTACTGTTTTGACTGTTACTGTTTTGACTGTTACTGTTTTGGCTATTACTGTTTTGGCTGTTACTGTTTTGACTGTTACTGTTTTGGCTGTTACTGTTTTGACTGTTATTGTTTTGGTTGTTACTATTTTGACTGTAACTATTTTGACTGTTACTGTTTGGCTGTTACTGTTTTGACTGTTACTATTTTGACTGTTACTGTTTTGACTGTTACTATTTTGGCTGCTACTGTTTTGACTGTTACTGTTTTGACTGTTACTGTTTTGACTGTTACTGTTTTGACTGTTACTGTTTTGACTGTTACTGTTTTGGCTATTACTGTTTTGGCTGTTACTGTTTTGACTGTTACTGTTTTGGCTGTTACTGTTTTGACTGTTATTGTTTGGCTGTTACTGTTTTGACTGTTACTATTTTGACTGTTATTGTTTTGGTTGTTACTATTTTGACTGTAACTATTTTGACTGTTACTGTTTGGCTGTTACTGTTTTGACTGTTACTATTTTGACTGTTACTGTTTTGACTGTTACTATTTTGGCTGCTACTGTTTTGACTGTTACTGTTTTGACTGTTACTGTTTTGACTGTTACTGTTTTGACTGTTACTGTTTTGACTGTTACTGTTTTGGCTATTACTGTTTTGGCTGTTACTGTTTTGACTGTTACTGTTTTGGCTGTTACTGTTTTGACTGTTATTGTTTGGCTGTTACTGTTTTGACTGTTACTATTTTGGCTGCTACTGTTTTGACTGTTACTGTTTTGACTGTTACTGTTTTGGCTGTTACTGTTTTGGCTGTTACTGTTTTGACTGTTACTATTTTGACTGTTACTGTTTTGACTGTTACTATTTTGGCTGTTACTGTTTTGGCTGTTACTGTTTTGACTGTTACTGTTTTGGCTGTTATTGTTTTGGCTGTTACTGTTTTGGCTGTTACTGTTTTGACTGTTACTGTTTTGACTGTTACTATTTTGACTGTTACTGTTTTGGCTGTTACTGTTTTGGCTCTTACTGTTTTGGCTGTTATTGTTTTGGCTGTTACGGTTTTGGCTGTTACTGTTTTGACTGTTATTGTTTTGACTGCTATTGTTTTGGCTGTTACTGTTTTGGCTGTTACTGTTTTGGCTGTTACTGTTTTGGCTGTTACTATTTTGACTGTTACTGTTTTGGCTGTTACTGTTTTGGCTGTTATTGTTTTGGCCGTTACTGTTTTGGCTGTTACTATTTTGACTGTTATTGTTTTGACCGTTATTGTTTTGGCTGTTACTGTTTTGACTGTTACTATTTTGACTGTTACTGTTTTGACTGTTACTATTTTGGCTGCTACTGTTTTGACTGTTACTGTTTTGACTGTTACTGTTTTGACTGTTACTGTTTTGACTGTTACTGTTTTGACTGTTACTGTTTTGGCTGTTATTGTTTTGGCCGTTACTGTTTTGGCTGTTACTGTTTTGGCTGTTACTGTTTTGACTGTTATTGTTTGGCTGTTACTGTTTTGACTGTTACTATTTTGACTGTTACTGTTTTGACTGTTACTATTTTGGCTGCTACTGTTTTGACTGTTACTGTTTTGACTGTTACTGTTTTGGCTGTTACTGTTTTGGCTGTTACTGTTTTGACTGTTATTGTTTTGGCTGTTATGGTTTTGGCTGTTACTGTTTTGACTGTTATTGTTTTGACTGCTATTGTTTTGGCTGTTACTGTTTTGGCTGTTACTGTTTTGACTGTTACTATTTTGACTGTTACTGTTTTGGCTGTTACTGTTTTGGCTGTTATTGTTTTAGCCGTTACTGTTTTGGCTGTTACTATTTTGACTGTTATTGTTTTGACCGTTATTGTTTTGGCTGTTACTGTTTTGACTGTTACTATTTTGGCTGCTACTGTTTTGACTGTTACTATTTTGACTGTTACTGTTTTGACTGTTACTATTTTGGCTGCTACTGTTTTGGCTGTTACTGTTTTGACTGCTATTGTTTTGGCTGTTACTGTTTTGGCTGTTACTGTTTTGACTGTTACTATTTTGACTGTTACTGTTTTGGCTGTTACTGTTTTGGCTGTTATTGTTTTAGCCGTTACTGTTTTGGCTGTTACTATTTTGACTGTTATTGTTTTGACCGTTATTGTTTTGGCTGTTACTGTTTTGACTGTTACTATTTTGACTGTTACTGTTTTGACTGTTACTATTTTGGCTGCTACTGTTTTGACTGTTACTGTTTTGACTGTTACTGTTTTGGCTGTTACTGTTTTGACTGTTACTGTTTTGACTGTTACTGTTTTGACTGTTACTATTTTGACTGTTACTGTTTTGACTGTTACTGTTTTGGCTGTTACTGTTTTGGCTGTTACTGTTTTGACTGTTACTGTTTTGGCTGTTACTGTTTTGACTGTTACTGTTTTGGCTGTTACTGTTTTGGCTGTTACTGTTTTGGCTGTTACTGTTTTGGCTGTTACTGTTTTGACTGTTATTGTTTTGGCTGTTACTATTTTGGCTGTTACTGTTTTGGCTGTTACTGTTTTGACTGTTACGGTTTTGGCTGTTACTATTTTGGCTGCTACTGTTTTGACTGTTACTGTTTTGGCTGTTACTATTTTGACTGTTACTGTTTTGACTGTTACTGTTTTGACTGTTACTATTTTGGCTGCTACTGTTTTGACTGTTACTGTTTTGGCTGTTACTATTTTGACTGTTACTGTTTTGACTGTTACTATTTTGGCTGTTACTGTTTTGGCTGTTACTGTTTTGGCTCTTACTGTTTTGGCTGTTATTGTTTTGGCTGTTACGGTTTTGGCTGTTACTGTTTTGACTGTTATTGTTTTGACTGCTATTGTTTTGGCTGTTACTGTTTTGGCTGTTACTGTTTTGGCTGTTACTATTTTGACTGTTACTGTTTTGGCTGTTATTGTTTTGGCCGTTACTGTTTTGGCTGTTACTATTTTGACTGTTATTGTTTTGACCGTTATTGTTTTGGCTGTTACTGTTTTGACTGTTACTATTTTGACTGTTACTGTTTTGACTGTTACTATTTTGGCTGCTACTGTTTTGACTGTTACTGTTTTGACTGTTACTGTTTTGACTGTTACTGTTTTGACTGTTACTGTTTTGACTGTTACTGTTTTGGCTGTTACTGTTTTGGCTGTTACTGTTTTGGCTGTTACTGTTTTGACTGTTATTGTTTGGCTGTTACTGTTTTGACTGTTACTATTTTGACTGTTACTGTTTTGACTGTTACTATTTTGGCTGCTACTGTTTTGACTGTTACTGTTTTGACTGTTACTGTTTTGGCTGTTACTGTTTTGGCTGTTACTGTTTTGACTGTTATTGTTTTGGCTGTTATGGTTTTGGCTGTTACTGTTTTGACTGTTATTGTTTTGACTGCTATTGTTTTGGCTGTTACTGTTTTGGCTGTTACTGTTTTGGCTGCTACTGTTTTGACTGTTACTGTTTTGGCTGTTACTGTTTTGGCTGTTACTGTTTTGACTGTTACTATTTTGACTGTTACTGTTTTGACTGTTACTATTTTGACTGTTACTGTTTTGACTGTTACTATTTTGACTGTTACTGTTTTGACTGTTACTGTTTTGGCTGTTACTGTTTTGGCTGTTACTGTTTTGGCTGTTACTGTTTTGGCTGTTACTGTTTTGACTGTTACTGTTTTGGCTGTTACTCTTTTGACTGTTATTGTTTTGGCTGTTACTGTTTTGACTCTTACTGTTTTGACTGTTACTATTTTGACTCTTACTGTTTTGACTGTTACTATTTTGACTCTTACTGTTTTGACTGTTACTGTTTTGGCTGTTATTATTTTGACTCTTACTGTTTTGACTGTTACTGTTTTGGCTGTTACTATTTTGACTGTTACTGTTTTGACTGTTACTGTTTTGGCTGTTACTGTTTTAGCTGTTACTGTTTTGGCTGTTACTGTTTTGACTGTTACTGTTTTGGCTGTTACTGTTTTGACTGTTACTGTTTTAGCTGTTACTGTTTTGGCTGTTCTGTCGAATGGTAATTTTCAGCGTTAAAGCATATTCAAGTTTATGCCAGGAACACGTCTGGACAGAAGCATCATTAGCATTAGCCTCCATGTCCATAGAAAAGGAACTGACTGATGAAGCTGAAACACAGATAAACTGTACAACAGTCACTGAAGTGTTCTAGAGAAAAGAAAGGAGCTTCCACTTCATTTTCAAATAAGCAGATACTGTGGAGAACTATGTTGGTGAGTAAATGCATTTTATTTTTAATTTCTTCATACCATTGCAACATCTTCAGTTATTTGTCGTTGTATATCGTATTCTCAAAAATGCAAACGATCTCTGAACTTTATTTTCATAGAATAGTTTATTTTGTTATTGTCTGGTCGGGGTCTTATATGAAACGGTGACATTGTGCAGTTTATTACAGACTTGTTTAAGATCACGCAGCATCATTTTGTTTAGTATTTTTAAATCACCTTTTTATTTTTGACAATATCTGTAATTAGTTTCCTAATCTTGAATACATATTTGATGGTTTTAAATGTTCATGAAATAAAGTGCTGCTGGACTAGTCTATACTGAGGTGAAGTTAATATATGGGCGTCACTGAAGGACTTATGTTGAAAGGAACGACCCGACACTGCTGAGATGAAATGTAAACTGGTGACCTGTTCCACTTCCTCCCTGTTGATGCTCAGCCCTGAGTGCAGTCTGGAAGGAGGAAACATCTAAAACATGCAGGATAGTAGCTCTCTACAGGACCAGGGTTCATCACCCCTGATCTAAACCCAATGATCCTGAAAACAATAAAATGTGAAAAAGTAAAACCAATATGAATAACCTGAAAAGTCTAAAGAAAATTAAGCACCATTTGAACCTTGCTGTTGAGTTTAATTTTGATCTGTAGATCTGATCCACAATGCATTTGTAGAAATGATGACTTGAGGCAGAATATTGTTAAAATTACATTTATTTTTCTTAAGAAAATTCAATTTTTTTCCAGATTATTCACATTGTTTTTGTATGAATGGTTTATAAAAGGAAGTATTTCACCTCATCATCAGAACCCACTTTATCCTCACTAGGTTCACAGGGGTCAGAGGTCACCCTGTATGAGTCTCCAGTTCATCTCAGGGCTGAACATATATAGACAAACAATTACTGTCACATTCACACCTATGGACAATTTAGATTAACCAGTTAACCAGTTAACCAGTTAACCAGTTAACCTATCAGTGCATGTGTTTGGATGGTGGGAGGAGCCAGAGTACCTGGAGAAAACCCACGCAGACATGAGAAGAACATGTAAACTCCACACAGAAAGGTCTGCTGTGGGAATTGAACCAACAACCTTCTGTCTGTGAGGCACCAGTGTTAACTACTGCACCAAAAGGAAGTATTTTTATAATTTAATGTTTTGGCTTTTTTTTGCACTAAAACAAAAGCAAACATTTGGAGTCGTCATTATTTATAGGTTATTATACTATCATTTTATTGGTGCGTCCCATTGGAGATCAAATCAGACTGACTGTGACCCCTGATGAAAGTGAGTGTGAGACCCCTGGTATAAATGAAATCATCAGTAGCATGAGGTTTCTCATAAAGGGTCGATGATAACAGAGGACTTGGTTGTTCTTCATTTATTCAGCTCATCCCGTTATCATTCCCTTATGAGTCATAGTAAACAGGATTATGTCTAAGTTTTTCAGTCAATACTGCACTTGTTGTTTTATTCTTCTGGAACCTTCCAGCTGAAGACTGCAGCTGTAAAACTACACTGTAAATTAGAAGAAGTTCACAGAACTACAAAATGTAAAGCAATCGATTGCCTCAATTATTTGAAGTTGATGAACTTAATAAATTAAATATGTTTAGATGTTTATTAAAGTATAGTTAAATTAAACCATTACTTATTAACCTAGTACACAGTAAATTTTACAGTGTTAAATCAACACTTAGAGAGTTTATTTAACTTCTTCTAGAGTGTATTTGATCCCATTGTCTCCAAATTAACACTGCAAAATCTACAGTGTAATGTAAGTTTCTGTCAGTCTGTGTTTTGTGATTGTAATGTTTTTGGTGATAGATATCGGTGGTTATTTATAATGTTCTGAAATTATATTTGATCATCTTCTACATCAGTTAACTTTATGATTTGTTCATATTTATGTGATTTTGAATAAAATTGAATTGAATGTGACATTTGCTCGTTGTGCAACATCACATAACGTCAGAGTGACGTCACATGTGGTCGAATATTGAAGTGGACATATGTGAAAAATGGGACGGAGGATTTCTTTGAATGTTTTTAAACCCACTAAGGGATTGTTAATGACCGATAAAATAAATGGTTAGTGAACACAGAACACTAGTTTATAAATAAGTTAAACACATCCAGATCCAAACCTTGGCAGATTTAATATGTTAGCTTTAGCGTTAGCACAGACTAGTGCTGCTTCACTCAGCTCTAACAGTGATCTAGTTAACTATAAAATATTTATTAACTTAGTTTTCTAAGGTTCTGTTAGTTCTACTGGGACACTAAGTCAGGGTTCAGTGTCTTTGTCCAAGGACACTTGGACATGTGGACAGACAGAGCTGGGACATGAACCTCTGACCCTTCAGTCATTGGACGACCCGCTCTACCAACTGACCCACAGCCTGCTTAACCTTTAACCCAAACAACCCGCTCTACCAACTGACCCACAGCCTGCTTAACCTTTAACCTTTAACCCTAATGACCCACTCTACCAACTGACCCACAGCCTGCTTAACCTTTAACCCTAATGACCCGCTCTACCAACTGACCCACAGCCTCCTTAACCTTTAACCCAAACAACCCGCTCTACCAACTGACCCACAGCCTGCTTAACCTTTAACCCTAATGACCCGCTCTACCAACTGACCCACAGCCTGCTTAACCTTTAACCTTTAACCCTAATGACCCGCTCTACCAACTGACCCACAGCCGCCCCAGAATATAATGACTGTGTTTTATGATTGTATTATTTTTGGTGTGATAGATATTGGTGGTTATTTGGAGTGTTCTGAAATTCTATTTAATCATCTACTACATCAATTAAGTTTTTTTTTTCAATCATTATTATTTGAAATAATAGAAATAACAGAACAATATCATTCTCAGTATTTAACCTAATATGATTTTAAGTTCTGTTCACTTATATCCACAATAGTTCCCCTTAATAAAAAAATTGTACTTAAAAAGAAGAACATGTTACAACTGAATATATTTGAGTTAGTACTATTACTGAAACTGAATATATTAAATTATTCTGAATATTTGGGTTTAAAGTGTATTTTTACAGGATGTGACTTTATACTGTTAATGTAATGTACAATAGAAAAAAATTATACACATGCACACTGGATTATATTAAATTTTAATGTGCACAGCGTGATATTGTACAGTAAGAGCAAGGCAGGAAAATAATTTCTTATAAAAATATCACCTTTAGAGTTTAAAAACTCAATTACAAAAAAAAAACAGGTGCTATTATACGACCATCCCTGTGAAAAGACAGTAGGTAGAACGATGGTGACGGAGCCAGAGCCAGCTTTGAGTGTCTGGGTAAAACAATAGGAATAACGCAGAGGGAGGAGCTAGTTTGATGCTTCTGAGCATCGTGTCCACATTTAAGAAGAAGCACAAACTAGTGAGAGGGTTGGAATAAACATGAAGTAAAGACATAAACAGGACAAGGCTGGAACAACATGAGCAGATAATAAAAAAAAAAGCTTCCAAAAATCACACATTCCACCTCACATTGTGTTTATTCCAACGCATTAAAATCCAGGAAAGTCGTTTTTCAGGAGCCTGTGAGTGTGTGCAGCAGCTTTACACACATGACACGAGGCTGTGGTCAAACATTAACGCACTGGAATCAACTCATAGTCAGGAAACACACAAGAATGAAAGGCTGCCTTTGTGGACGTCCACAAAACACACACACACACTTATACACACATACACACACACTTATACACACACACACACACATACAAGTTCCAGAAAAATAGGTTTCACATCAATAAAATCATGGATAAAAGGAGAGGGTTTGACTTCTGAGGATGAGTCTGCTGTTGGCAGGAAGAAATGACAGCGAAAGATAAGAGGATACATTCATCCATCCGTCCGTCCGTCCATCCATCCGTCCATCCATCCGTCCATCCATCCGTCCATCCATCCATCCGTCCATCCATCCATCCATCCATCCATCCATCCGTCCAGCCATCCATCCGTCCATCCATCCCTCCGTCCATCCATCCGTCCGTCCATCCATCCGTCCATCCATCCATCCGTCCATCCATCCATCCGTCATCCATCCATCCATCCATCCGTCCATCCATCCATCCATCCATCCGTCCATCCATCCGTCCATCCATCCCTCCATCCATCCATCCATCCGTCCATCCATCCATCCGTCCACCCATCCATCCATCCATCCATCCATCCATCCATCCATCCATCCATCCATCCATCCATCCATCCATCCATCCGTCCATGTATCATTTTATTTTCTCTTTATCTTGACATCATTACAGGTGAGTGAAAATGCAACAGTTTCAATGAATAAAAATGTCTATTTGGTCATTTTTGAACGACACCACAAACTTGTTCTATCCCACAGAAAAGCGCTAACCTTAAACTAAACTTGTTCTGATCCTGCTATGCTACATTATAGTGAGATTATATATAGATGCAGTAATACCACAATTTACAAAAAGACCACACTAACGAATGATCCGAGTTACGAAACGCCTTTACGTAAAAGTTTCGTCTCTGAATACAAAAGATGTATCTATTTGATAGAGCTGCTCTCCCATTGGCTATCTCCCAACTCCCCACTGGCCTCCCATTGGCTATCTCCCAACTCCCCACTGGCCTCCCATTGGCTAGGAGGGAGCTACCCATGATGCTTTTTGTGTGCTTTCAACCATCATTGGTCACAGAGTTCTTACCTTTACTGTTGTTTTTCCAGTGTGTTCATTACAACTGTATTCATTATTCATCATGGTCCCATCGTGTTCCATTAACAAACACTGTCGAAGGTTTGGTGATTTCAATGTATTGTTCATTTTAATGGTTTAATAAATCACTTTCTTTTACTTTTAACACATATTTCATACCAAATGTGTATACTTTTATAATCTTTAAAGGGTTTAGGGGGTAGTATTGAGGGCTTTGGAACGAATCAGGCCTTTTACATGTAAAATAAAATGTGACTATTTATGAAAAAATTACATCATGAATCCACTTCTGGAACAAATTAACTTCATAAATTGAGGTACCACTCTATGTATGTATATATATATATATATATATATATATATATATATATATATATATATATATATGTATAATCTGTGGTTTGCAGAAACGTACAAAGGCATCATTTAATTCCAGTGACTGGCTGCATTAGTTAAAATCCTATTTTGATTATTATTATTTTCTACATAAACACTCATACTGCTCACACAAATAATGACACTGAATGTAAGCGCAAACTTCTTCATATTCATACATAAGTGTAGCTAAAAAAAAAAAAAAGAAAAAGCATTCACTATCGAACTGTGATAATGTGCCTTTAGATTCACAAGAAAGTTAAAGGTGTCATTTTGTCTAAAACCATGACAACGTCAAACAAACAAACGTCTACTGATGCAATGGTGAGGATGATGATGTTTGATGTGAAGGCAGATGAAGGCAGCAGGTGCATAAATGCAGATGGTTGTGTCACTGTGGCGGTGCGACGGCGGTGGCGGACGGCAAGGTGCTGACTATGGAGGACTAAAAATGCCAAAAAGAAATAAATAAATACACCGTTAAATAATGAATTAAAATAGGAATTAAATAAATGAATGTGTTATTAATTAAAATGCCAATTCATTTCAGTGGATCATGAATTTATTTTATCTCTCAACCTCGTCCATCAAAGTCAGTGGGCGGGGCTAAGGTGTCGTAGCCAGAGGGCTAGGTTATTAACAGTTGTCAATAAAGTTTAGTTTCCTAAAGTATCAAAATAAATGTAGTAATGAAGAAGTATTTAGTCATAAATATATGAATGTGAGGACATTTACTAACATTTACAAATGCAGAAATGATCTTTGTAAATGAGTAGATCTATGGTCTCTGCTAAGACTATCTCTCTTCTGGGTGAAATGTTTTTTTTTTTATTATTTCATATACTTTTTATTTTATTTCTTTTAAATTATTGTAATCATGAGTCTGAGATTTTAGTAAATGTTATCATAATTCATATTTAATATTTATTACATATTTATTACATAACAAACACAGGTCCTTGGGATCTATTTCCATTCTTTCTCTGACTTGAATGACAATAAACCTTCCTTGAATCCTTGAATTTGCATAAAGGTAAATGGGGATGTCCTCGCATTCAAATATTTTTGACTAAATAGTTCTTCCATATGTAGAGGTTAAAGGTCACCCAGTGTATGGGAACGTGCTCATTAGCTCTGCATCAATCCTTTATCTGGAATCCATTTGACTAGACTGGATGTGCAGGGGAAATAATCAGCTGTTAAGTCCCGCCCACAGGGGAAATAATCAGCTATTAGGACCCGCCCACTGACTTTGATGGCTGAGGTTGACAGATAAAATAAATTCATGATTCACTGCAACACAAGGACCAGGAAATAATTAATTCATTAATTGGTCAAGTAATAATGTTTTCTTTTTTTTTTTTTTACCTCAAATAAATTGGTATTTTAATAAATTAATGACACATTGTTCTATTTAATTCCAATTTTCATTAATTAATGACATATTTAATTAATTAATTAATAATTTTTTATTTAATTTTGGCACTTTCAGTCCCCTGTAGTTGGCGAGGCGATGCAGGTGCCATGCAAGGTCAGGATCAGTGTGTCAGACTGGCTGTTAAAGCTGGGGGGGGGGTCAGGCTGCTCTGGGTTACTGCTGACTCAGGCAGAACTGGGTCATGTTGTGTCTTTCTCTGTCTGTTTGTTTGACCTCCCTGATGTCCTGCCCCCCCCAAAAAAGCAAATGCATAACAGCTCTGACACCTAAAATTCACAGAAAGATTTCCACAGAAAAAATCAATTTAGATTTTTTTGGGAAATTTTAACGTAGCTTTGTTTCTATTTTAAAGAAAACCGATCTGTTTACATGACAGTTTTTATTCCTGTTTAATCCAGAATAAAGGTTCTTTCTCTTTCACATGAACCATGTAAACACCTAAGTCCAGGTGGAAATGACTATTCCCAATGAAACAGAATTCAGAATAAAGTCACTGCTTTATTCTGATCTTAAGATCCTGTGCAGTTATGATGTCATGGCGTCTGTAAATAATTTAGGACTTAAAGGGTCAAATATGAAGTTTTTTTTATTATAATTATTATAAGAAAAACTTAATTCTGATTTTTTTCATGAGAAAAAGTGGGAATTCTGAAGAAATTTTTAAATACATAGAAAAAGTCTGAGTAAAAACTCATTATGCCGACTTCAAACTCAGAATTCAAAGAAAACAATCAGAATTCTGAAAAAGGCAGATTTCTGACATTAAATCTGAATTAAAGTCAGAAATCTGAGAAAAGAATGAAAAAAAGGTCTGTTGAAAGAACAAGGTCTATTCTGTTGAGCAAACAGTGAATATTTAACATACATCATACATTTAGAATGTGTCACAGCTGACACACTAGGGGTTAAAAGGTTAATTCAATAATTCCTCTGACATGGAAACACTTAATTTCTCTTTAACATTATTCCTGTCGTTCTGCACATGCTCCTGGTCTGGTTGCCATGACGATCATATTCCACTGTGGGCATTAGTTTGTTGATTCCTATGGTTGATTGGGTCGAGCTGCTGCTTCATAATTATACCAAAAATAAAGTCAAACATCACCTGTAGTATCTGCTCTAACATGTTGATCATTGAAACCAACACAAAACAGGAAGTGGACGCCATCGTTTTCTTCCAGTAGACATCCAGTTCTGTCCAATCAGAACACTCTGAAAGACCAATTAACTCGAGCGCAATACACCCGTTTCCATGGAAACCTTTATTCAAAATTAACATGTCCACGTAAACAGGAAGGAAATAGATTTAATTCTGAATTATTTTATTCTGAATAAATAATTCTGAATTAAAAAACAACTTGTGATGGATGGAAAAAACAAATTCAATCTCAAAGTTTTGTGAGTGGAATGTAGAGTGATGTCGAGAACATCAGCTCAGCTCTTTCTGTCTAGAAATGATGCGAAATAATATGAAGCATGTGTAGTGTTTGTGGATATTCACTAAACATGGCCGGTGCATTTTATCCAACAGTGACCATGTGCAAAAAAACAAAAAACAAAAACAATTTAAAAAAACCTAAACACAATTCATTATGTAAAGGTTCGTTCATTATGTATTAACCATTTCATCTAATTGGACAGATTTTTGTTAATAGTTTGGTTAATAAATGGTTTGTTTATGTAGCCTAGCAGTGCTATCTCTATTCATTCCATGTATGGGTCTAGTGGTGCTTCATAGTCAGGGGAGGCGGGGCTAAAAGGTTGTCTTTCAAATCATCTGTATGCAATAGGACGGTACTACAACCAATCAGTGTAATCTTTAGGATGATGTAGTTAGAGCGCCTGAAAGTTCATGGAGGAGTCTGGAGAAAGTTAGGAATGACTAAACAAAATGGTGGATTATGGAGCTGAACGACTGTTGTCGCTTCTGTAAAAACAATTTAAAGATTGTTGACGTTTTCTCACATTCTTCACTCATCTGTGATAAAAGGAAATCTCCACCTGTTGTTGTTCTTCTTCTATAGTTGTTTCTGGTTGGTTCTCTCTGAATCGTCGCAGCGTCCCTTTGTTAGGCCCGCCCTCTGACTCTATACTTCACTGTGATTGGTCGACCAGTTTCATGTAAATCTAACCAAAAGTTACATTGAGTGAAACTAGACTACGATAGAACTTTAGATGTGCTGTCGCTAGGGGGAGCTAGCATGGCTAGGCTATTGTTTATGATAAATTGTGTCTGAACAATACATTAACAAACCATTTACAAATAGGTAACAAATAGTTAATACATAGTGAATAGTGTGAAGGTATTATATATAAAGTTTTACCAAAAACACTATGTTAGGGGAGAGAGGGTGTGCAGCACCACATTTAGACACAGAGTCATTGTTGTTCTTCAGTGTCTGCAAGAGCAAGACATGGAAACACAGTTTTTCTTTGAGTTCTGACAGAAAACATTAAACTTGTGCCGAATATGGAAGAAAGACAAGCTGTTGGTTGGTTCCCAGTGCAAAAACCACTCTGACACTTTCAAAAGGGGGGGGGGGTCATCTGTCACAGGACCCTGCAGTCAAGACTTTTTATCCTCAATTTTTCTCCCATAGATGGTTACCATCTATATATATATATATATATATATATATATATATATATATATATATATATATATATATATATATATCGTCCTTGTCTTTGTCAAATTGTGGTTTGGTTCATGGTTGTTAATCTCTGCTCTGCCCACTTTAACGTCTCCTCACTAACAGTTTCTGATTTTCCTTTTTTGTGACACAGAACCCTTTGTTTTCAAACGATGACTGACAGTTTCTACACAAACACGTCTAATATGAAGAAAAATAGAGAAAACACAAACAAAACAAAAACCTCAGATAACAACCTTTTCACTTCCTGCGCCCCCGGTCCGTGTTTGGGACCATCAACACTGGAGAGAAATAAACACAGCTGGTATAAAAAGAGGCGGGGCCAGGTCATGTATAGCCACGCCCCTTCATCCCCAAACATCTCCGGTCATTGGACATGTCTCACCTCTTTCTTCTCAGAGGTGTTTTTTTTTCTTCTTCTTTGACTTTTCCCTCCATCTGTGTTGCTCCACCCCCCACCCCACCCCACCCCACCCCCCGCCCTTCCATGAATCCTCATCCTCTTCCGGGCCCCTACACCTCCTTGGTCAGGCGGATCCGTATGCCGCCGAGGCACTTGCCCATGGCCTCGTACAGCGGGTCGCAGAAGGTGTGCACGCAGATGGAGTAGACCCGGCTGAGGCAGTGGATCTGGATCAGGTAGCTCTTGACGCACGGCACCACGGCCCAGATGTGCACGAAGGACAAAATGGCGAAGAAGATTCCCCAGATGATCGCTAGCGGGATGCCGATTAGCGCCGTCAGCAGCCGGTAGCACCAGTACTTGGTGACGGTGAAGGTGGTGAAGCTGGCTTTCCACACGCCGTCAAAGCTGTAGGTCCCTGCAGGTTCAGCGATGATGTCCTCAAAGTCCACCTGGACACAAAAGAAGGACGAGGCGTCAAAAATGGATGCAAACAAAATACAAGTGTGCCTTTAAAAGTGTGTAAATGATGTGTTTTATTGGGTCATGGTACTGAGGTTAGTGGGTATGGACACAACATTTAGGAAAAATTCAAAAGTCATAAATAGGAGATTTACAAAAAAAAACAAAAAAACAGCATAATTATGTCAAAAATTCTGATTTACAAATTATTTTTTCATTCTGTCACATTTGTCCAGTTTGAAAAAGTAATGAGTCTATGTAATATACGTATGAGTACCTGAATATGTAGGAATGCTAATGAGCTAACATGCTTATAAAGTATAAAGTACAGATATTTATATAAATGTAAAGAATATAAAGTACAGATATTTATACAAAAATGTAGAGAGTAAAAGTAAAAAAGTTTGCATAAAAATAAATACTCCAGATACAGATACCTAAAAACTGTACTTAAGTACAGTAAAGGAAGTACTTGTACGTAGTTACTTCCACCTGTGTTCACAGCATAAAACACATTGATAGTTTATGTTCTGGTAGGTCATGTATGGACGGGTTAACTATAAAGTAGAAGTACTCAGGTCATGTAAAAGTACCCAAGTACTTGCAGTACTTTTTTCAGTTCAGTTCAGTTTTATTTCCATCACACAATAATCATCAAAATCATCAACATTTTTTTTCCTTGTACTTGAAAAGGAGTGAGAAGAAGTGAACTTATAAACTCCACCCCCTTTTTTCTAACTAACGTCCAATAGATACTGAATTAACACATTATATACTTATTATGTCCATTTATCATTACCATAAAACATCTATAACCATTTATATACACATTATTTATAAGTCACCTCATACAATCTGATATGATCAACTATAAATACATTCACTTTCACTATAAATTAATATATATAATAATATAGATATGACACCATCTCCTAAACATGATAGTATTATTACAATAAAAAGACTTATTCACCTGTTCTTCTAAATATTCACTTAATATAATATATAATAGTAATAGTAATAATAAGTAATAAAATTAATATAGATAATATTCTATATTTTATTATTATACTAGTTTTAATACACAAATTAAAGGTGACTTTTTTAACATTCTGATCCAGATTATTCCACACCCCCCCCCCCTCCCCAACACACACACACACACACACACACACACACACACACACACACACACACACACACACACACACACACACACACACACACACACACTAACAGAGATACACTGGCTTTTTAAATGACTTCTACACATCATTTTCCTTTACATTTCAGTTCTCCTTAAGTTCTAGTCACTAATTCTGAGCTGAAACATCTGTTGTAAACTGTATGGAAGCATGTGGTCATGAGCTTTATACATTTTTATTACATTATTATTACTTTGTGTCACAGTCGTACAGTAAATATGCAGCTGTTTCACAATATATGTCCTGATGCAGCATAAATAAAACCACTGAGGGACTATCAATTCATTATCCACACATAAATCAGTGTGTGTTCAGTAGTGGCTCAGATTTACAGTCTGCAGATCCTCTCTGTGGCTGGTACACACTCTGACATCTTCTACCCCACCCCAAATACCAGCTGCTCCACGCACCGTCTACGGCATTTGTCATTTGGAAAACATTTCCACCAAACTTTCTCAATGACACTCAGTGTTAAATCCAAATATTTAACACTTTAACAGCTGCTTTTCCAAACACTGGCTTTTGGAAAAGTTCTGTAAAGTGAAGGAAGTGTTGTGGTTTAATGAGGTGGAAATACTGCAAAATACTACTGTACTTTACTAGGTTTTTATTCAAGTATCTGTACTTTACTGGAGTATTTATTTTTATGGAAACTTTTGACTTTTCCTCCCTTCATTTGTTCATAAATATGTGTACTTTATATTCTTTACATTTATATAAATATATGTACTTTATATTCTTTATATTTATATAAATATATGTACTTTATATTCTTTACATTTATATAAATATAGGTACTTTATATTCTTTACATTTATATAAATATATGTACTTTATATTCTTTATATTTATATAAATATCTGTACTTTATACTCTTTACATTTATATAAATATATGTACTTTATACTCTTTATATTTATATAAATATATGTACTTTATACTCTTTACATTTATATAAATATATGTACTTTATACTCTTCACATTTATATAAATATATGTACTTTATACTCTTTACATTTATATAAATATCTGTACTTTATACTCTTTACATTTATATAAATATCTGTACTTTATACTCTTTACATTTATATAAATATATGTACTTTATACTCTTTATATTTATATAAATATCTGTACTTTATACTCTTTACATTTATATAAATATCTGTACTTTATACTCTTTACATTTATATAAATATATGTACTTTATACTCTTTATATTTATATAAATATCTGTACTTTATACTCTTTACATTTATATAAATATCTGTACTTTATACTCTTTATATTTATATAAATATATGTACTTTATACTCTTTACATTTATATTTTCATAAATTGAAACGTTCTATAGACTCAGTTCAATCCAAGTGGGGACTGTTTTTTGTTGTATTTTCATAGCTCTAAATTATTAAAATCTGTCAAAAAGCTTCAAACATTAATTCAATTAAAGTTTCTTCACTATTAGTGTAAATGTTATTGACCTATAATAATGATGTAATCAGCTGGAACACACAGTTCCACACAGTTGTCAGGTGTTGCTCCACCTCCCATGGGGGTGACCCAGGACATTGATGGGGTTTTGAACCCGCCCCCAGCGGCTCTAGCCAATCACAGACCTTACACAACCTGTGTAATGTTATAAACTGTAACAGTGAATACTGCAGTTGTCATATAGACTATGTATGGTTACCTGAATAGACAGGTATGCTAACGAGCTAATTAGCTTTTTACTGTTGAGGAGGATTAGCATAGGTATCTGACTGCTTTTGTATTTGCTTTTAAGAACAGCTGTTTAAGCTACATGATGTTTGAATAAAGCTGTTTACTTGAATGATGACCGATGATAACTAGCTAGTCAGCTAATTATCATTTAATGTTGAAGGTACTTTTAGCTAAACTAAATGTTAGCATGTATTAGCAATAATCGTCAGTCTGTAAACTGGCAGTTGTGTGAATTTACATTAGCTTCGCAGGGAATACTTCTAACCCTTTAACTCCTAAGACTTAAACAATTCTACACTAAAAAAAATTAAAATAAGATAAAATAAGCAAAAAAAAAATTAACAAAAGCTTCCAAAGTGATCAGTATAATGAAAATTAATATTAAACTAACAAAACAATACGTAACATCAACAAAGTAAGGCACTAATAGAACACAATTGAAGAAAAATAATAAAATAAATAAACAAAATGTAAAAAAAAAACTAAACAAAACTAAGCAACAACATCAAAAGAAACTAAAAAATATTCACAAGATAATAAATAACATGAAAAAATGCAACCCCTCCCCAAAAAACCCCAAACAAAAACAAAACAAAATGGAAGTAAAAAAAAAAATACTAGTGTTGTCATTTGGTTCCAGTAGTTTAATTTGGGTTTTTTCTAAATCATTTGCTTTTCGACACCTGTACATCAACAAAATTATGAGTAAAATAACACAAAAAAACTTGAATTATTCTGAATTTTATAACTAAAGTCTTTTAGGTATTTGGGTGAGATGGTTGTTTTTTTAAAAAGCAAATACAAAAGCGGTCAGATACCTATGCTAATCCTCCTCAACAGTAAAAAGCTAATTATCTCGTTAGCATACCTGTCTAGTCAGGTAACTACACATAGTCTATATAACAACTGCAGTATTCACTGTTACAGTTTATAACAGTTCACAACATTACACAGGTTACAGTTAAATAACTTTATTAAGGTACAGACTCCTCAGGAAAAAATACAAATATCTACCTCGAGTGCTGTGATTGGCTAGAACCGCTGGGGGCGGGGAGTGCCTTCCAGACACAGCTGCTTTGGTTGGGGGCTCAAAACAAATGGTGGTGACCCACGACACTGTACAGCCATCTGTCTGACTGTTAAATGGACTATTGACAGTGTGTGTGTGTGTGAGTGTGTGTGTGTGTGTGTGAGAGTGTGTGTGTGTGTGTGTGTGTGTGTGTGTGTGTGTGTGTGTGTGTGTGTGTGTGTGTGTGTGTGTGTGTGTGTGTGTGTGTGTGTGTGGTAGCAGCTCAGTCACTGTAAACACACAGTCACGTCTCCACTCATCCTCTCCATAGACTTCTGAGCACACAGTCAATATTTATTTGACAGTTACTTAGCGACTGTGCCTGTTCAAACAGACATGTTACTGACGCTCAATAAGTTCCTTAGATATTAAAGCAGCGTCACACAGATGAACACCTGACACCTGCACACACTTAACAACTGCATTAAACTGCAGAGAGGACACCATTTTTATTCATCTAACCCTGTGTGTGTATGTGTGTGTGTGTGTGTGTGTGTGTGTGTGTGTGTGTGTATGTATGTGTATGTATGTGTATGTGTGTGTATGTGTGTGTGTGTGTATGTGTGTGTGTGTGTGTATGTGTGTGTGTGTGTGTGTGTGTCCACACAGACATATCATGCTATAACTCAGTGAATACTGTAGATATGACCATGACATTACATGGTCATATACATGAAGCTAAAGCGCATCAGATGAAATGATCCATTTGAGTAAAGGTCAAAGGTCAAGGTAGCATTTAACAGAAAGGTAAAAATTACATTGTTGGCTCTAATTCAAGAACAGGTTGTCATAGAAACTTAAGATTGGCATAAAATAGGGGCGGGATTAGGGATTCTCTTAATACTTGTTCCTGTCGTTCTGCACCATGACGCACAAATTTGGTGTTGATAATAATTCTAAATTCTAAACTAAAATGTCAAAATTATGAGAAAAATTAATTATTATGAGATAGAAAGTCACAATTTCTGATTTATGTTTCATACTGTCACATTTGTCTCATAGTATAAAGTACATATATTTATATAAATGTAAAGAGTATAAAGTACATATATTTATATAAATGTAAAGAGTATAAAGTACAGATATTTATATAAATGTAAAGAGTATAAAGTACATATATTTATATAAATGTAAAGAGTATAAAGTACATATATTTATATAAATATAAAGAGTATAAAGTATATATATTTATATAAATGTAAAGAGTATAAAGTATATATATTTATATAAATGTAAAGAGTATAAAGTATATATATTTATATAAATGTAAAGAGTATAAAGTACATATATTTATATAAATGTAAAGAGTATAAAGTACATATATTTATATAAATGTAAAGAGTATAAAGTATATATATTTATATAAATGTAAAGAGTATAAAGTACATATATTTATATAAATGTAAAGAGTATAAAGTATATATATTTATATAAATGTAAAGAGTATAAAGTACATATATTTATATAAATGTAAAGAGTTATATTTATGCAAAAATGTAGGGAGTAAAAGTTCAAAGTTTCCAGAAAAATAAATCCTCCAGTCACGTACACGTACCTAAAACTGTCCTTAAGTACAGTAGAGCTGTGATAATAGTGGAACCATGACAGTAGAACACTATGTCAAAGCAGAACATCTGGTTCAAAAACAAAGGAGTGATGCTTTTATGACAGTGACCCCCCCCCAGGTTTAAAAATGAGTACCCCTTCCCTTTGATTATGTAAGACAGGTCTACAGTGTGTCCAGTCCAGCCTGTCTCACCTCACTTACTCCTGTGGAAAATATAATTAATGGTAGAAAAAAAAGGTGGGATCAACACGTGACCTTTTTCTGGGACCAGTGTGTAAAACTGGCTTTAGTTTATGTTCCATATGTTACGTATGTTTGTCACATTACAAACATAAATCAATATAAACTGTTATTTTCACACATTATATGTTTAACTGAACTTTAAATGAGTTTGGTTTGTGTAAAGCAAAGGTTGTCAAACAGTGAAGTGGGCCTCCCTCTGGGGGCGCTAGAGGGTCTCTGGGGAGACCCTGCATCTGAAAAAATAAACCATGTGGTTTATTAACTTCAGTAGAAGTGAGCGACAAAACCACAGCTGAAGTAGTAGTGTTAAGAATGACTAGGATCTGAATTCATAGTCTGGAGACGATCTATAGACTGAGCTTAAGTGTATGGGTGGAACCTACGGCTGTTAGAAAAATTCACAAAAATACATTAAAATGTGCTAAAAATTACAATAAATATGCACAAAAATGACACTAAAATTCACAAAAATGCATTAAAATGTGCTAAAAGCTAAACTAAATATGCACAAAAATGACACTAAACTTCACAAAAATACATAAAAATGTGCTAAAAATTACAATAAATATGCACAAAAATGACACTAAAATTCACAAAAATGCATTAAAATGTGCTAAAAGCTAAACTAAATATGCACAAAAATGACACTAAAATTCACAAAAATACATTAAAATGCACAAAAAATGTCATATTTTCTGATCCAGGACTTTTTTTTTGACTGTATCTGCTCAGATATGTCAGCAGTTGTGTCCAGTTCTTTAACTTCAAACCTAAACTTGTGAGTCCAGAGTATACAGCCTGTCTCACTGCAACATCTGTCTCACTTTCTCACTGCACCAACTGTGTCCACTCAGCTACAGACTCACAACATATATTTGACTGCAGCCACAAAACCAAGGCAGCATCCATTTAATTTTTCCACAGTTACACATTTGAAAGTGGAGCCAGTTTCCAGAACTTTGATTAAGACTAAATGAGAGCCTTCTGCAGAACAGCACAAACACCAACCACAGCAGCAGCAGCAGCAGCAGCAGCAGCAGCAGCAGCAGCAGCAGCAGCAGCAGCAGCAGCAGCAGCAGCAGCAGCAGCAGCAGCAGCAGCTTTATACTCTTTACATTTATATACATATCTGTACTTTATACTCTTTACATTTATATACATATCTGTACTTTATACTCTTTATAATTATATAAATATCTGTACTTTATACTCTTTATAATTATATAAATATCTGTACTTTATACTCTTTATAATTATATAAATATCTGTACTTTATACTCTTTATAATTATATAAATATTTGTACTTTATACTCTTTACATTTATATAAATATCTGTACTTTATACTCTTTATAATTATATAAATATCTGTACTTTATACTCTTTATAATTATATAAATATCTGTACTTTATACTCTTTATAATTATATAAATATTTGTACTTTATACTCTTTATAATTATATAAATATTTGTACTTTATACTCTTTATAATTATATAAATATTTGTACTTTATACTCTTTACATTTATATAAATATCTGTACTTTATACTCTTTATAATTATATAAATATCTGTACTTTATACTCTTTATAATTATATAAATATTTGTACTTTATACTCTTTATAATTATATAAATATCTGTACTTTATACTCTTTATAATTATATAAATATTTGTACTTTATACTCTTTATAATTATATAAATATTTGTACTTTATACTCTTTATAATTATATAAATATCTGTACTTTATACTCTTTATAATTATATAAATATTTGTACTTTATACTCTTTATAATTATATAAATATATGTACTTTATACTCTTTATAATTATATAAATATCTGTACTTTATACTCTTTATAATTATATAAATATTTGTACTTTATACTCTTTATAATTATATAAATATCTGTACTTTATACTCTTTATAATTATATAAATATTTGTACTTTATACTCTTTATAATTATATAAATATATGTACTTTATACTCTTTATAATTATATAAATATCTGTACTTTATACTCTTTATAATTATATAAATATTTGTACTTTATACTCTTTATAATTATATAAATATTTGTACTTTATACTCTTTATAATTATATAAATATCTGTACTTTATACTCTTTATAATTATATAAATATTTGTACTTTATACTCTTTATAATTATATAAATATCTGTACTTTATACTCTTTATAATTATATAAATATTTGTACTTTATACTCTTTATAATTATATAAATATATGTACTTTATACTCTTTATAATTATATAAATATCTGTACTTTATACTCTTTATAATTATATAAATATTTGTACTTTATACTCTTTATAATTATATAAATATTTGTACTTTATACTCTTTATAATTATATAAATATCTGTACTTTATACTCTTTATAATTATATAAATATTTGTACTTTATACTCTTTATAATTATATAAATATCTGTACTTTATACTCTTTATAATTATATAAATATTTGTACTTTATACTCTTTATAATTATATAAATATATGTACTTTATACTCTTTATAATTATATAAATATCTGTACTTTATACTCTTTATAATTATATAAATATATGTACTTTATACTCTTTATAATTATATAAATATCTGTACTTTATACTCTTTTTTTAAATTAGACAAATGTGACAGTGTGAAAAATAAGTCGTAATTCAGAAATTGTGACTGTATCATAATTTTGACTTTTTAATCTCCTATTGTTTTTTAAATCTATTTATAACTTTTCAATTTTTCCTAAATGTTCTGTTCATACCTAATAAACTCAGTACCATGACCCAATAAAACACATCGTCTACACACTAACTCACATTTAATCATGACAAAAATTTTATTTTATTACAGTTCAGTAGTTGTACTTTTTTTACTTTTACTTCAGTAAACCAGTTGAATGAGTACTTCTATTACTATCAGACTATCAGAGTATTGTTTCACTCCAGTAGTTGTACTTGTACTGCAGTACAGTGTGAGTACTTAGACCAGTTTTACAGTGTTTTTAAATACTGTTCATGGTGACCTTCCAGAATATTACAACTATCACTGCTGTAGTTTTAACTTGTCAAGTTGTAACATTTGTTTTTTATTCAAGTCATTTTCAGTTCATTTGGTTTCAACATGACGACCCAGTGAAATCATCTTTATATCAAGGACTATAATTACTGACTCACATTTTTTTTGTTCCTGCCAACTAGTGAAATTGCAGTTTACATCCATATCTGTCCAGACTCGTATGATCCACGTTGGGAAGATTTTGAAGGAATTTAATAAAAGAAAAAAACCATGACATGTATAATTCAACAGAAGAATGTAGTGTTCAATAATGAAGAGAGAAAGTCATTTAAGTTGTTTATTCTACAGTCTTCTAGAATGTTGACACACATGGGCGTAGCTTTCTATACAGATGGTCGTTTGGGGATTGCAAAATAGTCCCTACCAATATTTGTCATTTTAATTTAATATAGGAAAAACATCTACATTTACTAAAAAAATGGAGAAATCTATATCAATATCCTCCACATATGGACACATTAATAAAAACTATTTTACATTTGTTCACGTTTTGTTTTTGCCACGTTACGATACGATGATATGACCACCCATATTGACCCGTATGACGACCCATATCTGCTGTTTTTATTGACTGCGACAGAGTGATGGTTTGTGGGGCACTGCTGATCTGGGGTCAGTCAGGTGACCGGGGAGACCCGCTTGACAGATGCGGGACTTGTAATTGTCCAAATGTCAATGCTGTAAGTTCTGGAGACAATGCCACCGAAAAAGATACGGGACATTAGAACATATTTCGCTACCGCAGCTGTAAGTATAGTGAACACAGAATCATGTGACAACATTAAGGCCAAACAGAATAATATATGTGGTTCCCATCACATGGATAGGAAAAAATTGGGTAGGTAGGTCGGTCATCCAAATTTTATTTTATTTACAATTTTATATACCCGTCTTCTAAAAAGAAGCTCCAAAAATTCAGATTTAATATCAGTTATTCTTTCCAGCAGTTAGAAAATCAACACATTGCCTCAGATTTTCCATGTACATGTACATGTATATTTACAGAATGTTTTAAGAGAGCATAAATGAATTTTAGATGATTGAAATACAATAAAATCTGATTTGACATCAACATTTTGTCTTTTATTGATTTTTTTTCAACAAAAATACAGTTTAAGTACAAATGTAAATTCTATCCACATCTAAATATTATTTCAATGAAATAAAGGCCCCAATATTGAAGGCTTTAGTGGACATATACAGTTATCTATTTACTGTTCAACTTATTTCCTCTTACCATACTGCTGTTTTGTTACTGGCTTCTTGACATTCCTCACAATCTTGACAGAGCGGGAGTACAGTTTTAAATTTATTTTTTAGCTCTGGAAGAGGATTTGTATTTGGTTCCCCACACCAGGCACACAAGTCTGTGTGACCAAGAGATGCTCCATAAAGATATGAAACCATCTTCCCAATGAATAAAGAAACGCTGGTGTTTTTGAAACAAACCAAGTGTGAAGTGAGTGGGAAATTAACACACCATGTACCAAAGATTCATCAAGAGGCCAACAGCCAATCAAAACTGGCGCAGCAATCACATGCATTGAGGGTTGTTTTGATGGACATGGACACCATGTATATGGTCGTCGTTTGTCGCTAGTCATAAATCACGGTGGTCAGACAGGTGACAGATGTTGGTAAACATGAATACGGACTAAATACGGAGAAATAAATTCTCTCATCATCAGTCATTGGGAATTTCGAAGATAAGAGTCGGCAGTCGACCGCTTCATTATATTTAATTTATTTTGACAAACTGATAAAATGCCTACATAGTCGGCATTTTCGTCGTATTACACACGTATTATTTTGTTTGGCCTTAGTAGCATTCAGAGTGAGAGGTTTAGCTCAGTGTGGTACCCCCCCCCCTACATGTAATCTACGGTGCTGTAGTTGTACTTGTCTTAAGTAGCCAACAGACAAAGACATTGTCCCTGACAGGACACTTCCAATAACTGATCATGGAGATAATGCACAGATGCTGATGGGTCCCATTTTAATTAGTTTGTTAGTGTGCGTCCATGCTGTATGTAGTTCTGCCAGTTGACTAAAACAGATGCACATGAACATACACGCTGCAATAATACAGTAATGTCCCGACCAAGCTTTAGGCCAAACCTACGCCCTCGTTCCAGCAGCTCCCGTTCACTTTGTATGGACGTTCCCAGCGTTCTGCAGGCGGATTTTTTTCGATAACTGCCCGCTGCGCTGTTAACGCCCGCTGCCCATGGCAACGGGTTTTGTCACTTCAGATTCACGGTACCATATCACTCCGCAGGTAGTTCGGCCACTTTGAAAGTAAATATTTACTACGTTGTAACAGATATTTTATCCAATCTGTTAGAGTAGTAGCAGTAATAACCTGGAATAACCCATAGAACAAACGGGATAATGTACTGCCCACATGTGACTATCAAAAAATATTTCCCTTCGTGGGCGGAACAACACCCCCCACCTGTCACCTAACATTGGTTGGGAGAGATTATTGTAATCACTGTGTCCACAGAGACATATCATGCTATAAGTCAATGAATACTTGAGATATTACATGGGCATATACATATAGCTAATGTGCATCACATGCAATGATTCATTTGAGTAAAGGTCAAAGGTCAAGGTCACAATTAACTAAAACGTCAAAATCACATTATCAGTTATAACTCAAGAACAGAGGGTCACAGAACTTTCAGATTGGTACCAAACGATGCAGAATGAACATTTTTACAATTCTCATCATTGGTGTTATCACCTATGATCAATAGTTTTTTAAGATATATAGAGGTCAAAGGTGACATGTGGCAAAATTAACTTGTGTAACACTGTGTGTCAAACAAAGACATATCACGCTATAACTTAATCAATACTGGATATATTATCATAATATTACACACACTGATGCATATATACATATAACGAAATTATCAATATTGCAAAAGGTCAAAGGTCAAGGTCGCATTTAGCAGAAAGGTCAAAATCACATTATTGGTTGTAATTCCAGAACAGGTTGTCATAGAAAATTAAGATTGGCACAAAATAGAGGTGGGATTAGACACTGAATACTAGTTTATATTGTTTTACTACAGTCAGTTTACATTTGATCTTACAGATATGAAATGTCATTACATCATCATTTAATCCTATTCTCCCTGTAACCACTGCTGTGTTCAAATTCAGACTCCGTCCACACATCAATGTTTTTGAGTGAATCTGATACCGTTTGTTATCGTTTTGGCCTCATGTTCACACAGCAACAGTTTTTTTGCGTGCCTGAAAATATATCTTTTAAGAACGGGTTTCGGAGTGGAAAGATCGGGCAGTGGTGTCGTTGTGTTGCTGTGTGGACGAGTAAAATGTTTATCATCTACGTCACAACCACATGACCAGAACAAATAGCAGCTGCAAAATAGAAAACTGTCCATGGCCGTTCCTAGTAAAGACTGACCGCTTACAACTGCTGCTGCTGATGATGATGATGATGATGATGATGATACTGTTACTGCATCTCATTGGATGAAGTGTGCATGAGTTCAAGGTCATGTGACAAAGGAAGAGAGACAGAGGTAGGAAGTGTGTGACGAGGCGGCCCATTTGGAGGCATTTTTTCAGGAGTTTTTAGTCAAAGAGGCAAGTGTTCTAGCACCACCTAGCACCTATCTGTGTACGACTATGTCATACAGTATCATACAGTAGTATACAGTATACAGTATCATACAGTATCATACAGTATCATACAGTATCATACAGTATCATACAGTATCATACAGTAGTATACAGTATCATACAGTAGTATACAGTATCATACAGTATCATACAGTAGTATACAGTATCATACAGTATCATACAGTATACAGTATCATACAGTATCATACAGTAGTATACAGTATCATACAGTATCATACAGTAGTATACAGTATCATACAGTATCATACAGTATCATACAGTATACAGTATCATACAGTATACAGTATCATACAGTATCATACAGTATACAGTATCATACAGTATCATACAGTATACAGTATCATACAGTATCATACAGTATACAGTATCATACAGTAGTATACAGTATCATACAGTAGTATACAGTATCATACAGTATCATACAGTAGTATACAGTATCATACAGTATCATACAGTATCATACAGTATCATACAGTATACAGTATCATACAGTATACAGTATCATACAGTATCATACAGTAGTATACAGTATCATACAGTAGTATACAGTATCATACAGTAGTATACAGTATCATACAGTATCATACAGTATCATACAGTATCATACAGTATCATACAGTATACAGTATCATACAGTATCATACAGTATCATACAGTATCATACAGTATACAGTATCATACAGTATCATACAGTATCATACAGTATCATACAGTATCATACAGTATCATACAGTATACAGTATCATACAGTATCATACAGTATACAGTATCATACAGTATCATGCAGTATACAGTATCATACAGTATACAGTATGTAAGGCTGTTAGTACAGTAGCAGAGCGCATTCTCAGTATGGTTCTGTGTTGTCCAATCAGATGTCAGACATGAAACAATAGAGTCTCAGGGTCAGCATATGACCAGTTGCCATGGCAATGGTATTATTAAGTAAACACAGTGATGTTGTGTTTCCAGAGCTCTATCTTCAGACTGTCAACTTGGTCTGAATAGACAAAGTGGATCCACCCACACACACACACACATAAACACACACCCACACACACACACACATAAACACACACCCACACACACACACACACACACACACACACACACACATAAACACACACCCACACCCACACACACATAAACACACACACACACACACACACACACACACACACACACACACACACACACACACACACACACACATAAACACACACACACACACACCCCTGGAGCAGAAGTCAGGACACACTGGGTTAATGGACTCTTTGTTGGTTCCACAGCTTTGGTTGTCAGGTAAATGTTTGGTTTGCTTTTAGGACAGAGATTAGTATGATTGGTAGAAGGCATATGAGACCAACACACACACGCACGCGCACACGCACGCGCACACACACACACACACACACACACACACACACTCGTTTAAATGTCTCATGAAGATAAATACATAAATTAATACAGAAAAAAATAAATACATAAAAAGGAATGAATAAATACAAAATAATAACCATGTAAACATGAATAAATAATAATAATAATAATAATATTTTTTTAAATTAAGAGGTTTAAAAAAATTAAATAAATAAACTAACAAAAAATTTAAAATGCTTGTTCTTTTAGGGGAAGCTCTCTATCCAACAATTTGAAATGTGCAGGACACTGGGCAATGATGACTGGATGTGAGAACCACTGTTCTAAGCCCCCCCCCCCCCACCCCACCCACCCACACACACACACACACACACACCCAAGTCTTTACATCATATTTGAATAGAAACAAATCAAACTGAGCTGAGTTTTGAACAGTGTTGGAATAATATAATCAAATTCAGCTCTGTGGTGACTTTCCTTCCTGGTTTGGTTTGTCATTCAGATATAGTATAGTACAGTATAGTACAGTACAGTACAGTACAGTATAGTATAGTACAGTACAGTACGGTACAGTACAGTACAGTACAGTGCAGTACAGTACAGTACAGTATAGTATAGTATAGTATAGTACAGTACAGTACAGTACAGTATAGTATAGTATAGTATAGTATAGTATAGTATAGTATAGTACAGTATAGTATAGTATAGTATAGTATAGTATAGTATAGTACAGTACAGTACAGTACAGTACAGTATAGTATAGTATAGTACAGTATAGTATAGTATAGTACAATACAATACAGTACAGTACAGTACAGTATAGTATAGTATGTACAGTACAGTACAGTACAGTATAGTATAGTATAGTACAGTACAGTACAGTATAGTATAGTATAGTACAGTACAGTACAGTATAGTATAGTATAGTACAGTACCGGTTTTGGACAAAGCAAAAGTAGTACCGGCAGGTTTCCAAGGGTCAACAAATTAAGGCTACATCCAGACGAGTTTGATACGGGTTTAGTTTTGAAACCGTGTCAAAAAGACATTATGTAAAAATGGAACTGTTTAGTAAAAATCCGCGTCAGCATGGGGGCGAAACACTTGCTGAAAATGATGCAGTTAACATGACACACCACTATGAGTGCTGTAAGCCAGTCCCACTGGATACAAGAGAAGAATAGAAGAAGTAGTGCACATGCGCCCACATCCCTTTTACAACGGGTGCGATACACACACCTGACACAAACAACAATAATAACACTGCTAACACCCTAACATTAACCCATTCACTATTGATACTCTGTTGTTCACCACTGTTACTGTCTTGTCGCTGTCTTGTGAGGAGAATCAATTCTACGGGTTTGTGTTTTTTTCCGCTCATGTGGTCATGACGTGGGTGTGAACACACATGGATACGGAAACGGCACCGTATCCAGATCTTCCCACTCTGGGACCTTATTTCAAAAGAGTTCGGTTTGTGGTATCTGTGAGACTGGCCCGATTTTGACAAAAGGCCAATCTGTTAAGGAAGTACGTTGGTTTTACGTGAACTCGTATCCATGCAGACGGGGTCTAAAACGTGTTTGAATGAGTGATTTAACTGTCACAGAACAAAAACTCACATCTCGTAATTGTTTGGATCTACTTTCTCTCAATCGTGATCAATGCGTGTCGTCACTGCTAACAGCTGTGCACCATCATAGACGTAGTACTATGTCTATGGCAGCTGCAAACACTGCCCAACAACTGATAAAAGTATGTTAGCAGTGACAACGACCATTGATCGCTATTAAGAGAAAGTAGCTCCAAACAATTACGAGGTGTTAGTTTTTGTTCGGTGACAGTTTTGTTATGTAAATAAATCACTCATTCCAACACATATTGTTTTGAGAAGAAACACGTTCTATTTTGTTGACCCCAGGAAACGACTTTCGCTTTGACCAAAATCGGACCAGAACTGGGCTCACAGGACAGTGTTGGGGGTAAGTCAGTGTGGGTGCACCAGAGTAAAGACACTGATGACAAACAGATTCATCTGAAAAATACTGAACTGTCCCTTTAATACTGAAGCAACTACATCAGTTTTCTTCACATGTACAGGTTTATCAAAAACAAAGAGACAAACCATTTAATATAAAACAACAGTTTACACACTAATGGCAGATGTTGGTGCAAATACTGACTGAGTGACATGAATGTTAAAACTAACTAAATTAAACTTCTCAAAAACTCACAATAGTTAATAAAACTCAGTGTATTATATTGACCTTTAAAAATCCATGAGTTTTAATTTCAGTCCAGTGGTGGGTCATAAAGACATTTTTGGATTTGTGTCTCCTCCAGACTGCACAGGGTCTTAGCTGTTCCTCGCATTCGTACTTTTGGACACAGATGTGTGCTGTTGTTCCTGCTATCTGCTGGAGCCATGCTCCCAGCTGGGGGGGGGGGGGGTCGCTGCCCCTCGTGCCCCCATCACTACTGCTACTACTGTTGACAAAACACTCACATTTTCTCTCTCTTTCAGCCCATGCTATTTCTGCATCTTCTCATGTTCTTTCTTTCCACAAAACTACAACTATGAACAACTCTTCCATTTAATTGCATTAAAATGTATAATCAGATTAATCATGATGATCCACTAATGACTAATCCACATGAATGCATTCATTTTGACAGCCCTAATATGTATATATAGGGTGCCAATTATCAAAAAAACAGAGGTGACGGTGTTGTTTCTTTTCCAGATAAAAAGCTTGTGTTGGATGTTAGGACCCTCATTCCTGATTGTAAACATATTACTGAGCGGACGTCCACCCCACCTCAGGAATATTGTCCAGTGGGTCCATTTACACCTCAGTAGCTTCTCCTCTTTACTAAATAACGACACCAGTCTAGCAGAGGAAAAAAGTGCACATGCACGTCAGTCCAGATGGTGTTTGATGTGGTCAGGTGATTGAGGACAGCTGCTGCCGCTACAGGAGGAGCGCTCGTATTCCTTTGATTGGACAAACGCAGTGTTTTGGTGAGTCCTGGTGCGTGATGGTGGACTATATTCTATGTGAGTGGTGTGTGTGTGTGTGTGTGTGTGTGTGTGTGTGTGTGTGTGTGTGTGTGTGTGTGGTCATGATTGCAGAGCGAGGGTTGCTGGAAGGGATTCCCTGCTTGTGTTTTTCATTGGGGCACAAACACACTTGGCAGAAATGTTTCAATGACCTCAAAGAACCTCAGAGATGCAGCACACTGTAAAAAAAAAAAACACAAAAAAACTACACGCTCATTATGTCAGCCTCTCCAATGTTGAAGTGAGCACCTGTGGTTTCCAACAGAAAAGACACACACAGATGGACCTAGTATTCACAGAATGTCTAATCTCATCCCTATTTTGTACCAAAGTCCAGTTTCTATAACAACCTAGAGCCACTAATGTGATTTTGACCTTTCTGCAAAATGCAAACTTGACCTTTGACCTTTTGCAATATTGATAATATCATTGTATGTATATATGCATCAGTGTGTGTAATATTATGATAATATATCCAGTATTGGTTAAGTTACCGTGTGATATGACTAAAGTTGTCATCATTCATGCACCAATGACAGGCAGAGGTAATTACACAAACCTCTGAACGTGGATTAAAATTAGTTTCAAGTTTAAAGTCGGAGCCTCTGCTGACTTTTGTAGTACTTTGAATGTTTTACAGTGTACTTGCATGTGATTGGTGGTAATTTGTGCAGTGTGTTGAGTTGATTAGGGAGGGGCGGAGCCATATGAAAGCTGCCTTCTATTCTGAGACTGGAATGAGTCTGACTCACTGTCACACTGAGAACAAAAAGAGGCAGAAGAACAGAAGCAAAGAAAGGCAAACTGGAAACTTCTCTCTCACATCACACATATCAGCTGTTCACATCTAAAAGAGCCGCACACTAAAGGATCTATGGACCCCTACCACATGACAAGGCAGGGGAGTGGCTGACCCCCCCCCCCCCGTCCATTCAAAGAAAACTGGCCAGAGAAGAATCTGTGTTCATTCATTTTTCAAAATAAAACCAAAGATAAGACGACAAAAAAACCAAGTAATTTCTTCATTATTTGTTTCCAAAACCAAAAAGAAAAGGACGGATAATAATGTGTTTTTTCACTTTTCCTTCTTGTGTTTAAATGAATGGTAGAAAAAACAGATAACGGCTGGTTTCCATTTTATCCAATTCTGACCTGAAGCAAATTTAAGTAAATTTGACCCGCAGTGAAAGAGA
Organism: Siphamia tubifer; assembly: GCA_020466265.1. Lineage (NCBI taxonomy): Eukaryota > Metazoa > Chordata > Actinopteri > Kurtiformes > Apogonidae > Siphamia > Siphamia tubifer. The sequence goes on along the minus strand of CM035788.1, from coordinate 47,728,881 downwards.
TGGAAACCTACGTTCTATTTGGGGAAACTAAGAGGGTCACCCTAAGACCTGAAAATATGACCACGAAGAAAAGTGGCGTCAGATCAAAGCATAACAAGTATTCAGACAATGTCTAATGTCGCTCCTAGTTTGTGTCAATCTCCAGTTTCTATGACAACCTGTTCTCAATAATGTGATGTTGATCTTTCTGCTAAATGGGACCTTCACCTTTGACCTTTTGCAATATTGATTATTTCATTATATGTATATATGCATCAGTGTGTGTAATATTATGATAATATATCCAGTATTGATTAAGTTATAGTGTGATATGTCTATGTTTAACACAAACAGTGTTACACAAGTTAATTTTGCACATGTCACCTTTGACCTCCAGAGATCTCAAAAACTGTTGGTGGTAGGTGATAACACCAATTACAAAAATTGTATAAATCTTCATTCAGCATCGTTTGGTACCAATCTGAAAGTTCTGTGACCCTCTGTTCTTAAGTTATAAACCATAATGTGATTTTGACCTTTTAGTTAATTGGGACCTTGACCTTTGACCTTTACTCAAATGGATCATGGCATCTGATGCACATTAGCTATATGTATATGTCCAGGTAATTTCATGGTAATGTCTCAAATATTCATTGGGTTATAGCATGATATGTCTCTGTGGACACACACACACAAGGTGATTACAATAATCAATAATCTCTCCCAATCAATGTTGGGCGAGATTAATAAATTAAATTAAATAAAAAAGATAAAACATGTAATGGTGCTATACCAGTTATAATAGATTTCACTGAACGCTGTTATTGTTGATTGAGTTCTATAGTTTGTATTAAAACCCAAGATACTTTTTTACAGTGTACACAGTGAGAATACTACACACTAAACATTATTAATGAATATGGCTGCACTAACAGCCTAATGCTGTCAGATGTGATGTCTGGTCCTTTTTACACTCCATTACATGTGTCTTGTTCAAAAACATTTGAATCTACAGCAGAGTTCTGAAACTCATTTTCTTTCAGGGGCCAAATTCAACCTGCACTGGACCAAAACAGTAAAATAATAATAATATAAAATGACCGATAATTAATGACAACTCCAAATGTTTGTCTTTGTTTCAGTGCAAAACCCCCATAAATTATGGAAATACTGAGTTTTATAAAGTATCCAAATGCAAAATATGTGAATAACCTGAAAAAAGTCAAACATCATAAGTAAAATAAGGTTATTTTTTAACAATATTCTGCCTCAGTTTATCATTAGTCCATGTGTTTTATTATGGATCAGTTCTACAAAGACAATGAACTCTTAGTAACAGAAGCAGAAAATGGTTCAAATTGTGTCTAATTTTCTTTCGACATTTCAGGTTATTCAGGTTTTTCACCTTTTATTGTCACAGGATAGTTTGTAAATGTCAATATTTTCAGAATTTAATGTTAATTTTTCCACTAAAATCCAGATCAAATAAAGGATCTCTTCCGGATCATCACCGACATCTAATTGATTGGTCCTTGTGTCGTTGCCAAATCATCCATAAATAGACGTTCATCTATCGTCTGTCCGTCCATGGGAGTGGATCTGTCCTTCAGTGTGGTTCTCCTCAAGATTTCTTCTTTTTCCCACTGGGTTTGGAAGTTTTTTTCTTGCCAAGAAGGAGGGTCTAAGGACAGGGGATGCTTGGGACTGTTCATGTATATCTGTAGTTGATTGTGTTTTTATAAAACCCTGTGAGACGACTTTGTTGTGATTTGGGGCTTTATAAATACAATTGAATTGAATTGAATCCTGAAAGTTTCATCCTAATCTGTCCACACCTATTTGAGTTATGTCGTACACATTCAGTGTCTTTGTCCAAGGACACTTGGACATGTGGACGGACAGAGCTGGGACACGAACCTCTGACCCACTTTACCAACTGACCCACAGCCGCCCCTGAATAAAATGACTGTGTTTTGGGTTTGTAATGTTTTGGTGATAGATATTGGTGGTTATTTGAAGTGTTCTGAAATGATATTTAATCATCTGCTACATCAGTTTATTTTTTTCAATCATCCTCATTTGACACAATAGAAATAACAGAACAATATCATTCTCAGCATTTAGATACTAAGTTTTACCTCATCTATGTTTTTAATTTATGTTCACTTATATCCACAATAGTTCCCCTTAATAAAAAAATATTAGTTGTTAAAACTTAAAAAGAAAAACATGTTACAGCAACTGAATACATTTGAGTTAGTAGTACTATTACTGAAACTATGAGTATTCACAACTGAATATATTTAATTATTCTGAACGTTCGGGTTTACAGTGTACTTTGAAAAAGTAATGAGTCTATTCTGAGAATGGAGAGTATAAAGTACAGATATTTATATAAATGTAAAGAGTATAAAGTACATATATTTATATAAATATAAAGAGTATAAAGTACAGATATTTATATAAATATAAAGAGTATAAAGTACAGATATTTATATAAATATAAAGAGTATAAAGTACAGATATTTATATAAATATAAAGAGTATAAAGTACAGATATTTATATAAATATAAAGAGTATAAAGTACAGATATTTATATAAATATAAAGAGTATAAAGTACAGATATTTATATAAATATAAAGAGTATAAAGTACAGATATTTATATAAATATAAAGAGTATAAAGTACATATATTTATATAAATGTAAAGAGTATAAAGTACATATATTTATATAAATGTAAAGAGTATAAAGTACATATATTTATATAAATGTAAAGAGTATAAAGTACAGATATTTATATAAATGTAAAGAGTATAAAGTACATATATTTATATAAATGTAAAGAGTATAAAGTACATATATTTATATAAATGTAAAGAGTATAAAGTACAGATATTTATATCTTATATAAAAATGTAGGAAGTAAAAGTACTGTAAAAAGTTCCCAGAAAAATAAATAATCCACTAAAGTACAGATACCTAAAAACTGTACTTAAGTACAGTAAAGGAAGTACTTGTATTTAGTTACTTCCACCTCTGGAGAGAAGAGGAGTAGAAAGGGAGGAAAGGAGGGAGGAGAAGGAGGGAGTGGTGAGGGAGGGAGTGGTGAGGGAGGGAGTGGTGAGGGAGGGAGTGGTGAGGGATATCCCCTGAACCTCAGTGGCTACTTGGGTGTTTCCCTCCTCAAACAAGTCAGAGTTCAGACATTTCAAAGAGCGAACCGTCCTGTCCCACCCAGAGCAGTTTGACACTAGTCTGAGGAAAAGAAAAGAAAAGAAAAGAAAAGAAAAGAAAAGAAAAGAAAAGAAAAGAAAAGAAAAGAAAAGAAAAGAAAAAGACCAAACTCAGCTGCTGTCAGGTGGTGCACCTCTCCTCTCTCTCTCTCCCTTTTCTAACTCCTTTACGCAAATAAACAACTTGTATTTTCTCTTATGGAAAGAATTCTCCTTTCCCCAGCAGTGAGGCAGGCGTGGACACCAAGACACCAACAAGGAGTGTGGGAAAACAGGAAGCTGCTCACATTTCCTCTGCTGGGGTTAGGCTCAGAGTTAGGGATGTTCAACTACTGGCTCCAGTCACTAACACATGGATGACTTTCATAGACTCTTCTGCAAACTCTCTTCCTAATAGGGCAATCCCAGCACTCAAGCAGAGCCGTGCCGTGCCGTGCGCCCCAGACGCGCACTGATGCACTGATGCTCTCTGTAGCAGACTGTCCATTCACCACTGGCTTCTGCTGCTGTACATCATTTACACACACACTGAAAGTCATAGAAAACACTGGAACCTAACACAAAAGTCACTTAAACACACAAAAGCTCTGTCACTCACTCACTCACCTTCACCACATCGTCGTTCACGTGCTTGGGATCCCTGTTGACCAGGTCTATCTCTTTGGTGTGGACATCCTCCATGGTCTTCTCGTTCAGGCTGTCGTTGTCCATGTCTTTATTGTTGGGTTTGTATATGTTCCCTTGTTTTCGGATGAAGGGTGAATGCAGAAACTCCTGTCAGGAATCCGAAGAAAAGGCAGAAAGAGAGGAGAGTGAGAGTGAGTGAGCACTAGGAGGAGGAGGAGGAGGAGGAAGAGGAGGAGGAGGGAGAGCGTGCGGCAGGACAGGGCAGCGCGCGCGCTCAGAGGGAGAGAGAGAGAGAGAGAGAGAGAGAGAGAGAGAGAGAGAGAGAGAGAGAGAGGCTGGAATCACCGGCAGTCTTTACCAAACGAACAGGGATGGTTTGAAATGAACAAAAATCAAGCACCACACCCCTTAATCCAGCCGCAAGGGGTCCTCCTCAGCCCCCAGACACAACTCTAATAACTGGGACAGAGATGCACTGATACAACATGGAACTGTTAGCATGGCAACCAAGCACTGGAAGAAATGCGTAAAGAGAGCATTCCAGCTGTTTGAATCATCAGAACTTTCTATATATACACACACCCGCGCGCGCACACACACACACACACACGCGCGCGCGCGCGAGAGAGAGAAGTTTTCAACACATACTGGAGATTAAGCACAAAAACTAAACTAACATGCAAATCTACATGAAAAACCAACACGTGCATATCGCTTTAAGTCAGTGGAAATATTTTTTGTTATGGTGGTGTCATTTTTGTCATTTCATCCAAAAATGCACAAGTTGTATTAACTTGTAGATTAATTAAAACGTGCGCGTGCTTTAAGATCATACTATGGTCCTTGTGTTAAATCTCCTTTCACACACACGCGCGCGCGACATTTTCAACACATACAGGACATTAAACACATAAACTAAACTAACATTTACAAATCTACATGAAAAAAACAACACGTGCATGCAGCTTTAAGTCAGTGAAAATACTTGTTTTTGTTACGACGGTGTAATTTTTTTTTGTCATTTTATCTAAAATACACAAGTTGTATTAACTTGTAGATTAATTCAAATGTGCGCGTGCTGTTCGACCATACCAAGGTTCTTGTGTTAAATCTCCTTTTACGCACAGACACTCAAACTTTGACGTAATAAAGGCTCCAAAAGTTGAAGTATCTATCACACGTAGACTCTAATGCATAGTCAGTGCTCTCACACATTCCTTTAACTGGTGTGATGGTAAAAAAAAAACACTCAGAGGTGAAAAAATGAAAAGTGTGAAGTGAACCTGCTTAATGAGAGAATTTTAATTAATTTTATTATTTGTACATAAAGAAGTGCGCACAACGTGAGCGGTTATAATAATAATAATAAGAATAAGAATGGAGGTGTTACTGTACCTCCTCTGATTCTCCGTCTTTCGGTCCTCCTGTCATGCTGTCCTCACGGCTGGTGCAGATTAACTCCGTAAAACACGAACGAAATTCAGTGCAGGAAGTAAAGTGGGAGGTGTAAAGACAAAATGCTCTTTAGTAGAGGATGAAAGTCATCTAACTCCTGCCTTCTCCGCGGAACGTGAGCAGAATGTAACGTAAAAAAAAAGAAGAGTGTGTAGTTTCCACGGGTCCCACAGACAGAGAGTCACCTGTGAGCGGACCTGGGATCACCACGACCCACGAGAGTCACCTGTGAGCGGACCTGGGATCACCACGACCCACGAGAGTCACCTGTGGGCGGACCTGGGATCACCACGACCCACGAGAGTCACCTGTGAGCGGACCTGGGATCACCACGACCCACGAGAGTCACCTGTGAGCGGACCTGGGATCACCACGACCCACGAGAGTCACCTGTGGGCGGACCTGGGATCACCACGACCCACGAGAGTCACCTGTGAGCGGACCTGGGATCACCACGACCCACGAGAGTCACCTGTGAGCGGACCTGGGATCACCACGACCCACGAGAGTCACCTGTGAGCGGACCAGGGATCACCACGACCCACGAGAGTCACCTGTGAGCGGACCTGGGATCACCACGACCCACGAGAGTCACCTGTGAGCGGACCTGGGATCACCACGACCCACGAGAGTCACCTGTGAGCCAGAGCTGCCAACACTCCCGTATTTACGTCAGTCTGTGTTGCCAGGCAACAAAATTACCTGGATTTTTGAGTAGAAAATGAAGCGCGAGTTCATGGGGAGGCTAAGTCACGCCCTTCTTCTTCCGGTCCATGGGGGCTTAGCTCACAAAAAATGTGAATGTGAGTGAATGGAGTCAAGTTAAATTCTGATTAAGTTTGAGAATTGCTTTGAAATTCACATATGATAGTGTTTAATTATAAATATTTGTTGTGTCATAAGCAGACCACCCGTTTTTCAGGATTTACTCTCAAATGAATCAGTCGTTGGTTAACAGTAACAGTTGAAACACACATCAATAATTATCATTTATTATGAGCTACAACATGTGTATGATTCAGGTCACATGACAAACCACATACCATTTTAACATTTTATTTACCATTGAATACCATTCATTAATTTTCCTCAGGTCCCATAGTCTCCCGGAAGGGGCGGAGCCTGAAGCTCTCCATGCTAGCTGCTAGTTCCTGTGCTGTCTTAAATATCTGTAATTGTTTTAAAACCCCAACAGTAACTTTAAGCACAAGTTAAATCTGAGCGTATTTCAGACCCATCTCCCTCCCCCTCCCATTTTGTAATTTTTCCTGGTAATCTCCCATAATTCATTAGGTCTGGGCGTCAAAAATTAAATGTGAAGATATATCATTTGGATAATGTTCTCCAGTTGACACAGATCATGTATGGAATGTGTACACATCATTTACTGACAACTAGAGGTGGAAAGTAACTAAGTAAAAGTACTTTGTTATTGTACTTAAGTAGATTTTGTAGGTAGCTGTACTTTACTTGACTATTTAGTTTTCTAGTAACTTTTTACTTTTACTCCCTACATTTTTACATAATATCTGTACTTTATACTCCTTACATTGTCAGAATAGACTCATTACTTTTTCAAACTAAACAGATGTGAGAGTAATTTTAAAAAAGTATCTTCAGAGGGAAAATCGGTGGAGAGAAACTGTGATTTTATATATTATAATTATCTATAATTATCTCACAATTTAGACTTTTTATTTCACAATTCTAACAGGATTCTGCAGGTGTTTGTTCACAGTTAGACCAGTCGACTCTGAAGACTGACATCAGTTGATTCATTGAATCAAGTCTGTTGTGCTGATGCCTGGTTGGAACAAAAACCTGCAGCTACACCGACCCTATGGGAATGGTTTGGACCAGTCTGATGTACAGGATGGACTGAGCCAGTGACACACAGCTGTGACGTGTGTTATGTTTCAGATTATAATTTTCTACGTAATCCAAGTCTGTGCAAAACTAAAACTGTCAGACTTTTAATCACCTTCAAAGATCTTTATTTTTCCTTCCAGAAACTTCTTTTGTGCAGTTTTTAAACAATACAACATAGAAGACACAATACATATATCACTATGAGCTAAGACTATAAGAACTATACAAATATTTATTAAAATAGATATAAAAAAGTTCAGTTAAGCATTTCATATATTATATTTAGCCTGTGTTTACTATGGACCCATTTCAACGTAGGCTTTTCATTTCATATACTTTGGGCCAATTACTCCCTTAACTCTCAAAACTAAGTGTTAAGGGCTATTTGTGACTTAGAAATGCAACACCCCTTAAATGTTAGCCCTGAAATTAATTAGAGCCCGCGTTGTCTCTGTAGTCCTTGAAATGAAACACAACTTTATTATTTTTTAATATTTACACTGTTAACCCTGTTTAATCATAAGCCAGAAACACAGCTATCATCCACTGGTCCATCAGGTCCACGGTTTTTAAATTGTTGTTGACTATATGTAAGTTATTCCTTCAGTTAGAACTATCAAACAAATAATCTGTATAAATAACACAACCATATTCAGCTGTCACCTCATACTATGGCTCAATGAAAGTTAAAAACCAGTTATAACTATCGTTAGCTAACTCTGCGGCTACGGCAGATGACATTAGCCTGGTCATTTTATACCATTATCAACACAAGCATGTTATATAGGCTGTTATCTGGATAAAACAACTACATTACCACCACGAAAAATGACTGTTTTGTAAGTTAGCTAACTTAAACGATAGCTAGCTTGTCCGCACCAGCCACTATGGAACTAAACTAAGATAATACAATGATTTTTGGAATTTTTTTTTATCTCCATTAATGAAGAAAATACTTACATTTGTAGCTTGACTTCTTTGACGTTATGTGTGGTGCTGAACATGCACAATGCATTCTGGGTAATCCTTGCACCCAAGGGTGATGTTGGGGAATCTCAGTATTGAGCCCTCAAACTGCTCCTCAATTTAACGTTGTTAGAATTGGGGTAGCACTTACACCTCAAGCGAGTGCACATTTTTGAGATTGAGGGTTAAGGGAGGAATTGGAATTTATACACACTGATGCATATATACATATAATGAAATTATCAATATGACAAAAGGTTAAAGGTCAAGGTTGTATTTAGCAGAAAGGTCAAAATCACATTATTGGCTCTAATTCAAGAACAGGTTGTCATAGAAACTGGAGATTGGCACAAAATAGGGGTGAGATTAGACATTCTGTGAATACTAGTTTCCCTTTTACTTCAGTAAACGGGTTGAATCAGTACTTCTACTTTTATCAGAGTATTTTTTCTCAGTAGTAGCTGTACTTGTACTTCAGTACAGAATGGGAGCATATATTTACCACCTGTGGTCAGGTGTGTTCATCCTCTAAAAGAAGGTGTGTCAGTGTTGAACAAAAGACTTCTCCTGCTTTCAGAAGTAAATGCAGATAATAGGAGGTATTTAGTGCTGGAGGACATTTCAGTAACATAAGTGTAACAACAGGCCTGATAGAAAATCCTAGTACAGTGGAAGCAGAGCCAGACCAACAGGTAGAAATGTTGTCCAGGCCTGCAGGTGTGACGCCCAGCTGCAGGTGACTCCACCCACCTCATCTCATCTCCATATCTGAAAGTGTTGAATACAATCTGAGAACAGTGATTTACTGAGCCTTTTTGGCACTGGGCTGTATATCTACACCACACTCATGTCCTGTGACAGAAAGAAGAAACCACCCTGAGATGGAAAAAACATCTTTATTTTGTCGTAAAACAGGGTCAAATGGATATCTTTAACTATGAAAAAAGTTGTGAAAGCCTGTTTCGGTCAATACTCACTTTACCTAAACCTTTATAAATAAAGTTGGATTGGATGTAAGGTAACTAGTAAATGGACTGCATTTATATAGCGCTTTTCCACCTTCATGGTGCTCAAGTGCTTTACATTAGCCTCTCATTCACCCATTCACACACACACACTAGTAGGTTTCTAAGGTCTACGGGTAAGTCTTGCCCAAGGACACTTCAACATGTGGACAGCCAGAGCTGGGACGCGAACCACCAACCTCTCAGTCATTGGGCGACCCACTCTACCAACTGAGCCACAGCCGACAGACTAGTGTAGTCAAATGATTACAAGCTTTAATCAGATTAGTCACATGGTTGCTTTGGATTCATTTAGATTCAATATTAAATTTTCGACCCCGGCCCAGTCCTGTCACCAGACCTCAGTTTTATGAAATCCACCAGGTGGACACCTCTGAAGATCGAAACTGCTAAAACTAGTGGAGGTCTACGGTGTTTAATCGTGTCAATACGTTCAAAGAAGATTTTAAAAGTGGAAGCAAAAACTATCAGTTAAAAATGTCAAATGAAAAAATACACAGATGGTGTAAAATATTTGCCTTCACATCTTTCTCAGTTTTGGTTGTTGTCTTTTTCCTTTATTACAACTTCAGCTCCCTGACTTTTTGATTGTGTTTTTGACACAAACATGGCTGGTGGGGGTGGGGCTTTCTTTGGTGAATTATTATTGGTTTATTGACGGACAGCTAAGTAAACATACCCAATCAGAGGCAGAGTAGCAGCCGCCCACTCTTGCTACTCACCTGCTCTCCATTCCCCATTAGTCAAGGGAAGGGCTTATAAGCTGCAAGAGCCCACTCAGTCCTTGCTAGATTGTCAAACAGACAACATTGATTCTCTGGCTCCTGTCTGTTCATGTAAAGCAAGCAAAGAAAAGTCTGACTGAGAAGCCTGGTCATCTGAGTGTTTGGATTCTGTTTAAATTCTGAATAAATCTGTTTTAGCAGTTTTTCCAGTGATTTTGCACTGTGATTTTCAGTTGGGTTTGGGTTTGTTTTGGGGGGGTTTGAATCAAGGGATATTTAAGCATTTTAGTTACATCTTTCTTTTGTGTTGCTACTGAGTCTTATTCCATCCCTCCATGTCACTCCTGTTCCACCACATCCTAAAGGTACACTATTGGAGTGACACCTGGTGACTGTGGAGCCCATTTGAGTACATGTTCCAGAAACCAGTCTGAGATGATTGGAGCGTATGACATGGTGTGTTATCCTGCTGGCCATGGTACACTGTTGTCATAAAGGGTGGACATGGTCAGTAACGATGCTCAGATAGGCTGTGGCATTACAATCATGCTCAATTGGTACTAAGGGGCCCAAAGAGTGCCAGGAAAATCTCCCCCACACCATGACACCACCAGCAGCTGCCTGAACCGTTGGTACAAGGGAGGATGGATCCATGCTTTCATGTTGTTGATGCCAAATTCTGACCGTACCATCCAAATGTTGCAGAAGAAATCCAGACTCATTGGACGAGGCAACGTTTTTCCAATATTCTATTGTCCAATTTGGGTGAGCCTGTGTGAATTATAGCCTCAGTTTCCTGTTCTTAGCTGACAGGAGTGTCACCCAGTGGGGTCTTCTGCTGCTGGAGCCCATCTGCCTCAGGGTTCCACCTCTTATGCCTTCACAGATGCTCTTCTGCAGACCTTGGTTGTAACCAGTGGTTATTTGAGTTACTGTACAGCGGTGCGCCCAGGACCAGGGTTCGGTTCAGTCCGGCCACCGTCAGGTCAAACTGAGCGCATGAGACCCGTCTCCGGGACCACGTTCGAACCTGGACCTGCCCCCTGGTCTGGCTTGTGACCCGGCCAGGCATATTACCTCTGCGGCAGTGTGCCGCAACCACCTCAGGGTGGACCAGCAATGGTCAGCGGGGAGGTGGCTCACAGGTCCGGCTGTAGGCTTTAGAACCCCCCCCCCCCCCACCCAGACTGCACTACATGTGAGGTTTCTCTTTCAGCCATTTTGTGTTTACGTTGTCAGACTCATAGACCACAGGACCCTATGGTGATGAACAACCCCCCCCCAGAACATCGCACCAAGTATATGTATATATATATGTATATATATATATATATATATATATATATATATATATATATATATATATATATATATATATGTTATATATATATATATATATATATATATATATATATATATATATATATATATATATATATATACATACACTGTATAAATGAGACTTTTTATCAATCATAAAGAAAGTCTGGTCACAATTTTTTCAATAAATATTCAAAATGTGTTTTATTTATTAACATATATTGACAAGCTAAGTCCCGCCCTTCTACTTCCGGTCCATGGGTGCTCACAAAAAATGTGAATGGGAGTGAATGGAGCGAGTCAAGCTAAATTCTTATTCCATTTGACAAGTGCTCTGAAATTCACATATGATAGTGGTTAATAATAAATATTTGATGTGTCATAGACGGACCACCTGTTTATGATGGAAGTAAATGTGACGAATGGAGGATGTGACATCACACTCCACTCAGCTGTGGAGTCTGTGGTGATGTCACATGTTCTCCAGGCGTGTAGGTTTTACTCACAAATGAATCAGCTGTTTGTTAACAGAAGCAGTTGAAACACACATCAATAATTATCAATATTTACAACTTGTGTGTGATTCAGGTCACATGACAAACCAGATACCATTTTAATATTTTGTTTCCCATTGAATACCATTCATTAATTTTTTCGATCTCAGGCCCCATGAGCCTCCTGGAAGGGGCGGAGACTTAAGCTTCCATGTATTATAGTTTTTTTGTCAGTTTAATTTACCTGAGTTACTTAACTAATAGATTGATTTAATTAGATAGACTTAATATAGACTCATCTAGTTCAGGGTTCTCAAACTCATGTTCTTCATTTTCCACATTCAGTCTGATTTGATGTCCAATGTGTTGGACCAGTCAAATGAAAACAGAATAACCTATAAATAATGAGCACTACACATTTTTTATCTCCGCCAAGGAGGTATTCAATTCGAGTCAATTGTTTGCCTTTGTTTGTCTGTCTGTCAGCAGGATTATGCAAAAAGTTCTGAATGGATTTTGATGAAACCTTCAGGAATGATAGATATGGGTCAAGGAAGAACCCATTAGATTTTGAGCAATGAAGGTCAAGGGTCAAGGTCACACTGAAGGTCAACAGTTTAAAACACATCAGTGGTAATATAATCTGGTGTTTTTTTCATTCACATGGTCTGACCTTCAGACATCAGGTGGGTCAACACTTATAACCCTAACCTTTGACCCCTGACCCCTAACCCTAAACTTCAGACATCAGATGGGTCAACACCTATAACCCTAACCTTTGACCCCTGACCCCTAACCCGAAACTTCAGACATCAGATGGGTCAACACCTATAACCCTAACCTTTGACCCCTGACCCCTAACCCGAAACTTCAGACATCAGATGGGTCAACACCTGTGGCTCCATCATGTCACAGGTGAATGAAAAATCAAGCCATGGTGGAGGTCTACTGTCTGACTGCATCGTCATTGCATTAGTGCAAACACCCCACATTAAATTATGAAAATGCTTTGATAAATTATTCAAAATAAGTTAAAGTTAAATAATAATAATTAAAACTGCAAGCAGCCTCACAGGCCTTCGCCGTCCCTTGTGACTGGCTACCCGCGTGACTGCCGCTGACAGACTGACAACTGAGTCAAATTTAAGCCAGATCTGTGTTCGTATGTCTGAACTACAGCCATTTTAGTGAAGGTGAATGTGTAGGGGGCGCTATAGAGCAAAATCACAATTTCTATTGATAAACAGGGAGATAGACGTCTGAGTCTAAGGCAGTCAGAGATACTTTATCAACAGTTTTTAAATGTTGAAACTAAACAGGTTTAGTTTTACTAGTAGTACTACACTGAATGAATCCAAATGATGTGTAATATTACATGTCATTGTGATAGTTTTTAAACACTGCAGTTCAGTGACATTTTCACTACGAAACTTTAATAAAGACATCTTGAAACTTGAATAAGGAAAACCAGGTCAGTTTTATCAATATTCAGCCTCAGTTTCTCATTAGTCCATGTGTTTTATTATAGATCAGTTTGACAAAGACACTAAACTCTTATTAACAGATGCAGAAAATGGTTCAAATTGTGTCTAATTTTCTTTAGACATTCCAGATTGTTTACATTTCTTCAAGTTTTTCCACATTTTCTGGTTACAGGATAGTTTGTAAATGTTAACATAATTTTTTGCAGTAAAACTGACAAAAATATGAAGTTGTCATCATTTATAGACAACAAAAAAACTAAGTAGAAAATGTGGAGTCATTTAATAACTTATTATGCTCTTCATCCCAAAGTAACCATTGGTGGGCCGCATGTTTAAGACCCCTGATCCAAAGGGTTTAGGAATATCTTCATCATAGTTTGACACACTAGGGGACCCCAAACAACATTTAGCTTAGGACCCCTACAAAGTTAGAAACGGCCCTGTATAGAAAGAATGTTAACCTCAGGTTAGAGGTGTGATGTTTTCATCTATCTGTTAAAGAATGACAGAAGTCCCAGTGATTAAAGACAAGAGGATATGGTTTTAGTTGATCACACATGAAAACAAATGACAGGAAAGACAAATGTCAGTCTGACAGAAGCTCAACATCTGCTGCTACACATGATCTGTCCTAATATGAGCAGTACAACGACATCTGAAATCTAACCAGCAGCTCTACAAGTGTTAAATAAGAACGATGTACCTGAAACTCAGCTCCACTAAGACTGAATCTCATTTCACCTCTTACTCCTTCAAACAGAGCTACAAGGGGTAGGGCTTGAAAGTCAATTCCTATGAATGGGGACACCTCTTCACCTACGTCATCAGTTCACAGCTTTAACTACAACTAAACTAACATGTCTGCTGCTCTAGTTGTGTCGTTATCCTGGATATAAACATATTTTTACTAATATCTGCGTCCAATCACAGAAGTGCTATGCATCGACCCATTACTCCACGTTTATGGAAACAGCAATTTTTTAAAATATGCATTTTATGGAGAAAATGACGATTACACATTGCGACAAAGTCAAACTTTATACAAGAGTTATCACAACTTAAAAATAATGAATTATGGCAAAAATACTACATGTGTGTACTTCCTACGTAGATGGCACCATTTTTAAAATGATTCACATTGTATTCTGGGAAATTATGAGATAAAAAGCCAAATCTATAAGATAAAAAGTTCAAATTATGAGAGAAAAAGTCAAAAATATGAGATAAAAAGTCAAAATTATGAGAAAAAGCCCAAACTGTTTGATAAAAAGTCAAAATTATGAGATAAAAAATAAAAACTACAAGATAAAAAGTCAAATCTATGAGATAAAAAGTCAAAATTATGAGATAAAAAGTCAAAACTACAAGATAGAAAGTCAAATGTTTTACATGTTTTACGTAAATAGCGATTTTTTTTTCATGTGCGTTTTATGGAGAAAATGACCATTACACATTGCGACAATGTCAAACTTTATACAATACAAGAGTTATCACAACTTAAAAATAATTAATTATGGAAAAAATACTACATGTGTGTACTTGTTTTGTAGATGCCACCATGGCAGAAAGATCCTGTCAATAAATTAAAACATGACAGTAATGACAGAAAACAAAGAAAATCTGAGGGTGGGGTACAAGAAATTAACCAGAATACATTGCGAATCCTTTTAAAAGTGGTGCCATCTATGAAGCAAGTACACACATGTAGTATTTTTTCCATAATTAATTATTTTTTAAGTTGTGATAACTCTTGTATTGTATAAAGTTTGACATTGTCACAATGTGTAATGGTCATTTTCTACATAAAACACACATGAAAAAAATGTCTATTTACATAAACATGGACTAATGGGTCGATACATAGCACTTCTGTGATTGGACGCAGGTATTATTAAAATCTGTTCATATCCAGGAGAACGACACAACTACAGCAGCAGACATGTTGGTTTACTTCTGGTTAAAGCTGTGGTTTTTGGTTACGTAACAACTAGTGGAGTGAACTGATGACGTAGATGAGTGTTGAAGGGGTGTCCCATTCAAGCCCTACCCCTTATAGCTCTGTTTGAAGAGGTAAGGGGTGAAATAGGATTCAGTCTAAGACTTTAATCCAGGACTCTCAAACTCACTTTCTTTCAGGGGTCACATTCAGTCTAATTTGATCTGTAGTGGATAAGAACAGTAAAATAAGAGATTAATAAACTATAAATAATGAAAACTAAAACATTTTTTTCTTTGTTTTAGTGTAAAAACATTAAATTATGAAAGTACTTACAGTTATAAACTATCCAAACAAAAAAGATGTAAATAACCTGAAAAAAGTTAATTATTTTAAAGAAACAGAAGTGTTATTTTATCAGTATTGAGTCTCTGCTTATCTATTCTACATGTTTATTATGCAAAGACACCAAAAGACACTAAACTCTTAGTAACAGAAGCAGAAAATGCTTCAAATTGTGTTTAATTTTCTTTAGATCTTTCAGGTTGTTCATACTTTTTGAGGTTTTTCCACATTTTATTGTTACAGGATAGTTTGTAAATGTTAATATTTTCACAATTTAATGTTATTTATTGTAATAAAACAAAGACAAAGATTTGAAGTTGTTATCATTTATAAACATAATGCTTAAAGTTTTTGTTTTTTCTTAACATTGAAAGAATAAACAAAAATGTGGATTTATTATTTTTTGTATGTTATGCTGTTATTTGACCGTAGATCACATTGGTCTGTATGTGGAACCTGAACTGTGGAATTTTTTGCATTTTGTAAATTGATCCCAGGGGCCGTATTGGACCCTTTGGTGGGCCACATTTGGCCCCCGGGCCGCATGTTTGAGACCCCTGTTTTAATCAAACAGTCCAGATGAAGCGGTCGTCTCACTGCACCAACTCTAGTCTACTCTTAAATAATTTTAAAGCATTGAACAGGGGTGTCAACCTCATTCTAGTTCAGTTCCACATTCAGCTAAATTTGATCTGAATAATAACATAATACAAAAATAATGTCAACTCCAAATATTTCTCTATGTTTTAGAGTGAAAATTGAAATAATTAAACAATGACAAACCGTTCTTTAAAACAATATTAAAAATATGAAACAAATGACAGAATAACCAGGATTTGAACAATATCCTTCTTCAGTTTGTCTTTGGTACATGTTCATTATAATTTACAGATCATAGTGGATCAAATACAAACACACAAAATATTTAATATCAAGCAGAATATTCTTAAAATTTCTCTTGACTTCTCTTGAAACATTTCAGGTTTTTCATATTTGTTCAAGACTATTCAGATATTTGGTTTTAGTGTAAATATGTGAAAATATTTAAGTTTACAAAGACAAAAAAATTGGAATTTTAAGTATTTATAAATTATTCTAACAGTATTTTACTGGTTCTGACCCACTGCAGAATGAATTAGCCTGAATGTGGAACATGAACTAAAGTGATTATTAATATGTTAATATCTGTTTTTACTTTGCACAAATTCATCCCAAGGGCCAGACTGGACCCTTTGGTGGGTCGGATTTGGCCCCCGGGCCTTATGTTTGACACCTGCGCCATAGAATTAGCCAAACAAGAATCATCTGTCACATATAAATACAATCAAAAAGGCACCACATTCTGTCTCTGAAATAAATCATTGACGTTGTCATATATGCTAATATACACATAGTTCAGGTTGATGCAAAAGCAAAATCCTTATATTTATGTCAAGGGCAGAAAAAAGGCTGTGAACCTGTAACAAGCTAGCTTAGCCACGCTATCCCTATTCATCCCATGTATAGGTCTAGTGGTGCTTCATAGTCAGGGGAGGCGGGGCTAAAAGGTTGTCTTTCAAATCCTCTGTATGCAATAGGACGGTACTACAACCAATCAGTGTAATCTTTAGGATGACGTAGTTAGAGCGACTGAATGTTGACGGCGGAGTCTGGAGAAAGTTAGGAATGACTAAACAAAATGGTGGATTATGGAGCTGAACGACTGTTGTCGCTTCTGTAAAAAGAATTTAAAGATTGTTGACGTTTTCTCACATTTTCACTCATCTTTGATAAAAGGTAGATGCTGGATTGGAACGTCTGGACAGACAGGGGGCGGGACTAAGGTCCAGATGTTCTGTGCAGCTGCAGATTTCATTGCTATGGCGTGAAATATGACACCCAGATGCAGCGCAGTAAAAAGCTGAATTGGATCATTTCATTGGACATATTTCTTTGTGGTTTGCTTTTCTTAGCTTTTCTTTGGTAAATCTAAGCACCATGAGGATGGAATATAGTTTTTTAATTTACTATATTTGTTTGAACCTAATTAGAGTACTGACTCATTCAGTACTCAGTTTCCTGTACACCACCGAAACTAGACAGAGAGGAAGGCCATGGTGATGCAACATGACATTAACATAATAAAATGAAAATGAAATAAGGCTTAAATTACAATATGTTTAACAAGTCACATATGTTTGATAATGTTCAGTCAGTTATATTTAACAACCTGTGTTCAATTCTATTATACAGTCATTTATAAACTAGTAAATGCTTTTAATTCCATGAACATTACACACAGTGTTTTTGTTCATTCCATTCATCTTTACCTTTGTCATAATAAACTCTTTGGTCTGGATAGATTTTTCCAGATCTTCTTCTTTCAACAGTGTTGTCATCTTTCAAAAGTGTAAAATGTAACAATTTACAATGTTACCATCGTCTTTGAACTATAGTGTTGAATTTGCTTCTAACGTCCGTCCCCCCGGCCGTTCCAATCTAGCATCTATTTTTGAGCTTGGACGACATACTGGCAGAGCTGCAGGAGCTTCTTCTTCTTCTTTTTTTTTTTACTTTATGAAATGTACAAACAGTTCTGAGCACCGCCCCTGTCCCTTCGGCCGTTCCAATCTAGCATCAACCTTTGACAAAAGGAAATCTTCACCAGTTGCTTCTTCTATGGTTGTTTCCAATTATTTCAGTTGTTTCTCCCAATACGCCCGCCCTCTGACTCTATACTTCACTGTGATTGGTCGTTCAGTTTCAGGGAAATTTAGCCAAAAGTTACATTGAGCGGAACTAGACTGTTATGGTAGCACATTAGACTTGCTGCTGGTAGGGGGGCTAGCGTGGCTAGGCTAGTAACAAACTGCATCATCAGCCTTTAATCAGTTCATCACATTCTCACTTTAGCTCAAATATTTGTAAATATATACAGCACATAAAAAAAGCAGAAATATTACATGTCTCAGTGACTCAGCAGTACGTTTGATTTAGCAACACTTCATCTAGAACCTGTCTATCTGCTGCAAACTCATGGAATGACAAGAATTGTTTTTTTGGTCACAATCAGTAAACGTCTATTTTGGGGGGGGGGGGGGGGGGGGCAGGAGCATTTCATAAACATCTGCAGAAAAACAACCTTTTTCTTTCACATCCAACTGTAACATATAAAGTGTGATAAGGATAAAAGACACATTTTATAAAGTGTATTTATGACTTTGGTAGGAACATGTATTTTTCGGACTTAAGGTGTTTTTGTTTTATTTTTCTGTGTATTTTTGTCATTGTTTGTGTTGGGCTCGTTAATTTCACTCACTTGTCGGTATTAACATATAAACCCCTTTATAAACCCCCTCTATCCAGTGTGAGTTTGTCAGCCTTAGTAGCGACTTATGAGCGGTAATATTGTCTATGTTTTTGGGTGTTTGACTTTACTTCTAGTTTCCCGGTTTCTGTCTTTGACCCTGTTTTTCTTATTAGATTTTTTTGGGTGTTTTTTGGGCACCGTCGCTTGTTCCCGACCATAACCTGTTTATTTTCTGCCGGTGCTTCATTATCCCTCAGATCCTGGACCTGACCCTTCTTCTGAACCCCAGTATGAGGTCTGGGTGTCCCTGGTTGCCCATTTTTGACCCTTGCTTGTCTGACTCTGTTAAGGAGTTTTTTTGTTTCCCTGATCAATAACAGAGAATTTCTGAGGAATCGTCAGCACATTTATTGTTAATTATTATTATCAATAAAACCTGTAAACACAGCCTGTTGTGTCTGAGTTCTGCATTTGGGTCCATCATCAGTCCTGAGAACGTAACACTTTTCTGCTACCATGGTGCTTTAATTAACCCTCCTGTCAGAGTCCTGCACGGGTTCGGGTACCCGTGGGTGACCCGTGGGTGAACCGCAGATTTTCAGGAAACGGGTGAAAAATGTTGTGCTGTGTCAGATACAGGTTCGGTTCGGGTCAGACGTGGGTGATCGCGGGTCTAATTTTCGGTTCATAGGCTAAAAGTTTAACAACATTTTTATTTGGCTCTGCCTTGGCTATGTCACTGTTCAGTATATTCGTGGCAATAAATGTTTGTATTTAAGTTTGGCTATCTGACATTTTCTTCCGGGTTCAGGTTGGATATCGGGTTCATTTATAGCGGGTCGGTTCGGGTGCGGTTTTTATTTTATTTTTTCGTCGGAAAATGGGTCGGATACGAGTTTAAACATGACGGGTACGGGCGGTTGCGGTATGTCAAAATCAGAACCGTGCAGGACTCCGCCTCCTGTTGTGTTCTGACTCAAACTGACCTGAAGTATTTTTTAAATATGAAACTTCTTCTGCTAACCCTTCATGAGTTTCATCAACATATAATATGAAAATGTTTCATCACCCCCACCCTGTATGTTTATGTCACATAGATACTGTTTTGGTCCATTTGACCTTTGACCCAGCAGTCAAACTAGAGGTCAAAGAGTGTCAGAAATGTCAGACTATTTTTCTTTATAACTGTCAATATGTTCTGTTTTATATGTTGGTCTGTCAAAAGTAATTAAATGGTGAAATATTAAACAAAACTCTTAATTATAACATGGTTTTTTTATTAAATATGAGTTAATTTTCCTAATTGATCCATTTCCTGTTAGAGATGAGGAAGATATGGTGCTAAATATTGATAGAATAGTTTCCTCTGCCAAGGAGTTTACGACAGCGTCTGTCTGTCTGTCTGTCTGTCTGTCTGCCTGTCTGTCTGTTTCATCTGCCTGTCCGTCCACCTGTCAGTCTATCTGTCTGTCTGCCTGTCTGTCTGTTTCATCTGCCTGTCCGTTCACCTGTCTGTCTATCTGTCTGTCTGCCTGTCTGTCTGTTTCATCTGCCTGTCCGTCCACCTGTCTGTCTATCTGTCTGTCTGTTTCATCTGCCTGTCCATCCACCTGTCTGTCTATCTGTCTGTCTGCCTGTCTGTCTGTTTCATCTGCCTGTCCGTCCACCTGTCTGTCTGTCTGTCTGCCTGTCTACAACATAACTGAACAAGTTACGGACAGTTTTCCATGAAACTTTCCGGACAGTTTGGGAATAACACAAGCAGCAATCGATTAGATTTCGGTGGTGATCTGGAACAGATCCTGGATTCTGGATCAGTTTGAAATTTATTCTCCATTTACCGCAATGTAAAATTTCAAACTGATCCAGAATCCAGGATCTCTTCTGGATCTTCACCAAAATCTAATGTATTGTTCCTTGTGTTCTTATGTGATTAATAATCTTGTTTTGTTTTCAACTTTACCTATAATTGGAACATTTTAACATATTTTTATCGTCTTCTGTGAACAGCACAACAGTAATTACTGTCACTTAATACCCTGTTAATAATAAGTAAATGTGACTATGTTCAAGCTCCACAATATAAACATGTTTTCTTCTCATATATGATGCTTCACTGGTTAAATTTGGTCTAAAAACTTTTAAAACTATGAAAAAAAGAATATCTGCATCAGTATGGACATGGCTTGAACATTTATTTTTATCTAGAAACGATTATTGGTTTTAGGATTTATAAAAACCTCACGTGCTCCTCAATAACCATCACTTTTTACATTTAAATGATGTTTTTTTAATTCAGGAAGAAAATAATTCTGAATTAAAGCTATTCCCTTCATGTTTCCATGGAAACAGGTGTATTCTGCTCTATTGTTCTTTCAGAGCTGCAGGTACAGAGGGTTCTGATTGGACAGAACAGCCGCTTAACGTCATGTGATGTTTGACTTTATATTTGTCATCATTACGAAGCAGCAGTTCGACCCGATCAACCACAGGAATCAGTGTCAGAGGAATCATCGAAGTTGGAATTAAGATCGGAATAAACTGGAGATTATTCAGATTTATGTCTAATTGTGAATAATTATTATTTTCAACTGGAATTATGTGTTTATGTGGTTCATCTGAAAGAGGAATAAAAACAAGACCATTGACTCTATTCATCTGGGACCCTGGTGTTGTTTCTGTTTTGTGTGTGTGTGTGTGTGTGTGTGTGTGGGGGGGGGGGGGGGGTCAGTCCTCCACAGTTGTCACTTGCACTGAGGACAGGGTCTTCCCCATGCTACGGTAGAGCGGCGTTACAAAAGTGTCCACCAGACTCGTCCACACCACCTGCAGTGACGGCAGGAACATCAGGAAGCTCTGGATCACTGGCATCACCAGCCTGTGAACGAAAGGGTCAAAGGTCACAGGAGAACAGAAGGACATGACAGGAGGTCTAAACTATAAAACACACATAAATCACCAATAAAATAATATTAAGTCAATTTTTAAACTATAAAACACACATAAATCACCAATAATATAATATTAAGTCATTTTTTAAAGTATAAAACACATATAAATCACCAATAAAATAATATTGAGTCAATTTTTAAACTATAAAACACACATAAATCACAAATGATATAATATTAAGTCATTTTTAAACTATAAAACACACATAAATCACAAATGATATAATATTAAGTCATTTTTTAAACTATAAAACACACATAAATCACCAATAATATAATATTAAGTCATTTTGTTAAACTATAAAACACGTAAATCACCAATAAAATAATATTGCGTGAAAATTAAGAGATAAAAAGTCAAATTATGAGATAAAAAGTTTCAATTACAAGTCACTAAGCACTATTAGAGTTGGATATAAGTTGTATTGTACATTAAGTGAAGTCTAAACTATAAGATAAAACTGATATAAGTTTGAATTTCCAAACTCAGACGCTGCTTTTCCATCCCTGTACTTCTGTGTGGCCCAGGTCAGCAGGTACTAAACATGTTTGTAGGGTACATGACCGTCAAAGGTTTCAAACCCACAGACGGTTACATTCATACATCTTATGAACTCCATGTCATGTTTTGAAAACACTTTGAAGCTTTTCTGTCTGATCTTTCGTCCAAATATTGTGAGCGGTTCAACATCACAGCTCGACCCTGAACTGACGAAGCCCTGCAGAAATGTTGAGACTGTGGCCTGGTGGTGTGAGGGTCAAAGGTCATGGCTCCTAGTCTGGACTGCAGTACAAGTACAACTACTGGTGTGGAAAATACTCTGGTAAAAGTACAATTTACTAAAGTAAAAGTAGAATATTAAAATATTAAAATACTGTATTTTCTGGATTATAAAGTTCACTTTAAAAGACTTTAATTTTGTCACAGTGAAATAATATTTATTTTACTATTTCATACTTATGTACTAAACAATACTTATATTTGCATTAATTCTGGTTATGCTTCGTGACTAGGAATTTGGTCTTTTTATCACAAAATTTGGCATTTTTATTGCATAATTTAGACTTTTTATCACATAATTTGGCTTTTTTTCTCATAATTTTGACTTTTTATCACATAATTCTGCCCTTTTATTAAATAATTTTGACTTTTTATCACATAATTTAGAGTTTTTATTGCATCATTTTGACTTTTTATCTCATAATTTGGCTTTTTTTCTCATAATTTTGACTTTTTCTCACATAATTTTGTCTTTTTATCACAAAATTCTGCCCTTTTATTACATAATTTTGACTTTTTTCTCATAATTTTGACTTTTTCTCACATAATTTTGACTTTTATCACATAATTGTGACTTTTTATCACATAATTTAGAGTTTTTATTGCATCATTTTGACTTTTTCTCGCATAATTTAGACTTTTTATCACATAATTTAGACTTTTTATTGCATCATTTTGACTTTTTCTCGCATAATTTAGACTTTTTCTCACATAATTTTGACTTTTTATCACATAATTGTGACTTTTTATCACATAATTTAGACTTTTTATTGCATCATTTTGACTTTTTCTCGCATAATTTAGACTTTTTATTGCATCATTTTGACTTTTTATCACATAATTTAGAGTTTTTATTGCATCATTTTGACTTAAAAGTAAAGAAGGGGGTCCTCGCCCAGGGCACCAAATTGAGCAGAACCGGCCCTGTGTATCCATGCTAGTGTCAGATGCTGCTATCTGTGTAAAATTAGCATAAAAATGTGTTTTGGTCTCTTTATACACAAACACAAAAACAGAGTTTTAAAAAATCTTCATTTTTGCCAGAGTATTTATGAAGAAGTGTTTTCAGAGGAAAAAAAACTGTTTTTTTTCATATGTTTTTGATATTTTATCACATTTTTGGTATTTTTTTGAGTATTTTAAGAGAATTTTGGAAAAAGTTTTGGATTTTTAATAATTTTGTGTGTGTGTGAGAGCTTGTATTCCGTACTTTATGGGGACATTTATACGTTTACAGATATTTATATAAAATGTAGGGGAGAAAAAGTTCAAAGTTCAAAAAAATAGTCCAGTAAAGTACAGATACCTAAAAAAAAAATAACTTAGTGCTTCCAACAGTCCACAACTGGACTGTATCTGCTCATATAAATGTCCTCTGTCCACCACCGGTCCTCTGTCCTCAGTCCTTTGTCCTTTGTCCTCAGTCCTCTGTCCTCAGTCCTCTATCCCCAGTCCTCTGTCCTATGTCCTCAGTTCTCTGTCCTCGGTCGTCAGTCCTTTGTCCTTTGTCCTCAGTCCTCTGTCCTCAGTCCTCAGTCCTCTGTCCTCTGTCCTCAGTCCTCTATCCTCAGTCCTCTATCCTCAGTCCTCTGTCCTCTGTCCTCAGTCCTCTGTCCTCAGTCCTCAGTCCTCTGTCCTCTGTCAGTGTTTTTCCACTCTCAGTGAAACTCAACATTCCTCCAAACGTAGTGTTTCCATGATCTGAGTTTTAAATGTTGTTTCATAAAGTCTTAATAAATGGACTCTTTTCATTGTGGTTACGAACGTGTGCCTGAGAAAGTGGAAGCAGCTGGTGGACACAGGAGCAGGGGACGGACACAACTATGACATAAGAATGAAAATACATGAAAACAATCTGCTTCAGTCTTTTACAACAAGTGACGTTAACTGTAAGAATAAACTAGTGTTAATGTTTGTGAACACAGCACAACTGGGTTCAACTGGGTTCAACTGGGTTCAACTGGGTTCAACTGGGTTCCAACAGGGATTCAACTGGGTTCAACTGGGTTCCAACAGGGATTCAACTGGGTTCAACTGGGTTCAACTGGGTTCCAACAGGGATTCAACTGGGTTCAACTGGGTTCAACTGGGTTCCAACAGGGATTCAACTGGGTTCCAACTGGGTTCAACTGGGTTCAACTGGGTTCCAACAGGGATTCAAACAGTGTTTATGGTGGAACACACAGAACACAGTGTGTTCTACTAGTAACATATACTTTATACCACACTGTAAACATCAACGCTCAGAACAATTCAGTATATTCAGGTGTAAATACTCTAGTTTCAGTAATAGTACTAATGTATTTAGTTACTGTAACATGTTCTTCCACTTAATGTTTTTTATTAAATGAACTATTCTGTCAGTAACTGTCACCAAAAAAAAATAACCTTAAAGTTCTGTTGTTGTTCAGTCCCAGTAGTTGTAGATTATTGTTACTGCATATTAACTAGTTCTATATTAACTAGTTCTATATTAACTAGTTCTATATTAACTCGTTCTATATTAACTAGTTCTATATTAACTAGTTCTATATTAACTCGTTCTACAAAAACCAGTGTGCTTAATATATACATGATTTTGATTTTTTTTATCTCATAATTTTTTTTGTTTTTATCTAATAATTTTGACTTTTTATGTAATAATTTTTACTTTTTGTCTCATAATTTTGATTTTTTTATCTAATAATTTTGACTTTTTATCTCATAATTTTGACTTTTTATCTCATAATTTTGACTTTTTATCTCATAATTTTGACTTTTTATCTCATAATTTTGACTTTTTATCTCATAATTTTGACTTTTTATCTCATAATTTTGACTTCACTATAATCCACCTTATATATAAAAACCCTTCATAAAAACCATTCATTGACAGTCCACCTTATAGTCCAGTCCACCTTATAGTCCAGTAAATACATTATTTCCATCATGTGTTTCAGTCTAATCCAGTGATTGACTGTAAACTATTGGGGAGGGTCCTACATGGACATTAGTAAGAACACAGTAATGGTCTTTACTGTCTTTGTGTTTAGTTTAACAGTTACTGAACAAACACTCACAGATTTTCTCCAAAACGACAGACATTTGAGATGAAATATTTTATTACATGACAAAGAATGATTTGAATGTTGAAAAAAAAACAAAAACACCATAACTACGGTAATTTTCGCCAAAAAATGCAAGAAGAGTATAAGTACATATATTTATATAAATGTAAAGAGTATAAATTACATATATTTATATAAATGTAAAGAGTGTAAAGTACAGATATTTATGATCAAATGAAAGGACTACAAGTAAAAAGTTTCCAGAAAAATAAATACTACAGTAAAATACAGATACCTACAAAACGTATACTTACTTATACTTCATTATTTCCACAAAAATCTGTTGCATTTGATTTTTCCCTACAGTGTGTGTTTGTATTCCTATCTTTATGAGGACATTGATACGTTTACACAGTCACACCATGGGGACCTCTGACATTATGGGGACCAAAATTCAGGTCCCCATTAGGATCAAATATCAATAAAGGTCCCCACTAGTACAATAGAAATGATGTGGCCCTCGTCCTCCATTAAACCATTCATTTGTTTTTTTTTTCACAGATGTCCCCATAAAGCATAAGGGAAACAGGTGCAAAATTAAACATGTATTTTTCAGTGGTGTTTTTTCAGTGATGTGTTTACTTTAAAAAGTATGGTTTCTTATGTGTTTTTTTAAAAAAGTATTTATTTGTCTTATTAATTTTTAAGCATTTATTTATTTCTAATAAAAATATTGATTTTATTTTTTAAATGACAATTATTTTTATTCATATTTATTTATTTAAACTCTTTTTTCTAATTGTTATCATTATTATTTGTTTACTTTATTGAAAAAAAAGGATTAACACTCACTTCCCAATGGCTCTACTTGATTACAAGGAGACTATGTGTGTGTGTGTGTGTGTGTGTGTGTGTATGTCTGTGTGTGTATGTCTGTGTGTGTGTGTGTGTGTGTGTGTGTGTGTGTGTATGTCTGTGTGTGTGTGTGTGTGTGTGTGTGTCTGTGTGTGTGTGTGTGTGTGTGTGTATGTCTGTGTGTGTGTGTGTGTGTGTGTGTGTATATGTCTGTGTGTGTGTCTGTGTGTGTGTGTGTGTATGTCTGTGTGTGTGTGTGTATGTCTGTGTGTGTGTGTGTGTGTATGTGTGTGTGTGTGTGTATGTATGTCTGTGTGTGTCTGTGTGTGTCTGTGTGTGTGTGTGTGTGTCTGTGTGTGTGTGTCTGTGTGTGTGTGTGTGTGTGTGTGTGTGTGTGTCTGTGTGTGTCTGTGTGTGTGTGTGTGTGTGTGTGTGTGTGTGTGTGTGTGTGTGTGTCTGTGTGTGTGTGTGTGTGTGTGTGTGTGTGTGTGTGTGTGTGTCTGTGTGTGTGTGTGTGTGTGTGTGTGTGTGTGTGTGTGTGTGTGTCTGTGTGTGTGTGTGTGTGTGTGTGTGTGTGTGTGTGTGTGTGTGTGTGTCTGTGTGTGTGTGTGTGTGTGTGTGTTTGTATCCCAATTTTTTATGGGGACATTGATATGTTTACACAGTGACTCCATGGGGACCTCTGACACTATGGGGATCACAATTCAGGTCCCCATGAGGATCAAATATAAATAAAGGTCCCCACTAGTAAAATAGAAATGATGTGGCCCTATAAATACATTTATATTTTTACTATTTATAAATAATTTATATATTTAAAAAAATTATCTATTATTATATTTATTTTTAAATTATTATTATTTATTTGTTTATTCTTTTTTTTTTTAATATTAAAAAAAATAAACATGTGTTTACACTCACTGTCCAGTTGTTCTTGATTATTAACTTGGTCCTCATGAGACATAGAAATGAATACGTGTGTGTTTATTTATTTATTTGTTTATGTATTTATGTATTTATTTATTTATTAAGTCCAGTATCAGTGGTTCTTACCAGATGTGGATGCAGCTGAGCACACCAAACACCAGTCCTAACACAAAGGCCACAGGAACAGCCAGGACACTGGACAGAACCCGGTACAACACGAACTGGACCACTTCAAACACCGCGTGACTTCCGACCCAAACTCTGTCGAAACTGTGCACAGAAGCTGGTTCCGCGATCACATCTTCAAACCCAACCTGTGGGACCAGAGGAGTCAGTGCGTAAACACACACACACACACACACACACACACACACACACACACACACACACACACACACACACACACACACACACACTAATGGTGTGTGTGTGTGTGTGATGGATGAGACGCACGCGGACACTTCCAGGTATTCACAGCAGGTCGTAAAAGTCCACTGTGGAGCTTTTTAGTGCCGTCACAAACACACCGGTACCGGCTGAGGACACAGTGTGGACCAGCCGGTACCTGCCCTGCTCCTCCCCTGAACTTTACCTTCAAGTGCGCATTGATGCGGTTCGGGTCTCGGTCCAGAGGTTCCACATACACACTCCCCTTCTTGGACAGGATGGGTTCTATGGACCTGTTGAACTCTTCTTCGTCCATAATAATGCTGCTGTCCAGTTTCTCCTTCTCCAGACCCATGGTTGTTCCGTCACAGCGGCAGACGGTGCGCACTCAGCTGCTGCGGAGGTTCTGTGCGCCGGGCGGACACAGCGCCACCCCGCCCCAAAATGGAAAGTGTCGCAGCATGGGTCCAAGAGACTGGAGCTGGAAAGACTTTAATAATAGAAACACTGAAATATATAGAGATGAATGATGATAGTGTTACACACATTAAAACATATATGTACTTTATATTTATATACATATATGTACTTTATATTTATATATATAAATATACTTTACATTTATATAAAAATATGTACTTTATACTCTTTATATTTATATAAATATCTGTACTTTAAATTCTTTACATTTATATGAATATTTGTACTTTATAGTCTTTACATCTTTTACTTTATGTCCCCACCAATGTCAACATTATTATTACGCCCTTGAATGTAGGTGAAATTTACATGTAGTTTGAAAATTCATGCAAATAATTTCACCTTTAAACACAATGATTTGTTTTTTTTGGAAGTCTCCATAAAGCATGAGGGAAATGGGTGGAAAAAAACATGTATATATTTCAAAGGTTTCAAGATGTATTTATTGTTTTCCAATGCATTTTAGTTTTTCATTATTATTAGATTTTTTTGTTTAATTTAATTTAATTTAATTTAATTTGGTTTCATATATAAATTGTTTTTCTTTATTTTATCTTGTTTTAAAGATCTTTTTATTATTACTTTATTTATTTTATTTAAATCTTGTTTTTAATGTAATTTAACTATTTGATGCATTTTTTTTAATTTAAATAAAAATCAGTTTCTTTGCTGTTGAGTGATGATTATAAACCTGAGGCCTAATATGAGACAGAAACGTGTGTGTGCTTGTATTCCTATCTTTATGGAGACGTTGATATATGTTTACACAGTCACACCATGATACTATGGGGACCAAAATCCATGTCCCCACGAGGGTTAAATATAAATTTAGTTCCCCACTAGTAAAATATTAATCTATGTGAAATATACATTATGTTATTTAATATTTTTAGAAGTCCCCATAAAGCATGAAAGAAAGTGAAAGTGAAACATGTGTTTTTCAAAGCTTTGGAGATGTGTTGACTTTTTATTTTCACTGTCATTATTTTTGATATATTTTATTTGGTATTTTATTTTGTATTCATTAAAATTTAAATACACACACACACACACACACACACACACACACACACATATATATATATATATATTTATTTTTATTTTATTTTTTTGTCTCTATTTTATTTTTTCTTTATTATTATTATTATTATTATTTATTTTTTTTTTTTTTAAGGCGTTTTTATGTTCACTACACAAATGTCTACTTTACCTACAAGTGATGAGTACAAACTAGGTCCTCATGATATATTTAAACAAGTGTGTGTGTGTGTGTGTGTGTGTGTGTGTGTGTGTGTGTGTGTGTTTATTTTGAGAGCACTTAACTATAAAAGCAGTGGTATTATTGTAGCTGTAGCTGAACACACAGTCCTCTTCTACTTTCTAACTTGATTTACCACAGGTTTTGTCTTTGTCAGAATTTACGGCCGTGTCTGTGAACACACCAGCCAACATTGTTAGAATAACTACGCCTTCAGATGCCTAAACAGGAAGATGTTCCCTTCAGGCTTCACATGAAGAGGAGTTCACTTCTGGAGGAGGTTTGACTGGACCCCTACCACCACCGCTCAGCCCCAAACACCATCAGTTCAGTACAGGGGTTCCTCTACTTATCAAATTAAGTCGTTCCACAAGTGTTTTCGTACCATGAATTTTTCATAAATAGAGTCTTAAAGGGTTTGAGTCATTCCAAGGCCCCAAATACTAACCCTCAAACCCTTTAAAACTTTTAAAAATGTACCAGTTGTAAATGAAATATGAGTTAAAAGTAATAGAACCTCCACCCTCCATCATATGGTCAGTGAATATGGTGGATGTTTTTTTCAGTCACTGTACCTCCTACAGTTTCTTTCTCCTTTATCCAAAGCAGTAACAATCCCTTCATCTGGTCGTTCAGTGATGACCTCTGACCTCTTTTTCCATAACACACAGATGCCTTTGGAAGGAGTCGCTGCTATTAATGCATCCTTCTGCTTCAATATTATACCGATGGTCGACAGGGTTCACCCATATTCCTTTGTCATATCACTAAACCATGTGACACTTTCGTATATTACATCATCTCTAGTTTCACTTTTATTAATAACGCAGTCACTTCTTCTTTTCATTCGCACTGGAATCACTTTCTTTGGGCTCATGATGAATAATAATAATAATAATTTAAATGAACACACTGAGAAAAACTCACCGAACAACAGTAACTCTGTGATGAATGAGGGTCAAAGGGTAACAAAAAGCATCATGGGTAGCTCCCTCATAGCCAATGAGATGCTACGTACAGGACGTACATGACGGTATTTACATACATCACATACAGTACATACAGTACATACAGTACATACAGTACATACAGTACATACAGTAAAGTACATATTTATGTTTCAAGTTTTGTTTCATTTCGTAAATTGAACGTATTCAGAGACGAAAAATTGAGGTAAAGGTTTTTCATCACTTTGATTATTTGTTAGCTGGGTCTTTCGTAAGTAGTGGTACCACTGTGTGTATATATATATATATATATATATATATATATATATATATATATATATATATATCAGAATCAGAAAGAGTTTTATTGCCATTGTTCGTACAGTACACATGTAGTATACAACTAGGAATTTGTCTTGGTGTAACGCTGCAACATTCAACATATAGTATATCAATAAAAAGAAAAAGAGAAAAAAAATAATTATATATATTTATATATATAGTATAAAAAAATAATAAAAATGCTAAGCATGCACCAAGATAGAATAAGATAAAAATTAATATAGTAAAAATATGTAATGTTCAAGTCAGTGCAAAGGAGACAGAGGTTTTATGTTGGTCATGTGTCCAGTGTTGGCTGCTGTACTTAGTGCTGGGGAGTCTGCTGTACTTAGTGCTGGGGAGTCTGCTGTACTTAGTGCTGGGGAGTCTGCTGTACTTAGTGCTGGGGAGTCTGATTAAGTCCTTTGGTGTTCAGCAGCCTGGTGGCCGAGGGAAAGAAACTGTTCATGAAACGGGAAGTTTTGGTCCAAATGGACCGTAGTCTCCTGCCTTAGGGGAGGGGGGTAAAGAGGGCATGTCCAGGGTGAGAGGGATCGGCCATGATCCGTCCTGCACGCCTCCTGGTCCTCAAGTTGTAAAGGTCCTTGATGGAAGGTAGTCCGCTGCCAATCACCTTCTCAGCGGCACGCACAACTCGCTGCAGCCTCAGCCTGTCCCTGGTGGTGGCTCCAGGGTACCACACGGTGATGGAGGTGGTAAGGATGGACTGGATGATGGCCGTGTAAAACTGCACCAACATCTTGGAGGGCAGCTGGAGCTTTCTCAGCTGCCGCAGGAAGAACATCCTCTGCTGCGCCTTCTTGATGAGGGAGCTGATTGTCGTCTCCCATTTAAGGTCTGGGTGATGGTGGTGCCGAGGAAGCGGAAGGAGTCCACAGTGGTGATGGGGGAATCTGTAAGGGCGAGGGGGGGCAGAGGGGCAGTGCCTTACCTCAAGTCCACGATCATCTCCACAGTCTTCTGAGTGTTCAGTTGCAGGTTGTTGTGGCTGCACCAGGACACCAGCTGGGCTACCTCTCTCCTATAAGCAGACTCATCACCGTTCGAGATGAGCCCGATGAGGGTGGTGTCGTCTGCAAACTTGATAAGCTTGACAGACTGGTGGCTTGAGGTGCAGCAGTTTGTGTACAGGGAGAAGAGCAATGGGGAAAGTACGCATATATATATATATATATATATATATATATATATATATATATATATATATATATATATAGCACCTCCAAGTCTGAGGCCATGGTTCTGTTAGCAGTGACAACGTGCATTGATCGCTATTGAGAGAAAGTAGCTCCAAGCGATAACGAGGTGTGAGTTTTTGTTCTGTGACGGTTTTGTTATGTAAATAAATCACTCATTCAAACACATATTGTTTTCAGAAGAAACTGTTTTATTTTTTTGACCCCAGAAGACCTGCCGGGACTACTTTTGATTGGACCAAAACCAGACCAGAACTAGTCTCACAGGACACAGTGGGGGGTAAGTCATTGTGGGTGCACCAGAGTAAAGGGGCGGAGTCAGTGTGGGTGCACCAGAGTAAAGGGGCGGAGTCAGTGTGGGTGCACCAGAATAAAGACACTGATGACAAACACATTCATGTGAAAAATACTGAACTGTCCCTTTAATGTTTTCAGTTTTCAGCAGGTGTTGACCATGGCTGCAGCTCTACCTCAGACTTCTGCAGTTGACCTTCCTTTGGCCTTTAAGTTAATATTCAATGAATTCACCAAACAGCCACATTCCAGGTCGCCCCGCCGGTTTTCCCTCGAGGATTGGCGTCCTGATGCAGGGAACACTTCCTCTAATTTCACGGGGAACAAATGCATATTTGTCTGAGAGTTTCCAGGGGGAACAATGATATCAGTGCACCAGCAGTGTACTGGGATTTCCTGTTCCACCCAAAGGACCCCCATCTCTGATGTCACACACACACACACACACAGACACACACACACACACACACACACACACACACACACACACATTACCTTAAAGAACAGTACGAGGGTGACTTTACTTGTGTAAACAATACATATGCATGTTTTATACTTGCAGTTTTTTTTCTGTCTGCTCTATTTTTGATTCCACTTTAGTCTTACCAGCGCATTATATTTATATATTTTTTTTAAATTTTTTTCATTTTTAGAAGCTGAAAAGAGAAGGATCGAGCAACACATGACATAATATAAAACCATTGATGACTAATATGGAACCACATTGTAGTTTAGTTTTAGTTTAGTTTATTTCAGCCATATATTCACTTCAAAGCAGCAAAAAGGAAAGAAAATAAATAATTTGACTGAAAAAGGCTCAGGCTCATTGATATTGATTCATTAAAGGATAATTCAGCATTGCTCCACATGAATGTGTTTGTCATCACTGTCGTTACTCTGGTGCACCCACAGTGTACTGTGAGTCAAGTTCTGGTCCAGTTTTGGTCAAAGTCCCGACAGGTTTCCTGGGGTCAACAAAATAAAAATGTTTCTTCTCAAAACCGTATGTGTTCGAATGACTGATTTATTTACATAACACAACTGTCACAGAACAAAAACTCACACCTCATAATTGCTTGGAGCTACTTTCTCTCAATAGGGATCAATGCACGTTGTCATTGCTAACAGCTGTGCACCTACACGTAGCAGCCGCAAATGCATGAGATCGGAAAATTAATGAATGGTATTCAATGGGAAATAAGCAAGAGATAATACATGGAACACGAGTTACTATCAGAAAAATATTCCCCGACGGGGCGAACAACACCCCAACGCCGAAGGGGTGTTGTTCCATGTATTATCCCGCTTATTCTACGGGTTATTCCAGTTTATTACTGTCACTACTCTAACAGACTAGTGTTGTGAAATAGGCGGGGCAGACAGAAGGTGGGTGCAGAGAGTTTTAGGCGGAGAAAAGAGAAAGTTGTCCCGTTCCTGCAAATAAATACTGAAAACGAAGCTCACTGAAGCCGCTCCTTGTTTTATAAAAACCAGCATAGAGGAGTTAACTGAGGGGTAAAATACTTACTTCAGCCCTGGAAATATTGTACGAGGTGAGGACGGATATTCCCCCTGATTTCCTGACTACGGTAAGGATAACATTAGCATAGGTTAACATTGGATAAGCTAGCAGTTACAACGAAGCTAATATTTACTTTAAAAGTGGCCGAACTACCTGCGGAGTGATATGGTACAGTGAATCTGAAGTGACAAAACCCGTTGCCATGGGCAGCGGGCGTTAACGGCGCAGCGGGCGGTTATCGAAAAAAAAATCCGCCCGCTGACGTCATTCAAAGTGAACGGGACGTTCTAGAGGGACGTAGAATAAGATGCTAAAATGGTATCTGGTTTGTCATGTGACCTGAATCACACACATGTTGTTCCTCATAATAAATGATAATTATTGATGTGTGTTTCAACTGCTTCTGTTAACCAACGACTGATTCATTTGTGAGTAAAACCTGTTAATAATTTGGACGATACGCCTGGAGAACATGTGACGTCACCACAGACTCCACAGCTGAGCGGAGTGTGACGTCACATCCTCCACTCACTCTAGTCTCTTACTAAACCCACATAAAACCTAACGCTTCCATCATAAACAGGTGGTCTGTCTATGACACATAAATATTTATTATTAAACACTATCATATATGAATTTCAGAGCAGTTGTCAAACAGAATCAGAATTTATCTTGACTCACTCCATTCACTCCCATTCACATTTTTGGCGAGCTAAGCACCCATGGACCGGAAGTAGAAGGGCGGGACTTAACCTCTCCATACTGTTTTAAGAAGAAACAGAGAAAATTTTGTTGACCCCAGGAAACCTGCCGGGACTACTTTCACAGTAGACTGTCACTGTGGGTCCACCAGAGTAAAGATGCTGATGACATACAGCAGACATGTCCAAACTGTTCCACTAAGGGCTGGTGTGGCTGTAGGTTTTTGTTCAAAGCAGTAGCACACCAGATTTGACTCAATGAATCAACTGATCTCAGTCTTCAGAGTCGATTGGTCAAACTGTGAACTCTTGGTTGGTTGGAACAAAAACCTGCAGCTACACCGGCCCGTTGTGGAAAGGTTTGGACATGTCTGCCATACGTAAAAAAACTAAACTATCCCTTTAACATTGATTGACATACAGTAGAGTTTTTAACACTTAATGAGCCATTGAATCATCTTCATATTTTCCACAACATCAAATCAGTTCATGAACCAGAGGAAGTGTTTATCAGCCTGCTTTTGTTCACATTCGAAGTATTTACCATTTACATATTTGTCACCACTGTTTGTCTGATAAGAGGTGGTTTTATTCAAAGAGGGAATGCCAACTGTGACTCCAGAATGTTCTGCGTTGGTGTTTGTTCAGGAATCCTACATTAGGAAGAGTCCCTGAATGCAACAGGGTCATTACTAGAGACAACAAGGATCAGAGAATGCTTGATCTCGCCCCTATTTTGTGCCAATTTCAAGTTTCTATGACATCCTGTTCTTGAGTTAGAGCTAATAATGTGATTTTGACCTTTCTGCTAAATGTGACCTTGACCTTTGACCTTTTGCAATACTGATGATTTCGTTATTAAATTATAGCGTGATATCTCTATGTTTGACACAAACAGTGTTACACAAGTTCATTTTGCAAAATGTCACCTTTGACCTCCAGAGATCTCAAAAACTATTGGTCATAGGTGATAACACCAAGTATCACAAATGTATAAATCTTCATTCTGCATCGTTTGGTACCAAATCTGAAAGTTCTGTGACCCTCTGTTCCAGAGTTATAACTGATAATGTGATTTTTTACCTTTGAGTTAATTGTGACCTTGACCTTTGACCTTTACTCAAATGGATCATTGTATCTGATGCACATTTTCTACATGTATTTGCCTATGTAATTTCATGGTGATATCTGGAGTATTTATTGAGTGATATGTTTGTGGACACATTACATTACAATACTCATTACACTATAATAATCTCTCCCACTCTTGGTTAGCGCATCTGACTGTGTTGGATTTTGATGTGTGTGGGAGTGAGAATGCTCTGAATGATCCATTTGAGTAAAGGTCAAAGGTTAAGGTCACAATTAACTAAAAGGTCAAAATCACATTATCAGTTATAACTCCAGAACAGAGGGTCACAGAACTTTCAGATTGGTACCAAACAATGCGGAATGAACATTTATACAATTCTAATAATTGGTGTTATCACCTATGACCAATAGTTTTTGAGAGCTCTGGAGGTCAAAGGTGACATGTGGCCACTTCTGTAACACTGTGTGTGTCAAACATAGACATATCACACAATAACTTAATCATTCATTCATTCATTATCTGAACCCGCTTTATCCTCACTAGGGTCACTGGGGGCCTAATCCAGCTACAATGGGTGAAGGCGGGGTACACCCTGTATGAGACGCCAGTTCATCTCAGGGCTGAACATACATAGACAAACAATCACTCTCACATTCACACCTATGGACAATTTTAGATTAACCAATTAACCTATCAGTGCATGTGTTTGGATGGTGGGAGGAAACCGGAGTGCCCGGCGAAAACCCACGCGGACACGGGGAGGACATGCAAACTCCACACAGAAAGGTCTGGTACGGGATTCGAACCAGGGTCCTTCTTGCTGTGAGGCACGAGTGCTAACCACTGCACCACCGTGCTAACCACTGCACCACCGTGCTAACCACTGCACCACCGTGCTAACCACTGCACCACCGTGCTAACCACTGCACCACCGTGCCACCCTATAACTTAATCAATACTGGATATATTATCATAATATTACACACACTGACACATATATACATATAATGAAATTATCAGTATTGCAAAAGGTCAAAGGTTAAGGAATGTCGCATTTAGCAGAAAGGTCAAAATCACATTATTGGTTCTAATTCAGGAACAGGTTGTCATAGAAACTACAGATTGGCACAAAATCTCTGAATACTAGTTTTATATATAAAGCTTTCCCTCCTCTAAATGCAAACCATCAAAAGCTTCCAGTCAAAGGACTGGTGTGTGTTTTCGCTGACAAACCTCTGTGTCTTTGGTCACACCCCGAGTATTAAACTAATCACAGATTTTATCACAAAAAACTTGGATCAAAACATATGAGTAACTTTGTTCTGCAACAGATTTTAATAGAAATAAACTTTATTTATATTCTTAAAGTGGTTAAAGTCACTGCAGTGTTGGCGTCAGAGTCGTTTTGTTGACAATAAATCATAGATTTGGTTGTAATTTGATTGTAACCAGAACTGACGTGTGTGATAAATGAGAGGAAAACTCCAAACGTCCACCGTTATGAAAAACTGATCCACAGTCTGTCAGAGAAAACCTACTGAGGACGCTGACACACAAACACACAACATGTATGTTTAAACACATTTGTATCTTTATGGGGACATTTATATATTTACACAGTCACACCATGGGGACCTCTGACACTATGGGGACTAAAATTCAGGTCCCCATGAGGGTTAAATATTAAATAAAGGTCCCCAGTAGTAAAATAGTGGACCTATAAATACAGTGGTGTATGATCCTATGTGCATATAGCTAATGCGCATCAGATACAATCATCCATTTGAGCAAAGGTCAAAGGTCAAGGTCATAACTAACTACAAGATTAAAATCACCTTATCAGTTATAACTCAAGAACAGAGGGTCACAGAACTTTCAGATTGGTACCAAACATTGTGGAATGAATATTTCTACAATTCTCATAATTGGTGTTATCACCTACGATCAATAGTTTTTGAGATCTGTGGAGGTCAAAGGTGACATGTTGCAAAATTAACTTCTGTAACACTGTGTGTGTCAAACATAGACATGTCGTCCTATAACTTAATCAATACTGGATATATTATCATGATATTACACACACTGACTCAAATTATCAATATTGCAAAAGGTCAAAGTTCAAGGTCACATTTGGCAGAAAGGTCAAAATCCCATTATTGGCTCTAATTCTAGAACAGGTTGTCATAGAAACTTGAGACTGGATCAAAATAAGGGCGAGGTTAGACATTCTGTGAATATTAGTTTAATATTGTTTCTGTTTTTGCACAGTGATGACATCATCATCATCATCATCATCATCATCATCATCATCATCATCATCATCATCATCATCATTTATCATCTCTGACACTGAGCTTGAAAAATAAAACTCAGCTGTCATAATGCAAAAGAAATAAATAAAACTAATTAGACAGACAGACAGACAGACAGACAGACACATGTGTCATATTAGGGGTTTTCTTTCCCAGTGCTGAGGTTTTTGCATAATCATGTTGAAACCCAGGACTTGAATATTGGGACACATGATGGACTGTCAATCAAATTGACATTGTATTTCATAACCCATAATGCAACACTGAAATGGGACTAAATCCCAGCTGCTTCTATCCAGACAGTGTGTAAACAGATGTTATGTATGAAGTGTGTTAACCTTCAGTTCTGCAGGGACACAGTCTTCTCCTTGGATGTTATTGACGATGAAAACCAACACAAAATGTTCGAACCCAACACAACAAATGAACAGTTGCAGCGTTTTGTTCCATAAAGAACTAGTTTTTAGAGAATGTATAATCTTGTTACTATTTTGTGACACTTCTTTGTTGGTAGTGTGCAGTGATGCGCGGGCTGACGCAAAGTGAGTGGGTGACCACGGTTGACCGTTATGGGTCATTGAAAAATATTTTTTTGATATTCGGGTTGCGGTCGGTCAGGTCATTTGAGATAAACATTAGAATAACCTGGTAAATATGCTTTATTAACTGAATTTTTGTGAGGAATGTCGTACAATGTCAGAAGTATCCTACGGCAGGAGGGAGCAAGAAGCTGTTTCCATGACAGTTTTTCGTTGAACAATAGCGATATTCCACAAATTTCGATAAAGTGTTTCCATTGACAGTTGTTCTAAGC
>CM035788.1:47680223-47685223 GCA_020466265.1 Siphamia tubifer | reverse complement strand
ATATATATATATATATATATATATATATATATATATATATATATATATATATATATATATATATATATATATATAGTTCATCTAAAGTAAACACTCTGCCTGAAGGAAACGCTCCAGTCTCAATCATCAGTCTGCCATTAAAGGTGTTTACTGTTCTGCCTCTGACAGTTCTATCATGTTCCCACACTGAGCTACAGCTGGAACGTTCACTTCACACTCTCCTCCACAGCATCGTCTTCATACACAGACTGGACCTGTGAGTGGACGCTGTCATAAGGTCAGGACGTTAAAGGGACACTTCAGTGTTTTCACATTAATGTGTTTGTCAACAGTGTCTTTACTCTGGTGCACCCACACGGACTCCGCCCCTCTCTTATGACCCCGCCCCTTTACACTGGTGCACCCACACTGACTCCGCCCCTCTCTTCTGACTCCACCCCTTTACTCTGGTGCACCCACACTGACTCCACCTCTCTCTTCTGACTCCGCCCCTCTCTTCTGACTCCACCCCTTTACTCTGGTGCACCCACACTGACTCCACCTCTCTCTTCTGACTCCACCCCTTTACTCTGGTGCACCCACACTGACTCCGCCACTCTCTTCTGACTCCACCCCTTTACTCTGGTGCACCCACACTGACTCCACCTCTGTCTTCTGACTCCGCCCCTTTACTCTGGTGCACCCACACTGACTCCGCCCCTCTCTTCTGACTCCACCCCTTTACTCTGGTGCAACCACACTGACACAACCCCTCTCTTCTGACTCCACCCCTTTACTCTGGTGCACCCACACTGACTCCACCTCTCTCTTCTGACTCCACCCCTTTACTCTGGTGCAACCACACTGACACAACCCCTCTCTTCTGACTCCGCCCCTTTACTCTGGTGCACCCACACTAACTTACCCCCCACAGTGTCCTGTGAGCCCAGTTCTGGTCCGGTTTTGGTCAAAGCGAAAGTAGTCCCGGCAGATTTCCTGGGGTCAACAAAATAAAATGTGTTTCTTCTCAAAACAATGTATTTGTAAAATGACACTTATTTCAGCTGCTTCAGATTCATTCAGGTATTTATTCATATTTTTTATTTGATTTTGTTCATTTTTTTGTTATTTTACCCAAATATTTTTTTTGCTTTGATTCAAGTTGTCATTATTTTACTAGATTTTTGTTTGATTTTGTTCCTTAAAAAAAAAAAAAAAGAAATACTACGTTTTGTTGGTTAGATTTCACTAGTTTTTTTCATTATTTTACAAAATGTTGGTTAAATTTTTTTGTTTTCTATAAATATTTAATAGAATTTTGTTCTTTTCTTTTCAGCTGCTTCATATTTGTTCAGGTATTTATTCATATTTTTAGTTTGATTTTGTTAATTTTTTGTTATTTACCCAAATATTTAGTTTGCTTCGATTCAAGTTGTCATTATTTTACTAGATTTTTATTTGATTTTGTTCCTTCTTTAAAAAAAAAAAAAAGAAGTACTACATTTTGTTGGTTAGATTTTGTTCATTTTTCATTATTTTACAAAATGTTGGTTACATTATTTTTTTTTCTATAAATATTTCATAGAATTTAGTTTTTTCTTTTCAGCTGCTTCATATTCGTTCAGGTATTTATTCAAACGTTTTGTGTGATTTTGTTCATTTTTTGTTGGTTTTTTACTTAATGTTTTGTTTGATTTTGTTCCTTTTTTTTTTTTTTTTTTTTTACAAAATTTTGTTGGGTAGATTTTGTTCCTTTTTTCATTATTTTACAAAATGTTGGTTCAATTTTCAGATTATCTATGAATATTTAACATAGCATTTGTTTTTTTTAATTTTCGGTTGCTTCATATTTATTCAGATGGTTTGTTAATATAAACATTTTCATGTAACTTGACTCTTTATTTTTTACATTAAAATCTCCAGTTTTCATTATTTATGGGTAATTATGATCATATTTTACTGCTTTGACCCAGTGTAGATATAATTATTCTGTGTGTAGAACCTGAATTCAAATCATTTTTATATCATTAATATAATATCTTCATTGTTATTCATCCTACAGACCAGAGTGGACCCTTTAGTGGGCCGAATGTGGTCCCCGGGCCTTATGTTTGACACCTATAGTATATAGAGTCTGAACCAATCACCATGTGCATGTAAGTTTAATTGAAACTTTGGCACCATCACAACAAATTCAATAAGTATTGTGATAGTTGTGTAGCGGCTGAGGCTGTTCATTGTTCGCAGCAGTGAATGGAACATCCACCAAACACTACAATACAACACTCAGCACTTTTGCTTTGATCAACTCTGTAGTCGCCAGGAAAACATTTCAATGGCTTTTTGATCACGTTTCAGTTTGTTATCTTTTGGCTGGCAGCATTACCCATAAAAGTGTCTGCTGCATCGTTACGCTGGAAGTTTCAAAGCTGTAAAAATGGAAAAAAAAATGACCTCACTATATGCACCTGTCGCTGTTGAAATATGAGCACCCATAAATGACCCGAGGGGGGGGAGTCATCTGTTATGTCTGCGTCGATTATACCTGAGTTTAGTTGAAGTACATTTACTAATGCTTTGGATGTGAAAAGAGAAAATAGCAACAAAGTCATTTGTGTTGCATTCCCTTTAATCTGTGGGTAACACCCTGTCATTCCACCACTGATAGAGATTTCACGCCTCGTGCCAAAGGGATGTAATTTCCTCTCACGGATGGCAGACGAACAATGACTCTTTAAGTGATGAGTGTTGGCTCTCCAGGTGGAAGACACTGA
This sequence comes from Siphamia tubifer, assembly GCA_020466265.1. Taxonomy (NCBI): domain Eukaryota; kingdom Metazoa; phylum Chordata; class Actinopteri; order Kurtiformes; family Apogonidae; genus Siphamia; species Siphamia tubifer. Next base: position 47,682,470 of record CM035788.1, on the reverse strand, counting down.
TGCTTTTCTGGCTCCTTAAAAGTCATTTCAAAGCTTTCGATCACGTGAAAACATGAAGGATGACGGTGGTGGAAGGTATGTGGAGCAGCTGTCAGGTCATGTACGCTTCCACCAGGGGTGACTAGTCTGCTACACCTCCTCAACAAGTGTCAACGCTTCACTTTGGGAAAACAAAAGGAATAAAGACATATGGATTAAATGCTTTCAACAGATAATGAAGAATAAAATGAGCTCTTAAAGGGACAAGCCACGCCCACATTGACTTTTCCAAACTGTTCCCAGACCTAAAGCATTTTCCAGTGTCCGAATCTATGACAAGTGACCACAGGTTGGATTCCTACGATAACTGCCAACTAAGTATCTCATCTAAAGTGAATTCATGTATTTGGTTTTGTCTCCTCATTACTTTCCGTGTACTGGGCATTTACTGCCATGTACCATGTATCATTTGTTTTTCAAAATCAAACCAAAACTAAGACAATGAAAAAAAAAAACAACTTGTTTCTTCATTATTTGTTTCTAAAACCAAAATGAAAAAAAATGGATAATTATATATATTTTTTTTTTTCATTTTTCATTTTTGTGTTTCAATGAATAATGGAAAAAAATGGATCACGGCCATTTCAAAGGGCTCGTCTTAATAAAACGTGTTTCTTTTTAAAACAGTATCAAGATTCAAGAGTTCTTTATTGTCACATTATAACACACAGGTACTCAGCAGAATGAAATGTCATTTATGTCTGGCTCGACTTAAAAAACAACTTTCGTAAATTAAAATACATACATTTTCATTTAGTCAAACACAAAAACATTTTATCTTTCACAAGCCAATAATTGATAAAATAACAATATAACTTATATAACTTATCTACCACCCCTATTGTACCAAACAATAATGGTACAATAAAAAATTATATATATATATATACATACATACATATACACAAATACACATGTTTTTTTCTTTTTTTTAAGTTAACTCCATTATATATACAAATGTGCACACATACCCACTCATATTCATCTCTATTATTATTATTATTATTATTATTATTATTATTATTACTACTCCTACTACTAACTAACTGAATAATTGACTAATCAATTTACTATTTTTGTTTGTTTTGTAATCTATTTCTGTTTATCTTTTTATATATATGTGTATGTTTGTGTATATATACGTGTATATTTATGCGTCTGCATGAGTGAGAATGGAAGAAAAACGAATGAAAAGTAAAACTAGGATAAAGGAAGTAAAAGTAAGAAGAGGGGGAGAGAGAAAAGGAAAAGAGAAAAAAAAAAGAAAAAAAGGGACTTTTATTTGGACAGTTGTTTTTGTATTTGACTCTTGCATTGTGGGTATTTGATCTTTGTTGTTGTTGTTTTGTTTTGTTTTTTTCCCTGCAGAACATATTGCAGTAAGGTATTGGTAATGGTGGATAAATAAGCTTCGGCTCCGAGATAAAATTAAAAAAAAAAAAATCATGTTCTCGTCGTCTAATGTACAACAACAGAGGGGGTTATTGTGTGATGGGACAAATATTATTTAGATATTCATTCAGTTTATTCTGCAGATATTTAGTGTTTTTTTTTTTCATTCCATCAGTAACAAATTAAAATGAGTTTTGTTTTCGTGTGTGTGTTTACCCTGATGGGGGCTCAACCCAACCACTTTGTCTAATTGAAGGTCCGCCACTGTTCCCTGGTTCTGCAGAAAGGCACCGGTCACATCAACTCATCACGGTTCTGTTCCTGATCCTGAACCCATTCTGTCCCAGAACAGCTCTGTCGTCTGAACAGTCAAACCTTTGTAGAAATGCAGTCAGAGGTGAAAGTGTTTATGAAATCAGTCAGTGAGCAGCTGCAGATTTTCACAATACCAGCCACTCACACACTGCCAACTTTCTCTGCTCTTGTTTCATATCACTTGTTATTTGCTCAACAGTTGCCAAAAGATAAAACACACAAACCAGACTCTCTTTACTTTGTCCTGTGGCACAAAAGCTCCTCTTTATGAGTCATACATAGCAACACAGATCAACCAACTGGTGGCTACATTAATAATAAATAACCCCCAGAAGGTTTATTGTAACAGTCTAGTTATTACTTATAGGAATGAACTGAAACAAACTTTGACTAAAATAAATGATCTTAAAGAAAAATGGAGCAGAAGGTTTAGCTGCGAACAGGAGCAGTGAAGTGAAGGAGACTGAAACAAAGGCTGAAAAGTTTTGAAAAGGCCGGCTT
>CM035788.1:47612723-47675223 GCA_020466265.1 Siphamia tubifer | reverse complement strand
TATGCATCAGATGCAACTATTAATTTGAATAAAGGTCAAAGGTCAACATCAGAATGAACTAAATACTCAAAACCACGTTATTGCTTATAACTCAAGAACAGAGGGTCACAGAACTTTCAGATTGGTACCAAACGATACAAAATGAAGATTTATACAATTCTCGTAAATGGTGTTATCACCTACAACCAATAGTTTTTCAGATCTCTGGAGGTCAAAGGTAACATGTCGCAAAACACTGTTTGTGTGTGTCAAACATCGACATATCATGCTATAACTTAATCAATACTGGATATATGATCATAATATTACACACACTGACACATATACAGTATACATATAACAAACTTAGCAATTTTGCAAAAGGTTAAAGGTCAAGGTTGCATTCAGCACAAAGGTCAAAATCACATTATTGGTTCTAATTCAATTGTCATAGAAACTTGAGTTTAGCATAAAATAGAGGTGAGATTCGGTGTTCCCTGAATACTTCCCCCATCCCTCCTCTCCTCCCACTCATCCACCTCATTACAATGTAGGACAATGGATTGTAGGATATCTCCATGAAACCAAACATTCTTTTTTGAAAAATACAAGCTGTTAGTAGGATAAGCTTTGCTGTTACATACAGCTTCATTTACATTTATAATAAAATACTGGACTATGTTTTTTAAAAAGAATGTAAAAACATCGTGAATTTTCAGAGCGTGTCAGCAGTCGACTTTTTTCGTCCTTCCTCTTATGAACACACAGGTCCATGTGTGTAGATCAGTAACTGTGGACACACTATCTGAGGACATGAAGACCTCAGGACACTTGGGTTTGTCTTTAGGGACCCTCTACTTACTACCACTGAAGTGTGATGCTGTTTAGAACTTTAGTCTAAAAATAGAGTTTGGTAAAAACACATGTCCTAATCACTTCCATGTTAACACAGTTTGGATCAAAATGACAAAATGGAAATTTCACAATGTTCATCAAATGGTGTCATTTTTGTGTCAACTATATGTATGTACTAACAATCATCTCAAAAGTGTTTCCTCCAGATGAATAAATGAATGAAGGCTTTATTTCGAACATGTGCAGAATACAACAATAATCAATACAACAACAACAACAACAACAATAATAATAATAATAATAATAATAATAATAATAATAATAATAATAATAATAATAATAATAATAATAATAATAATAATAATAAAAATTAAAATAATAATAATAATAATAATAATAATAATAATAATAATAATAATAATAAATAATAATAAATAATAAATAATAAATAATAAATAATAATAATAATAATAATAATAATAATAATAATAATAATACTAATACTAATACTACTACTACTACTACTAATAATAATAATAATAATAATAATAGTAATAATAATAATAATAATAATAATAATAATAATAATAATAATAATAATAATAATAATAATAATAATAATAATAATACTAATACTAATACTACTACTACTACTACTACTACTAATAATAATAATAATAATAGTAATAATAATAATAATAATAACAACAATAATAATAATAATAATAATAATAATAATAATCACAGATATTCCCTTTAATGCATTAATATTGACAGTCCTGCTAAATAGAGGCAGCAGTTTGGGAAGTTAAGTAGTGGTTGTTGACACTAAGGCTTCGATGGCCCTAGATGTAGGCCAGTGTGGGTTATTTGGTGAATATTACACTTTTAATTCGATTGTGATGAATATTTCAGAGCCAGTAATGCCTCAGATAAAGCTTTAAAAACACATTCCTCCTGGACTGTGTAAGCTCTCTGCTGTGAGCGAGAATGCTCATTCCTGAGGTACGTCCACACCTGACACACACATGGAGGGCGTGGCTAAGCAGCCAGTACACATGTTGGCACACACACACACACACACACACAGGGCTTTGCCGGTAGTTTTCCACAGAAGTCCGACTCATGTGAAAGATGCTTTCAAGTAGAATAAGCACCACTGGAACACTTTCAAATGAAACAAAGATTTCCTTTAACACGACGAAGGTTTTAATGTTGCTTCTTAGATGCAGATGAATCATTCAGTGTCTTTGGCTTCTGCAGACATAACACTGTGCTGTCTGAGGCCGTCTGCAGATAAACCCAACCTGTTTAATGGTAGATTATGGTCTGCAATGACCGCTTTACTGCAAAGACATTTTGCAGATATTTATCTTGACTGCATTCATCCAGATTTGGCACAAAAATGTCAATTGATGTAAAGGAAAAAAAAAATTAAAAATAAATAAATAAATAAATAAATAAATATATATATATATATATATATATATATATTGACATTTATTTAGTTTTTAATGTTTTAATGTTTGTGGGAGGGGGGTGTAACAGTAGTGTAGTTAATAACACTCATGCATCACAGCAAGAAAATCCTGGGTTCACTTCCAGCACCAGTGGGTGGGACCTTTCTGTGTGGAGTTCTCCCTGTGTCTGCACAGGTTCTCTCTGGGTTCTCTGGGTTCTCCAGCTTCCTCCCAACATCCAAACACATGCACTGATAAGTTAACTGGTTAATGCTTTGATGGTAAATGTCCGTCACTTCTATAGTTCTATAGTTTCTATAGTTCTGTTCCACCTTCATGGTTCAAAGCTCTTTACATTAGCCTCACATTCACCCATTCACACACACTCATACACCAGTAGGGTTCTATGGTTCTGTCAGTCCTACTGGGACCCAAGGACACATCAACATGTGGACAGCCAGAGCTGGGACGCAAGCCGCCAGCCTCTCGGTCATTGGGCGACCCACTCTACCAACGGAGTCACAGCCGCTCCATGATGCATGAGAACCTTAGAACCTTTAAACCTCTTTTAAACCAGTCATAGTCATCTTTAACACTAGCACAGACTCAGAGAAAAAAGAGCAGGTCTGACTTAAAGGTACGGTAGGAGATCTTGGAAAACAGTTCCTGCAGTTATATTTTGACTCCTCTTCGTCAGCCCACCCCTCGAAAACACGCTTTCAATAATACATGAACGTGCTGCTGTCACTGAGGTTCACGAACATTCACCAGAACTCAACATTGATTATCATCCTAAATAAAACAATAATCAACATTTATCAGTTTGTGTCACATGAAGCTTAGCTAACAAAAGTGTCATGACCTCTGCTCCAGTGACCTTTTCCCCAGTACTCATCCACACTCACCTGGTCCTGCACTGCGCAGCTGCAAGCCGTTCCTCATCTGTGGCTATAAAAGCAGTAAGGCTTGCAGTTGCCAGTGCGGGACCATTCAGTATTGTGACCTCCATAACCCGGACAGCATTTCCATCGCCTCAGTCACCATAACCCGGACATTCATCATCACCACGGACTCTGGCTGTTCTGTTCCCAGGTTTTGACTCTAGTTTTGTCTCATTCTTGTATTTATGTTTCTTAGTTTGTTATTAAATCAGTTCTTCCTTCAGCACTGTGCATTTGAGTCCTGCTTCACCTCACCCCCTCCTTGACAAAAAGGTTTAGAAGAATGAAACAATAGTTTATGGCAGGCATGTCCAAACTGTTCCACAAAGGGCTGGTGTGGCTGCGGGTTTTTGTTCCAACCAAACAACAGTTCACAGTTTGACCAATTGACTCTGAAGACTGAGATCAGTTTATTAATTGAGTCAGGTCTAGTGTGTTGGAACCAAAACCTGCAGCCACAGCAGCCCTTTTTGGAACAGTTTGGACATGTCTGGCTTATGGTGTTATGGTGTTACACCAGCAGTTTACACACACTGTTGGTAACTGAGCAAAAACCTACTGGAACATTCTGTTTGGTCAATATCTGATATTTTCTCACTGACAGGGTTAATATCATACCTATAATCAGTGCTGGGTAAGTTACTTTAATTACAAGTACTAGTTACTTCACCCAAAAAGTAATTGCGTTACTAACTGCATTACTCCACCAGCAAAGTAATTAGTTACTCAGAAAATTATTACTTTTTTTTGTTTTTTGCTTAAAAATGTCAAAGAAACGAAACAGTTGAACAGAACAGTTAAACAGGGTATCATCCTTGTTCCAAACTGGGACAGTAAGTTTCCACCATGAAACACGAAAGTGCGGTGGATGAGTTGTGTTATCATCTGACAGACGGGTGGACTATGGTAAAAGCAGTTTATGCAGAACTGGCAATTAAGGGTTTTTACACCATATTTAGCAGCAGAATTTACTGAAATATCAAATATTTTCTCTGTGTGACTGTTTAAAATGAGCTTTTAACATAATATTGCTCGACCTCGTGTTTAAAAAGTAACTGAAGCACCGCTGTGTGTGTGTGTGTGTGTGTGAGCCAACAAAACTGTTTTCTTTTCTCAGTGACCGACTTCAACCAGTTAATGAGGCTCAGTGATCATCCCTAGTCCAGGTCTAGTCTTGTGATTTCCTCCAGTGTTTCCATCTCCCAAACAACGTAAGGAGCTAGGGTATACTAAGGTGTGTGTGTATATATATATATATATATGTATGTGTATATATGTATATATGTGTGTGTGTACACACTCTGACTTGACCACTCTTTGTCTGACCCCTCCCCTGAGACCTCTTTGCCATGGAAGACCCTACCAGGCGTACTATAGGCTAGCCTGCTGGAATATAGGATTCCAGGCTAGCCTATAGTACTCCAGACAACACAGCTCTTGGGTTCATTGGGGCACACAGACCTCTGCACCACGTTAAGGTGATGATTCTAGGAGAGGATATTGTTTGTTTGTTGTGTGTGTGTTTTAAGTGGCATTGACAATGAAGGGAGAATTTAACTGTTGGTCTCAACTAGAGATAGAGCACTAGATTTTGTGCCATGCACTTTTCACAAATTTGGGCGCTAGGTGGGTCTGAAAAAGCATTAAATATAGCGCCAAGTTGGCAACAGTGATTTCCTCCTCTGCTGCCGCTTCTTTTTGTTAGTGACGTTACCTTAGCAACTGACGCGATATGACGTCATCGACACATGTCTGAAAGGATAGGGCTAACTCCTGGAAGATCCGAGAGTGGAAACACGCCTGTAACTCATCACATTATTTCCAGAGTAACGGTAACTGCGGTACAGTTATGGATAAGGTAATTATTCCGTTACTCGAAATGTGGCTGCGTACAATCATTGGCCAGAGTTTCCCTCTGGTTCCATCCTCTAGACTGGACTAAAAGATTTTGGGTTTTTTGCGAATGTTCTATTTCACTTTGTGATATGGGACTGTGAAGAGGCTTTCGAGCAATATGGTAAAAAATGTTCCAAAAAAAGATCTCCCACCCCACCATTAATAGTGTCATCTATGTCTAGGTGCAATGTACAAGCAATGTCATTTTTTTAAAAGTAGGATTCTAACCCGAACCCTGTTTGATTCAGACCGTGTTGATGTTTGTGGAGAAAGGTTTGGAATGTGCTACTTTTATTCTAGTGGAGTAGTGTCTCCATGTAGTTTAACCTTTTGATACATGATTTATTAGAACGTTAGTCAAGATTTATATATTCAGTTTATATTCAACTGAAAAAACCCCAATATGATGTAAATCTTTTCAATAAACCTATTTTTATGGAGTTATAAAAATGTCCCCTCAGCTGCAAAACATGTGTTTAAGATTTGATCCAAAGAAACATGTATTTAAAACACAATATCAGAACACTATGAAATAAAACATTTTTAATGCAATTTTTGCTTAAGAAGAGACTGTTAATTACAGTCTAACAACAGTAATATATTTACAGGTAAACATGTTAGTGCAGATCAGTTACAGTAATGATATGAACTAAAACAAAAACCCTACTGGGAGCAATTTAGGGTTCAGTGCCTTGCCCAAGAACAGGAGAGCCAGGATTCAAACTGTCAACCCTTCAGTTACGGAGTCACAGCTCGCCTTACAAAGGTAGAATATAGTTCAAATTGCACTTCGTTTTCTGTAGATATTTTGGAGCGCTGATAGTTTGTTAGTGTAAATATTTTCATAATTTAATGGGTGGGGGGGTTCACCACACACTATATAAATATCTTCTCCCTGTGTACTCTGGGTCCTCCCACCATCCAAACACAATCATTGATAGGTTAAAGGTGGGGTGGGAGCAATTCAACACAAGTGAGATTTTGAAAATATACATTGGCTCCTGTTCTTCAGGCCACCCCTCCTCGAGCTTTCACATTCAACACCATGAAAACTAACATCAAGGATATCAACAACAAAGGTGTCACGCTAGCTTACTGTAGTTTACTTTGCAAAACATGCTGGAATATGTTCGTCACTCACTACTGACAATATTTTCATCAATATCTTTAATTTTGTCACTAACGGAGTGAATACGATACGATATGAGCATAATGGTGTCAATATTATACAATCATAACAGTATCATCTTAGCTGTCGGAACATAATCACCTTAGCATAGATTTAGAGCCACTTTTCCTTTTTCGTTTGACGCCAGCGCTGAAAACCTGTCGTGATTCCCACCCTTGTCCTGTTCTGTTCTTCGCTCAGTTTCCTTATGGCCGTAGCTTTTTCAAACTCTGTTTTTACGTTCGTTTTGCTGCCGGTTGTCGTCTTTTCTGCCGTAGCTGTTTATGTGAATGAGCAGAAGGAGGAGGGAGGGGTGGGTGGGGGTGGACTGACATTTGATGGACGCATCAGCAGTCAATCAGTGTAAAGATGATTAGTGCAATGATTGGTCAGAGTTTTGCTCTGGTTCCACCCTCTAGACTGAACTAAAACATTTAATTTTTTTTCGTTTTTTTTTTTCAGTGTGATATGGGATCGTGAAGAGGTTTTCAAGCAATATGGTAAAAAATGTTACCTAGCGGTGCTAACTCCATTCATTCCATGTATGGGTCTAGTGGTGCTTCATAGTCAGAGGAGGCGGGGCTAAAAGGTTGTCTTTCAAATCCTCTGTATGCAATAGGGCGGTACTACAACCAATCAGCGTAATCTTTAGGATGACGTAGTTAGAGCGTACAAAGATGACAGAGGAGTCTGGAGAAAGTTAGGAATGACTAAACAAAATGGTGGATTATGGAGCTGAACGACTGTTGTCGCTTCTGTGAAAAGAATTTAAAGATTATTGACGTTTTCTCACATTCTTCACTCATCTGTGATTAAAAAAATCTACACCCATTCTTGTTCTTCTTCTATTTTTTCTCTCTGAATTGTTGCAGCGTCACTTTGTTAGCCCCGCCCTCTGACTCTATACTTCACTGTGATTGGTCAACCAGTTTCAAGGAAATCTAACCAAAAGTTACATTGAATGAAACTAGACTATGATAGAGCATTAGATTTGCTGCCGCTAGGAGGAGCTAGTGCAGCTAGGCTAAAAATATTTGCTCCAAAAAAAGATCTCCCACCCAACCTTTAATGGGTTAATCTAAATTATCCATAGGTGTGAATGTGACAGTGATTGTTTGTCTCTTTATATTCAGACCTGCGATGAACTGGAGACATGTCCAAGGGTGAAGAACAGGAAGAACATTGGGAGTCATTAATTACAGCTTATTATATTAGTTTAAATGTGATCATAGTTAGTCTGTATATATGACACCTTTGACCCTAACGGTACATTCAGACTGCAAGCAAATGCACTTTTTACTGCCATTTGACCTGTATCTGACCTTTGACCTGTATCTGTACCTGAAGAAAGCCTAATAGAAGCAAAAAGTCAGATTTGGGGACATTTACCTGCAGTCTAAAGTTCAATCATATGTGATATGTCAATAACCAATAACTTTGCAGTAAACGTAAAATGTCTAATGACAATGTTTTGTTTAAGGAGAGAGAAGACATGAGAATCCAGTTTGGCGTGTTGTCTGTTCACAGCCTGATGATGATGACGATGATGAACAGAGGCTGTTTATGCCTTTTATGTCTAACATTAACCTCAGAGTTTTTCCCCGAAATGAGTGTTGAGATATTTCAAATACCTCCTTGCATTCTTTTAGTTCTTCTGTGGAGTTGGCCTAAATGCCCTGACATCAGATGAATATACAACGTCAGAAACAGCCCTGTCTTCTAAAGTTGAATAATACTTCACTAAACCTTTAACATATACAGTTTTTAAAGATCAGTTGTGGACTGTGTGTTTGGTACCGTGGTCACTCAGCTCAATCCACCTTTAATTACCATCACTAGGACATCGCAGTTATAGAAACCATCAATACTATACAAAATAAGACAAGGCAACATGTAATGAGGGTAAATACTATTATTACTAAAGCATGGAACCTAGTTAAGACAACTGTAGACATCGCCATCTGGTAGCTTAAAGACACAGTTCTGATGCTACATACTAGGGCATTAACAACTTCAGTTTCTTCAAGTCAACTTATCCGTCAATAAAGTCAAAGTCGAGTCGACAGGTTGTGATGACATCATCACATTGTCAGCGAAGGAATAACATGGACACACGTCTGTCCAGCAATGAGCAACTTGTATTAAAGTTCATTGCGACGTAACAATGTCCACTGATAAGACACGAGCATTAACATTTTAACCCCAACAAAACAAAGGCTAACGTTAGCATAAAGTTGTGTGTTAAATTTAAATGCACAACATCAGTAGGGTTAAGCAGATTCACATCATCTGGCTGCATTTTGCCAAACTACACTCTAGACTCACTCAACCATCTGAGTATCATGTAGTTCAGGCTCTGACAAACAAAGGAGCTAATCAGTGTCCATGGGTGGGACTTCCCATGACTGGGCAGTGTTGTGTCTGTCTGTCCCACAGCTGATGTGTCCATCGTCTGTTCACCACTTGGTTCCTCTTCATCTTTTTGTCTTTCCCTTATAGTGTCCACAGTACTCTGGTGTCTTCCTACCAACTGAAGACATTTCAGACATATGCAGAGGATTGTTCTGGAACATCTGACCCAGTTCTGCCAGCCGCTGGTCTACCAGTTTTCCATAGGGAAGTTTAAGGAATATCCACTGGCTCTTCCTGATGTTGCCTTTTATCCAAAGATTTTCCTGCACATACGACAATGGTCATTTACAGACAACGCAGTGGTGCGTTCAGGTGCAGCCGTACGGTGGTGTTTGTTTTGATGGTCTGCTACTTCCTGCTGTTGCTCTGAGCTACGTCATGGCTTGAATTCAACGTGAGTGGATGAAGCAGTGCATCAGTCAAGATGACGGACAGATTCTTCATCTAATCACATGCAATGATTTTAGATAAGGCCCCTCCTTTGAAAAGTTTGTTATGAAAGGGTCTCAGATAGTAATGTCATACCAGATGGCGACAGTCAGGTTAAAGTAGGGTGATTTTGTCTCTAAAACTGGACTGTCCACACGTCTGTCACATGTCCTCACTTTTTACATTTCATCCTGAGGACAAAAAAACCTTCTGGAGTATGAGTGTGTGTGAATGTGAGGCTAATGTAAAGCACTTTGAGCACCAGATTCAGATTCAGATTCAACTTTATTGTCATTGCACATGTCACAAGTACAGAGCAACGAAATGCAGTTAGCATCCAACCAGAAGTGCATAGCAGTGAATAAATAATATAGACATTGTAAATATACACAGTATATGTAGGAGGTGCTAAAATGAGATTATATAAATAACTATGGATGCAGGTATGTACAAACTATAACAGGCTATGACTATGTTACAGTATGAGTAACTATAATATTATAGATTTTTGAGGAAGGTATGTACAGACTATAGACAGATTATTGACAATGATATAATGTATTATTACAGTGATTATGATATAATTAACAGTATGTACAGTAGTGCAATGAGGTAGGTGCGATTGATAAATCAAAGTGACAAGTGATTAGGGATGAGGGGTTGAGGTGTGAGTGTGAAGAGGGGGTGGGGTTATTGGGGGGCAGAGTTCAGCAAGGAGACGGCTGTGGGGATGAAACTGTTCCTGAACCTGGTGGTTCTTGTCCGTAGGCTGAATGTATAGATGAAAACTAGCCTAATTCTGTTCATGTGAAATCATGTGCTTTATGAAATTGTATTGTTCCATTTCAGATAAAATAGTTAAACCATGAAGGTGGAAAAGCAGTATATAAAAGTCCAGTCCATTTCCCAATGATCCTGATCTGGATCCACTGAGCAGCTGACAGCAACCAGAAGCATCGACTGATGTTCGATGTGTAATGCCTGTGTATCACTAATACTATCAATACATGTAAATAATTCAGATAAAATGCATTGTAAAGTTTCATACTGTCTTCCAAAGGTAACTGTAATGTTAGCTTCTTTTTAACAGACAGGTGCAGTGTTTGTTTACCTGCTTGACTTGTCTCAGCTAGTAAAAGTAAAAAAGTTGCCAGAAAAATAAATACTCCAGTAAAGTACAGATAGCTAAAAAATATATACTTCAGTACAGTAAAGAAGTACTTTTACTTAGTTAGTTGTAACTCTGTGTATTAAACAGTTATTCAATAGTTTTGGTGGATGGTCTTTATGGGTTCATGTGACTCAGACTTTTACTCTTAAAATATTCATATCCTGTCACAGTTTTATCGTAGCCTGTTTAGGTTATGGTCTGGGCATTAGCAGCATGATGTTAGTGATAGAAACAACCTTCTGGTTCCCACTGCATTCAAATGATATGTTGTATATTGGTAGGAATCTCCTTGTGGTAGAGAACGGTAAGGAGTGGTTGCTATGCTGCGAACAGGCTGTTACCATGTTGGGAAGCAACCGCAGGGCCAGTCAAACAAACATCCCTTCTCTGAGTCACACGCCTCCTCCCTCTCCTCCCTCTCCTCCCTCTCCTCCCTCTCCTCCTCTGGAGTTCCCTCTCTAAAATGGTCCTTACTCACCGTTAGTCTATAATTATGCCTGATTTCTCTCTCCCTGACTTTCGGTTCCTTGCTGCTGTCCAGACCCAGACACTGCTCGCTCTGTTACTCGTCTCTCGCTCCTTCCTCTCTCGCACCGTTCTGCACATTCAACAAAACACCTCCTGAAAGATATTTTTAGGGGGTCGCCCCTCCTATTTTCATTCCACCTTGTTCCACAAACAAGCACTCTACTCCACTTCTGGAGGAAGGAGGCAAACTCATTCCCTCATTACAGACTGGTCTGGCATACACAGTCCAACCCACTATAGACCCAGACTGGTCTGGCATACACAGTCCAACCCACTATAGACCCAGACTGGTCTGGCATACACAGTCCAACCCACTATAGACCCAGACTGGTCTGGCATACACAGTCCAACCCACTATAGACCCAGACTGGTCTGGCATACACAGTCCAACCCACTATAGACCCAGACTGGTCTGGCATACATAGTCCAACCCACTATAGACCCAGACTGGTCTGGCATACACAGTCCAACCCACTATAGACCCAGACTGGTCTGGCATACATAGTCCAACCCACTATAGACCCAGACTGGTCTGGCATACATAGTCCAACCCACTATAGACCCAGACTGGTCTGGCATACATAGTCCAACCCACTATAGACCCAGACTGGTCTGGCATACACAGTCCAACCCACTATAGACCCAGACTGGTCTGGCATACATAGTCCAACCCACTATAGACCCAGACTGGTCTGGCATACATAGTCCAACCCACTATAGACCCAGACTGGTCTGGCATACACAGTCCAACCCACTATAGACCCAGACTGGTCTGGCATACACAGTCCAACCCACTATAGACCCAGACTGGTCTGGCATACATAGTCCAACCCACTATACTCCCAGACTGGTCTGGCATTAATTGTCCAACCCACTATAGACCCAGACTGGTCTGGCATACACAGTCCAACCCACTATAGACCCAGACTGGTCTAGCATACACAGTCCAACCCACTATAGACCCAGACTGGTCTGGCATACACAGTCCAACCCACTATAGACCCAGACTGGTCTGGCATACACAGTCCAACCCACTATAGACCCAGACTGGTCTGGCATACACAGTACAACCCACTATAGACCCAGACTATTGGTCTAATCTTCTTTAGCGCTGCAGACTCCTGAGTTGCAGGTGAAGGATTTTTTTAATTTGATGTTTCGGCCAGCCGGTCTTCTTCAGGTCACATAACAAACAAAAGTCCATTCTCTTTTAAAGGGTGGCTCAATTGTTCCCACCTGACACATAATTAGGGTACAACAGGTGTGTAGGTACTCAATTAAGTTCAATTAAGGATGAGACATGGGTGGGGATATAGTAGAACAAGAAGTGGATGCATTTTTAAATGGAAATCGTCTGTATACAATAAATTGACGAAAGAAGAGAAGAAGGCCTTAGAAGATTTTAAGTGTGATGATTTTATTCTAAACAAGCCTCCCAATAAAGGAGGAGCAACATTTGTGATGAATACATTTGACTATATTGGAGAATGTGTAAGACAATTGTCTAATAGGAACCTGATAGTCCCACACACGTACTGAAATGCATGAATTTAGACACTTTGGATGGTCCAAATCTGGTCCATGGGGCAATTATATTTGGCCCACGAGATCATATCAAATGTACATTAGTTGGTCCACCACATACACCACTAACCTACAACGCCACCATATCTTCATATCTTATCGTCCATATCTTCTCTGTTTGTTGTCCTCCTAATACGCCTGATTATAATCAGACACCTCTGTTTCTACGGCGCTAACTGAAAGAATGGCAATGTAAAAGGACGTTTAGCGCCACCTAGTGTATCAGAATGAAACAACAAATTCATCCTCTTGCTGTAATGTTCGCTGGGACTTCTGGGAAAGTCCAGTTAAATCTTCAGCTCAGTTACTGCCAATAGAAACATGTAAATGTACTGAGCATCGAAAACATCATCAGTCTGTTGAATGTATGTTCTTTAGCATCCATTACGTGACTACAAACATTGCTGCCAGGTGTCTGAACTGTTCCTGTGCAATTAATTTTGGTTGGGTGAGATTATTGCAATCACTTTGTGTGTGTGTGTGTGTCCACAGAGACATATCATGCTATAACTCAATGAATACTTGAGATATCACCATGAAATTACATGGGCATATACATATAGCTCATGTGCATCAGATGTAATTATCCATGTGAGTAAAGGTCAAAGGTCAAGGTCACAATTAACTAAAAGGTCAAAATCACATTATCGGCTGTAACTCAACAATGGATGGTCACAGAACTTTCACATTGGTACCAAACGATGCATAAGGAAGAATTCTACAATTGTCATACTTGGTATTATCACCTACAACCATTGAGATCTCTGGAGGTCAAAGGTGATATGTCGCAAAATTAACTTCTGTAACACCGTGCGTGTGTCAGACATAGACATATCACACGAATCAATATTGGATATATTATCATAATATTACATGTACTGATGCATATATACATATCACAAAATTCTTAATATTGCAAAAGGTCAAAGGTCGCATTTAGCAGAAAGGTCAAAATCACATTGGCTCTAATTTGAGAACGGGTGAGATTAGGCATTCTCTGAATACTTGTTATATTCTTTTTATGATGGTAGTTTACCCTGTTCGACAGAGTGAAGATCTGATCAGAGGGCTGTTGTTCCACACAGTGGGTGTTTCACCTCTGTGTCATGTCATCTTCATGTAAAAGGGTGAGGAACATTCCTGGAAAAAGAGGAGTGTAAGAACGGATACTGGGCCGGACCACACACTTCCTCCATTAACAAACCTAATAGCGCTAGTGGGAGGATGGACTGGGCTACAGGGTCAAAGGTCACACCTTGTGGAGTAAAATAAGGAGAGGAATGGTGTTACTGCAGAGAAGGGGCAGAGTTAGATAAGAGGATGACTACAGCACAAGATATTTAACAAAATCTCAACAGAAAACACCCTTAAATCTTGTTTTGTAGATTTTAAAAGCTTCTCTGAAGTATGTGAAAGTCAAAAGGAAGTGTGAGCAGCACCACTCTGCCCTCTACTACTGTATATATATGATGTAATTGTGGTTGGGAAAATTATCTTAAATGATTCTTTTCTGATAAACAAAACCAACAGTGATATCTTCTATTAAAAGATTCAGATGGATAATAGAAGCTGGTTTAAAGGGATATTTCGGTATTTTTCACATGAATCTGTATGGGATCACCATGTTTAATCTGGCGCACCCACAGTGTCCTGTGAGCCCACTTCTGGTCTGATTTTGGTCAAAGCGAAATTAGTCCCGGCAGGTAAAACAAAGTAAAACGGCTTTGTAGAAACATGGTCACATTAGCATCGGTTTTGAGCCCTTTTTCCTTTTTCAGTTCCATCACTGGAAAGCCGTAGCTATTCCCACCCTTGTCTAGTTCCGTTCTTCGCTCAGCTTCCTCATGGCTGTAGCTTTTTCAAACACAGTTTTTATTTTTGTTTTGCTGCTGGTTGTCATCTTTTCTGCCGTAGCTGTTTGTCACAACCTTTTCCCCAGTGCTCTCCAGATGCACCTGGCCGCGCACCATGCAGCTACAAGTCGTTGCTGATCTACAACTATATAAACGGTTAGGCTTGCAGTTGCCGGTGCAGGACCATTCAACTTTGTCACCTCCATAACCTGGATATTTTTCACCACCACAGACTCTGGCTGATCTACCCCCCAAGGGTTTGTTTGGTTTTGTTCCTGTTTATTTTCTGTCTCTGTCTGAATTTATTTCTTTCTGTTATTAACTTATTTTTCCCTTCAGCACTGAGCAACTGAGTCCTCTCTTCACCTCACCCCTTCATGACACTGCTTATGTGAACGTGCAAGAGGGGGAAGAGGGAGGTCTGAGGTGGGGGTGGACTGATATATGATGGAAGAATCAGCAGTCAATCAGTGTAAAGATGATCAATACAGTGCTTGGCCAGAGTTTTCCTCTAGACTGGACTAGAACATGTTGGGTTTTTTGGAAACATTCTATTTCAATGTGTGATATGGGAGCGTTAAGAGGTTTTCAAGCAATATTGTAAAAAAAAAAAAAAATTCCAAAAAAAGATTTCATACCCCACCCCAAGGAAGTAAATGAACACATCCAATTTCAATTAAGGAAATGTAAGTGCACTTTCTAAATGTGAACAATTGTAACAATATGAAGCCTTAACATTGATTTGTTTTTTAGAAGATCATCTGATGTTGTGCAGTAACTGTCAGCCGCTCTTAAACTCCTGTTTAAAACATGAAAAAACAAGTGTTCAGAGAATGTTTAATCTCGCCCCAATTTTGTGCCAATCTCAAGTTTCTTTGACAACCTGTTCTTGAATTAGATCCAATAATGTGATTTTTACCTTTCTCCTAAATGTGACCTGTTTCAATATTGATAATTTCGTTATATGTATATATATATGCGTCAGTGTGTGTAATATTATGATAATATATCCAGTATTGATTAAGTTATAGTGTGATATGTCTATGTTTGACACAGTGTTACACAAGTTAATTTTACAACATGTCACCTTTGACCTCCAAAGATCTCAAAAACTCTTGGTTGTAGCTGATAACACCAACTATGAGAATTATACAAATCTTCATTCCCCATTGTTTGGTACTAATCCGAAAGTTCTGTGACCCTCTGTTGTTGAGTTATAATCGATAATGTGATTTTGATTTTTTAGTTAATTGTGACCTTGACCTTTGACCTTTACTCAAATGGATAATTGCATCTGATGTGCATTAGCTATATGTATATGTTCATGTAATTTCATGGTGATATCTCAAGTATTCATTGAGTTATATATATATATATATATATATATATATATATATATATATGTCTCTGCGGACACACACACACACACACACACACACACACACACACACACACACACAAAAGGTAGTTACAATAATCACTTGGGCGAGATTAATAAGACCTTTAAAAACATATTTCTGTTTCGGAGTGTTGCATTCTGTATCTCACCCACACAAGGTGATTACAATAATCCCCTGTAACCCATGGAATGTGGAACGCGGAACGCATCTGGACTGGGGGGGGGGGCATGTCAAGTGTGTGTGTGTGGGGGGGGGGATGCACACTTACTGTAACTGTAGTTTGATGAACATTCTGTTTCTTTGCTTATTTGAAACAAAAATCTGCGATAGATTTTTGCCTCTTCATTTCTGTAGAAGCAGTCGGTGGTTTGGCAGGTGCAGCCTTAGCTGCGGACAGTCACAGATGATGTAATGATAAACGGTTCATTTGATAGGTTCACAAATTCAAATCAAAATGCAACATCTCGGTGACAGTTTTTTTTATCGGCAGCAGTGAAGGTGTGTGGTGACTTTGTTCTTAAAAACAGATACAACTTATTTTACTACAGCTTTTAATCAAGTCAAAGGACAACAGTTACCTGGGCCATGCCCCCCCCCCCCCCAATGTCGGGGGATATTATTAAGGCCAGGATTTGACTTTAGTTTTGAAGATTTCCTTTGCGTCACAGTTACACTTGGATCTGCAGCACATGGCTTTGTTGTGTTGGCATGTTTTGATGGGTTTTGAATGAAGGTGACACAGTGGTTGGGCCTTCTAAGTGGAAAAAGCATTTTCTAAGGACATGGGTAATTTGGTAGAACTGCACTGACAGGTCGACTAAGAAGTAATGTCTAAGAGAGTGAAGATGTTGAAGAAGTGAATAGTGTTAACCTAATGTGAGGATGGGTGTGGTCCACACCAGGGTTATTTACATAAAAGGGTTTTCTGGGAACCCAACCACACCAAAGGTTGGAGTTTATAGATTATGTGAGCTGTAGAAGCACTGCTCAAGGACACTCCAACCCAGGCCTTAAACTGTTCTAACAACCAAGTCTGTAAATCTATTCTTAAAACACATACTATCAAAGAACCTTAACATTCACTAGTCAGTTTTCCATTGGTCCTCAACTTGCACAAGAAAAATTGACCTAATGGAAAAACTAGTATTCAGAGAATGCCTAATCTCGCCCCTATTTATCACAAGTTTCTATGACAACCTCTTGAATTAGAGCCAATAATGGGATTTTGACCTTCCTGCTAAATGTGACTTTGACCTTTTGAAATATTGATAATTTTGTTATATGTATATATGCATCAGTGCATATAATATTATACTATATCCAGTACTGATAAAGTTATAGCGTGATATGTCTATCTTTGACAAACACAAAAGTGTTACAAAAGTTAATTTGCCACATGTCACCTTTGACCTCCAGAGATCTAAAAAAACAAACAATGTTGGGAGAGATTAACTAACAATAAGATCTTAAAATTGATTGTGTAAAGCACAGGGAGCCAGTGTAGGGATGCTAGGACAGGGCTAATGTGCTAATGCCTATGGGTCTGAGTAAGCACCAGAGTTCTGTATAGGCTGCAGGTGGGAAACAGCGCCTGACGCCTGTGTACAGAGAGTTACAGTAATCCAAACAAGTTGTAATAAAAACATGAATTAAAATTTCTAAATCAGATCTGGATTAAATTGTTTCCACCTTAGCTATCTGGTGGACTTAACCACTAAAAACCTTCCTGTACAACAGAGATAACCTGTTTATCACATTTAAAATCAGGATCAAACTTAACCCCCAGATTAGTGACATAGTCTCTGAGGTAAGGTGTCAGTGGACCAAGGTCAATATTTGGGGAGTGATGGCTTCTGGGTAGAACAACATTACTTGTTTTCATTCAAACTCAAAAGGTTGAATGAAACACCATTTATACAGTAAGTGACTTGTTGGATTGTGCTGTTTTGTGCCAAGAGAAAATAGATCTGACAATCATCTGCATATAAATGAAATGAAACAATGTCACAGAGGATGAAAAAGCAAATAAAAGAGGGTCACGGATTGACCCCTGGGGGACCCCATGTGGAAGAGGAGCTGTTTTTGACCAAAAATTGTCTACTTTCACACAAAAACTCCTATCATTCAAGTAAGACCGGAACCAGTAAATGTCCTACATTAGATACAATTCCTCATTTCTTCATCAGATTTTGCTGGTGCAGGAATTTCACCAAAGGCACTCCTTCATAAAACCTCTAACCTCTATCTACAAATCACATCTTCCCGTGTCTTTGCAAAACAGACAGTTTGATGTGAAATGACTTCATTATGGTCTACCATGGAAACTATGTGGCCATGCTCTGAACAAAGGGAAGGAAACCAACTTTATACCAAAGACTATGCAGTAGTTGGAAAAGCACATCTGTCTGACAATGACCACAAGAGGATGAGTAGTGACTAAAAAAATCTGCAGAAAGGAGGCAGAAAGAATTACTGACAGAAGTTGGACATAAAACACCTCTGCTGGATGAAATAAATAATGATCAGACAGAAAACTATGATACTGCACTGTGAGAATAATCCACTATGAGCCAAAGATTTAAACTCATTTTTAAAGGTACGGTGGGAGATCTAGGAAAACGAATCCTGCAGTTATATTTTGGAAGTATTCACACCCATGTGATCACAGAGGTTCACGAGCATTCACTAGAACTCAACGTCAATTATCATCTTAAATAACAAAACAATAAACAACATTTATCAGTTTGTGTCACATGAAGCTTAGCTAAGAAGAATGAAATAAACACCATGAGAAAACTAATGGATAAGGACAATAGTTTATGGTGTTACACCAACAGTTTACACACACACTGTTGGTAACTGAGCAAAACCTTCTGGAACATTCTGTTTGGTCAAAATCTGATGAGGTGAATACCATACCCATAACCCATTAGTATGTAGAATATTATCTAATCATAACGGTATCATCTTAGTTATTGAGTAGAAACATGTCCACCTCGGCATCGGTTTTGAGCCTTTTTCTTTTTCAGTTGATGCCAACACTGGAAAGTCGTAACGATTCCCACCCTTGTCCTGTTCCGTTCTTCGTTCAGCTTCCTCATGGCCGTAACTGTTTCAAACACAGTTTTTACTGTGGTTTTGTTGCCGGTTATCATATTTTCCGCCATAGCTGTTTATGTCATTGTGATACATTACTGATCTGTCCCCTCTGTGGACGCAATATCTTTTCTATCCAGCACCAAATTAATCCGCATACCGTTAGTGTGTGAACACGACCTCTTGTGCCAATACCCCTCTGGTTTCATCTGGCTCCCCTGGTGTTGACCCTCACCTGTCCCCTGTATGGTCTTTGTCAGCGCTCATAAGCAACGTCTGAACTCCTGAACACAGTGTGGTTCTGTTTTCACCTCCTCCCTGGTGAACTACCTGTTAGATGAGACACTTTAATCTTGTCATATTTACTGTGTATCCTGGAGTCAATAAAGACCGTTCTAAATGGAGTCACTAGTCTGTGGTCTTGTTAGGAATCTGGACTTTGATGTCTTGTTGCGTAGTATTTTTGTGTTATAACTGAACTTTTTCATCTTGTTATGCATGTTTTTTTGTCCGTCTCTTGTGTGTTCTTGTTTTGTTTCTGTTGTTGTTGGTACCTGGGGCTTTTATTTTGCTATGTGGGTCTGTGTGCATGTTGACTCGTTTTGCTTCCTGTCACTGGTGTAATCAGCATCATTGAGTCCACCTGTTCCTTCCCCTTTATAAGTGTGATGTGTGTCATTTTAGGGTGCTAGTTTGTCTCATTCGCACCCAAATAAGCGTGTTTCTCCCTTATCTTGAGTATCTTGTGTATGACTGTTTTTAGCTTGTGGTATCTGTCTGTCATCTGTTCCCTCTTGGCTTTGGTTTTTGCTTATGTTACTGGTATGTTACTGGACTCTGGATTCTTGTGTGACGCTGAAACTGCCTAACCCCTGTTGGATCCTGTTGCTTGAACTGATCACCAGGTTTGACCTTTGCCTGTTTGCTGGTAACGTCTCTTGGATTGTGTGGATGGTGAATTTCTCCTGTGTGAGATTAATAAAGTCTTATCTTATATTGCTGGATTTTTTGGTGTGGAACTCTGCCTGGTCAGTGATCTGTTTTTGCCCTGCCCTGCAGTTGCCAGTTCGATCCACCACCATCTATGAATCCGCCGAACAGCTGCAGATCAACCTTCATTTTTTTGCGTTTGAATAAATTTAAGCTTATGGTTCAGCGTTTTGCATCTGGGTCCATCAGTACTGAGTCTTTATTACATTTTGTCTGTTCCCTGTTTTTCTGTCTTTGCGAGTGTCCTGGGGTTTTATTTTGTTATATTGGTCTGTGTTTACTTTGTCTGGGTTTGCTTCCTGCCCTGTTTTTCTCTGCCCCATTAATTTGTGTGATTGCTCCCACCTGTTCCTTCCCCTTTATAAGTGTGGTGCGCATTTGATTTGATTTGATTTATTCGTAAAAAGACAATGCAAATCAAAATTACATAAAAAATTTACAGGGTAGCACAAAAAAGTGATAAAATACACTTGTTTCCATTGTGGCCTTAAATGGCATGACAGACAAGTAAAAAGCGGTACATTGATTTAAAAAAATAACAATTCAGTGTCAGTAGAAAATGAACATAATGCTTTAGCTTAATAAAATTAATAATCAACTAAACAAAAGAGTAAGAATACTGCAGCAAAAACAGAAAAATATAACATAATGTATAAATAGTGAGAAATAATAATACCAACTTAACTTATAAATAGTTCACTAAAGATTCGGACACCACTACAAAATGGCATACAGTGAACCCTCGTTTATCGCGGGAGATGCGTTCCAAAAATAGCCCGCGATAGGTGAAATCCGCAAAGTAGAAACAAAAAATAAAACCTCTTTTCAGGCCCAAAATGTGTTTAAGAAATAGAAATATTAACGTTTTCTTACAAATAACTATAATAGTTCAAAGAACGCTGTTGTAAAACAATATTTTTTATATAGTAATGAATACAAGGTAGGAAACATTGTCACTAGCGTATTTCACAGTCCCTGCTGCTGCGCCTCTTCATCCTGACTCCGCTGCCCCTGTAGCGTCTTTTTCTACTGAAGGCTGCGCAGGAGTCTTTCTCCGAGAGAAGATCATCATTATGGGTAGTTGTTGGCACTCTTTCTTTTTCTGAGCAAGAAGATTTTTATAAACGGACATGCCACCTTCAATTATATTTGAGAACTGCAATGAACGACACATCAAAGGGTCCCATTCTTGTGCAGCACGCTGAAGTTCAGTGCCCATTCTCATCATGGTTGCTAGGCGACCAAGTGTTAGTCCTTCCTCCTCTTCTTTATCAACAAGTGTGTCTTCTTCTTCCTCTTCTCCGTCATCCTCGCTTGGTGGCTTTGTCATCTCTGCCAGGTCTTCGTCCGTCAGTGGAAAAGTCCGCGAAGCCGCGGTAGGTGAAGCGTGATATAGCAAGGGATCACTGTAGTCCCTATATAGTGCACTATATATGGTTAGGGAGTGCATGTGTGTTTGTGGCTACTTTGTCTGCCTTGTCTGCACCCAAATGATCATTCTTTACCTGTGTCTTGGGCTGTGTCCGAAATCACTCCCTGACCCTATACAGTGCACTATATAGGGTAGTGAACTATTTATAAGCACTATATAATGCACTCAATGTATCCCACAATGTAAGGTAGTGGTCACTAACCAAAGCACTGTATACCATCATGCATTGCAGAAGTCGAAAAATGGCTGAAGGAAATTTGCGAGATGTGATGTATAAATGTAACTGCAATTTTTTCCCATTTACTGTGATTCTGTTGTTCAAAAAAGTTTCTTAATATGAAATACTTGTAGATATTTAATAATGTACAGGCTTTACGTGACCCAGGTCAGTAATTATAAATGTTAGCCTCCACATGTTTTCACATTAAGATAACGTTAACAGTGGAGTAAAAAAAATGGACTGATTAGGATTCATCAGTAACGTTAGAGATAAATTACATTTAAGTGTCACATAAGCACAAGAGAAGCTCGTCAATTTATTTTAATCTTTTCAGAGACTAACAACGATGTGAGGAGACTCATCCGGCTGCAGAGGGAGAATGGTCGCCTGTTTTCAGGCTTTGGAGTGGGAGTGAGTTAATGTTATGTCATATTCTTGTGAAGCATGATAATGACTGTGACTTGACTAAATTACCAGCATTTTATATATTAACAGTATTCATGAATTTTTGTTGACATTGTTGTTATCATTGTTATTTTAATCAAACTGCTTTTTATTGCATTTTATACAGCAGTACTGAAGGAAATGGGGCAGGCTGGGATGGTGAGTCCTGCCAGGGCCAAGAAGTGGGAGAATCTAAAAAAAAAAACATACAAGGTTAGGATTCATCATAATACGTTTGATTTTTGAATAATATTACAATTGTTTGTAGCAAATTTCAAATAGTGTTTTGGACCAAATGTCACATCCCTACTAACTACTACTATGTACACTACAATAATTGCACAGATCAAATGTGCATGTATTAAAATGTTTGCAGGAGCTGAGGAGGCCACCTACAGGGAGAGGTACTGAGTCAGAACAGGCCACTGCTGGGACATGGAAGTTGTTCTCCCTCATGGATGAGCCAATAGGTGGGAGGTCATCTATTCAGCCCCCTTGCCTCATTGCCTGAGCCTGCGGTGAGAACCCTCCAGTCCCAGTATCAGCCTCCCCTGAGTCAGTGTCATCAGAGCCAGAGGATGAGGGTCAGGGTGCAGAGCAGGACCATCTTCAAGAGAGCGGTGTGACCCTGTTTTAGAGTTGCTGGAGAGGCAGGAGAAGAGGGTAGAGGAGGGGGGGGGGGGGGGGCAGGGACGAGAGACTCTTGAAATCCAAATCAAATCAAGTTTTTTGGTCATTTTGCTGTAAATACAATAGTATTTCAGACAAGATGAAACTTGGACCCACAAATTTAAAATGCCAAAATTAATTAAAATACTAAAATTAATTTAAAAGAAAATAAACTGAAATACAAAGTCAAATGCAAAGTGAGAGCATATCAGCAGTTCAACATTCTGAAAGCTTGTGGAATGAAGCTGTTAATTAGTGGTTTTGTGTTTAATGCTCCAGAACTGTTTTCCTGATGGCACCAGTTGGAAGTGTTTATGGAGAGGATGTGTGAAGTCCCTGACGATGTTCAGAGCCCTGCTCCTGCAGCAGCTCTGGGAGGGTTCTTGGAAAGAGGGAAAAGAAACTCTGATGACCCTCTCAGCTCCTCTTAACCACCCTCTGGAGAGCTTTTCTGTCTAACACACTGCAGCTGGACTTAACTTATCAACTTATGCAACTTAACATATCAACAAAGAAAAGGGTCAAAAGCTACATTATGAAACTATTGACATGAATTGAAATGTAAAGCAAGAGAAGATGGCAGAGAAGAGTGACAGAGAGTGATTAGGTTAGGGAGAAGAGAGGAGAGAGAATCTAATATATTCTAATTTAATTTATTTAGCTTATAAAAAATATAATGTAATGTTCTTTTTCCAACAGTCATGATTGTGCAGAGCCGGAGGAGTGAAAATTGGCACTGAAACTGCAGCAGCAATGTGACCATGCAGCCGTTCTCCACACTCCAAATCATGCTGGATGTGCTCGCCACCATCATCTGGCTCTGGCGCTTCTTCCTTCACAGGCTCCAGAACATCGTGATCTTTCAGGCAGAGGTTGGGCAGAAGTGCACAAGCAATAACTTGACGGCTTTACTTCCAGGGCCTTAAAGAAAATTGAGCACCACTGGGCTTTCATGATCCCAAATGCCCTCTCAATAATGGTACAGCCACACTGAATGCAAATTTTCACATTCGCGCGTCAAGATTACATACAAAGTCAACAGAGAGACATGTTTGGATGCAGATTCACCCCGGGTAGGACGTTGGACACATGGCTGTGATGTATTGGAGCGTCCGGGTGTTGGAGTGGTACGTCTTGCAGCAAATACCCATAAACACTAGAGTTGATAATATTGAACTTTTCAGGCGAATTTGCGTGGTGCCGGGCCACGAAAGCCAATCAGCATTGAGATGCTGCCAACGTCGTGATGCAATGATGTATGATGCTCGGACCAACCCGGAAGGCGGCAGAAAGAAATACTGAGCCTAAAGTAGAGTTCCTACAGGAGGTGGTGGTATTTCCCGTGCTGCAGGCACTTCTGTAGGATCGGGTGAACCCAAAAGCAACGGCGTCTGGCCCTCATACGTATGAGATCTTCGATCAGCAATCCAACTGATCTCAGCCATAGTTGAGGAGAGACTTAAATGGCGGGACAGATTTTGTTTACCTATGTTTCTATGTTTATCTAGCGTCCAGATTCGGGCGTTGCATGTTCAGTGTGGCCACAAATTGTACAGCGTCCAAATTCGGGTGTTTACATGGTACATCACAGGCGTACACACGTAAATTCACTTTTAGTGTGGCCGTAGCATAACAGAATGGGCCTTGGCATGGTGCCTCACCAGCTCCCTGTAGGGGGTGATGAGGGCGATGGGTTAGAAGATGCAGGGATACCCACCATCCCACAGAATGATGGAAGCCCTCAGGTGGGTACAGCTGCTGGACATATAGAGGGCTGTTTTTTTAAATCATCGACAGAGGGGGGGTAGTCAGCAAATGTGTCCAGGAACTGACACTGATGATCGCACACAGTTTGAAGCTGGATAGAGTGCAACAATTTCCGGTTAAAATAACATTGGGCATCCACATTTGGCAGTTTTATGCGGATGTGGCAGCCGTCAATACTGCCCACAACCCGAGAAAATCCGCTGATCCTGCCAAATGTTTAAAGCCAGCGCTGGTTGTCTCAAACTGATCAAGTGTCTGGAAACAGATGAGTCTGTCTTTCAGCTGGAGCAACCTGTCAGTGACCCTGTGAATAATGTTGTGCACTGTTGACCATGGGATGGCAAATGCTCGTGACACAACATGATAGGATGTTGCACTTGTCATCTACAAGAGGAAGACCACGACTTCCAAATCATGACCCCAACTGTGGTCCAGTGGAGAGTGAAGGAGATGAGTTAAATGCTGAACATTTGTCCTGGAAAGGCAGAAGCCCGGACATAGGTCACTTTCATCATCAAAGAAAAGGGTCAAGACAGGAACATGGCGGTTCAGTCGGTAGTACTGGCATGGGTTACCACCCTGTAAAGAGTAAAAAAGAATATAAACTATGTTGTTAAATAAAGTGTAACAATATGACAGTTGGGTAATTATATTATATTGTTAAAACTGATTATAAATAGCTTCCCTGTTTATCAATGATATATATATTTTGGTAAATATTGTTTTTTGTTTGCATGTAAAAAAAAGTTAAACTGTCATTGATAAATGGTAAATTAATCATTAAACTCAAGTAATTATGCTAATATCCAATTTGCTATGGGCTATATGCACAGCTCCAGTTCTTCCTGAACTTCTCGTGCATGGAGCCTGTTTACCTTAATGACGGTGCAGTAAGTAAAATTTGAGTTAAAAGTGACAACACCTTTTTTGACAGAAGTCATGTGTGCTAGGCCAGTGTTTCCCAAGCTTTTTGAGCCATGGCACATATTTGACATTAGAAAAATCCCAAGGCACACCATCAAACAGAAATGTCAAAAAAGGTGTATAAATTTTTATTGCAGTATAAACACTTACTGTTGGTCACAATCACACCAAACAAACATCAATAACATTGCAGGGTAGCTACAATATCTATGGTTTAAACTGTTTACTCGCCCTGGCGGTACACCAGCATAAGGAAATGAAGCGCACCTCAGTTACTGCGCGAAATGTAAACAGCTCTTCTTTATGGTGTTAGCAAACAGTCGTCAACCAGTAAGTAATGACAAATGTTTCTGTTGTTAAACTAAGTTAAATAAACAATACTTACTTTGTGACATATACCCTAAGAGAATTTGCTGACAGTAGGAGGAGCACTGTTGGATGTTTTGAGTAGAGGTAGGGAGGGGCAGGTTTTCATTCTTATTGTATTTCTGTTAAGTTTTGTTCTTCTTGGAATAAATGTTTAATTTATGAAAAACACATTTTTGTTATTATTTTCAGCCATATATTATGTTTTTAATAAAACCATTAATGGATAATTATTGGTTAATTTTCCCGATGATAGATTCTGAAAAATTTGCCACAACCTAGAACACCCCCACATTTTGAATGGCTGTGACGACCCTGGTTTTAGTCCAGTCTAGAGGCTGGAACCAGAGGAAAACTCTGGTTCTACTGATCATCTTTACACTGAGTGATTTGCTGATACATCCATCAAATATCAGTCCCCCCCCACACACACCCCTCACCTCCCCCCTCTGTGCATTCACATAAACAGCTATGATGGAAAAGACGATAAACGGTAACAAAACCAAAGTAAAAACTATGTTTGAAAAAGTTACGGCAATGAGGAAGCTGAGGGAAGAACGGAACAGGACAAGCCTGGGAATCACTACGACTTCCCAGCGCTGGCGTCAACTGAAAAAGGAAAAGGGGTTCGAAACTGATGCTAAGATGGCCATGTTTCCACTCATAGGTAAGATGATACCGTAATGATTACATAATATTTTAACATACAAATGGGTTATGGGTATTGTATTCACCCCATCAGTGAGAAAATGAAAGATAATGATGAAAACAACCACTGTGTTGTTGCTTGTTGGCTAATCTATGTGAGTTCTCACCAATGGTCGTGAATGTAATTGTCCACCCGTCTCTGTTGGACTATGGTATGTGTGTAATGTCTGTACAACAGCTGAAATGACTGCTGTACATTTACTAGAGCTGCTAGTGCTAATGCTAATGCAGCTGGAAGATCTGTGGGATCCGGGTTGTCCCACATGTTTGTTGCTTTGCCTACTCAATGTATGAATGTGCATTTCTTGCCATTTAGACGGAGACGCGACCCAGTGCGTCTTCAATACGTCCCACTCTGGAAGGAGTCTTGAGTTTTGTGCGTCTTCAGCTTTATATAAATGAAAAACACTTCTGATGATTGTATTTAGCCACAGTCGTCCTGGTGTAAACGGATTAAAAACTGAAGATGAGACGCCACATTTGTGTCTTCTGTTTTCATCGTCCCCATATAAATATAGCCTCATATTGGAAGAAAAAGTGACTTAAATAAAGCCCTGTATCTGATCATACAGGAAGTCATTGGTATCAAACATCACTAGCAACAACATAACATTGTTTCATGATCATTTTATTTAGAATCTGTTCAGAGCAAAGTTTCAAACTCCATGAAATATTATCTGGATAAAAATCCATGCTCATAAACATCTCTTCTGGCTGTACCATTATTGTTGTTATCTCCCACCTCTTGTTATTATTATGATGAATGGATGCAGAATGTCAACATACTCTAACATTTCGTTTGTTCCATAAAAGGCTTTTGTCACACAAACACATTAACTCCAGCAGACGTCTTTCATATGGACTTTCAAAGTTCTGCTTCAAACTGTGCATGACAGTGTTTATTTTTAGTGTCAGCTATTTTTAGAACTAAATGTCAACACTTGTCTTAAATTAAGCTTCACTTTTAACCTAGAAGGTCAGGGGAAAAAAATTTAATTCTGGCTCCAAAAGACCTGAGGGGCTGGGAGAAAAAAATAATCTGTCATTTTCTGGGCAGACGAGACAAATACATGTTGGTTCCACATCCACAGACTGCCATTAAAATTACAACATCTTTTTTTTTTTGTTAAATGATGTTTCAGTCTAATGGGATAAGCTGTAGAATGTTCCCAGATCAGTCAGAGTTGGATCTGAGCTTTTTTAAATCTCGCTCAACATTGGTTGGGTGAGATTTTTGTAATTGCTGTGTGTGTGTGTGTGTGTGTGTGTGTGTGTGTGTCCACAGAGACATATCATGCTATAACGCAATGAATACTTGAGATATCACCATGAAATTACATGAGCATATACATATAGCTGATGCACATCAGATGCAATGATCCATTTGAGTAAAGGTCAAAGGTCAAGGTCACAATTAACTATAAGTTCAAAATTACTATATCGGTTATAGCTCAAGAACGGAGGGTCACAGAACTTTCAGATTGGTACCAAACGATGTGGAATGAAGATTTCTACAATTATCATAATTGGTATTGTCACCTATGACCAATAGTTTTTGAGATATATAGAGGTCAAAGGTGACATGTCAAAATTGACTTGTGTAACACTGTTTGTGTGTCAAACATAGACATATCACACTATAACTTAATCAATACTCAATATATTATCATAATATTACACACACTGATGTATATATACATATAATGAAAGGTCAAAGTTCACATTTAGCAGAAAGGTTAAAATCACATTATTGGCTCTAATTTAAGAAGGGGTGAGATTAGGCATTCTCTGAATACTAGTGTATGTTCTAGATATGAACCAGTGCCTGAGCAGAGTTAAGAGGTGTCCAGATGAAAGGCCTAGGATGAGCTCACTCCTCTGGAATCTCTTGTGTTTGTCTAAACCTTTGCTAGCATCTCCCTGTGCCAGCAGAGTTAACATGTGCCAGAGTCAGACCAGCCTTCCTTAACATTCCACTCAGGAAGTGGTGTACAGCAGATAACGTGGTGGCGGAAGGTGGATGTTTGTATCTGTGCGAACATCGGCCAGAAAGCATCGAAACACAAGTGGCTCAGCTGAGGCTAATTAACACCAACCAGGAAGTGTAACATTTGTTTTCTTTGTGTGGCTGAACATGAAATTAGAGACATTATCTCAGCTGCTCAGGTCCTCGCTTGAAGCGTCTGATGTGACGTAATGCAGTTTTCAGTCCAAAGGATGAGGCGTGGTGCGTTCAAAGTCCAGGATGTGTGACTATAGGAGGCCTGGGCTGTTTCTGCATCTGCGTTCTTGTCCGTACCTGTGTCCTCATGTCCCTCTGAAACATCATCAGTTTCAGCACAAGTTGTGTCACAATACACAAGTTAACATATCGCCCCCACAACGGTTGAAATTCCCAAAAGTGTTCTGGACACGCCCATTTTATCGGGGATTTGTCAGGTGGTGACTTGTGGGAAGCCTCCTATCCCAGAATGCATTTGGCACCAACAATGACAGAGGAGAGGACCCACAAGTATAAGTTAAAAGTGTGAAAATACTACTGTTTTAGTTTTGTGGAATACATATTAAGTTTATTATATGTGAGAAACTTGACGTTAAAGTCAGGAGGTTCTGTGACAATCCTCTGACAAGGATGTTTTGATGATTGATTTGACCTCTATGGAGCCTTTAGAAAAGACTTAGCCCCCATGTCCCTCCCAAAAATCCTGGCTAAAATTCAAAATGGCGCCCGACGCCATTTCTTATATAATAATATATAGCTGCATGTTTACCAGAAGAATAGTAGTGGTATCCTCCACACATGATACCACCAAGAGCAGAGGGTCCATTGATGGACACACACACACACACACACACACACACACACACACACACACACACACAAACACACAGTCAGTCAGACAGACACACACTGATTACAATAATCTCTCCAAACCAATGTTTGGCGAGATACAAAAAATGTTCAAATCAAAACAATCATTTATTGATCAGACAAAGGATCAATGTGTAAAAGTGCTAGCAGTGAGAACAGGAACAGAAGGAGCTGTTGTCACATGTTCTAACCACAGTGGTTTTATAGCTGACTGGAGACCTTTCACTTAGTTACAGAACGTCACAGAACATTCACAGTGGAAAACAACATCTCTGACATCATCATGTTTACACAAACAAAACCATCTATTTATCCAAAATATATCCTTGGACCAAAATACCTGTCCTCTTTTGTCTTTCAGTCAGAATAGTTAAACACTTTCTACTTAGATGATCGACTGTTGATTCAGTTAATAATACATGATAGTCTTTACTGGCAACACGTTTGTTAATCTTGCCCAACATTGGTTTGGAGAGATTATTGTAATCAGTGTGTGTGTGTGTGTGTGTGTGTGTGTGTGTGTGTGTGTGTGTGTGTGTGTAAAGGTCAAAGGTCAAGGTCGTATTTAGCAGAAAGGTCAAAATCACACTATTGGCTCTAATTCAACAACAGGTTGTCATAGAAACTTCAGATTGGCAGAAAATAGGGTGAGATTAGGTATTCCCTGAATACCTGTTGCTATCATATTGGAAACCATTGAACTGTCCCTTCATCTCCCACTGACTTAAAGACACTCTGTTTTTTTTCTAAAACTTCAGAAAACATTTTTTATTCACATTGGGAGGATGTACAGACAAATTATTCCATAAATGACAACTCGTTGTTTCTTATTTTTCAAATTTGCAGGTTCTGCCTGGTTGAGTCTGTACCTTTAGTTGTACTTTATATATAAGTAACCATTTATTTATACTGGTATGGATGAGCTGGGGCGGGGCAGGGTTTTGAGGTGGGGATGTGTGGTTAAGTTTTGTTTATTTTTTCTTATATATTTGTTTTATGATTTATTTATTTAATATTTTTGTCAACATTTTGTTCGTTGATTTTGTTTTGATTTTATTGTCTGCATGTTTGGCGGCATGGTGGTGTAGTGGTTAGCATGGTGGAGCAGCGGTTAGCACGGTGGTGTAGCGGTTAGCACGTTGGTGTAGCGGTTAGCACGGTAGCACGGTGGTGCAGTGGTTAGCATGGTGGTGAAGCGGTTAGCACGGTGTTGTAGTGGTTAGCACGGTGGTGCAGCGGTTAGCACAGTGGTGCAGCGGTTAGCACGGTGATGCAGCGGTTAGCACGGTGGTGTAGCTGTTAGCACGGTGGTGTAGCTGTTAGCACGGTGGTGTAGCGGTTAGCACGTTGGTGCAGCGGTTAGTACGGTGGTGTAGCGGTTAGCACGGTGGTGCAGCGGTTAGTACGGTGGTGTAGCGGTTAGCACGGTGGTGTAGCGGTTAGCACTGGTGCCTGATAGACAGAAGGTCCTGGGTTCCAGACCTTTCTGTGTGGAGTTTACATGTTCTCCTCGTGTCTGCGTGGGTTTTCTCCAGGTACTCCAGTTTCCTCCCACCATCCAAATACATGCACTGATAGGTTAACTGGTTAATTGGTTAACTGGTTAACTGGTTAACTGGTTAATCTAAATTGTCCATAGGTGTGAATGTGACAGTGATTGTTTGTCTATATGAGATGAACTGGAGACTCATACAGGGTGTACCCCGCCTTCAGCTGCTGGAGCTGGAATTGACCCCAGTGACCCCTGTGACCCTAGTGAGGATAAAGTGGGTTCAGAAAATGACTGCCTCTGCATGTTCAAAATAAAGATTTCAATCAATCTAATCCTTCATTTGTATACTGTCTGCAACATAATATAGAAAAGAATGATTTTCAGTGCAAGACAAGCTACACATTCTCACTGTCAACCCCGTCACATGTGGACAATTGTCCAGGAAACCCATATGTGTGTGTGTGTGTGTGTGTGTTGGGGGGGGGGTCTGATGTTCTTTTTGCAGTGCAGTCACTGTGCTTCATTAGGTGTCAGTCTATGGTTCAGATGTTTTTACCGTCAGTCTTCATCACAGCTGCACAGATGATTCCAAAATCACATTATTGGCTCGATTTGATGAACAGGTTGTCATAGAAACTGGAGATTGGCATAAAATAGGGGCGAGACTAGGCATCCTCTGAATATTAGTTTGTTAATTAACTGAACTGTTTGTAAAAATCATATTGTGTGAGTTGACAATGAGTGGTTATGGATGTGAGGGGAAGTGGAATCTATAGGATTATTGATTTGTAAAAGAGGGGTGGGAGTTTATAAGTTTTACTTCTTCCCACTCCTTTTCGAATGCAAAAAAAATTTTTTAATTGTTGACCATTTTTGATTGATTGAATGATTTTGTGTACTCCAAATAAATTGAACTGAAGTGAATTAGCAACAAAACTGAAAACGTTATGGACGGATTTGGCTGAAATTCTCAGAAAATGATACTAACACAAGGAACAAGTGATAAAAGTCTTAACCTTTAGGCTCTAACTTGAGTCGACTGCGGTGGAGCTGCACAGTAGTGTCTATATATAACCCCCCCCCCCCCCCTTTCCTGTTCTTCCCACAATCCTCTTTGCCTGTGAGCCCAGCCATCAACCATCCGACGCAGAGTTTCCTGGCCTCAGTTCAGGAAATTGCCGTTCCAAAGAAGAAGGAGGAGGAGGATGGAAACTTCTAGACGCCTGCTTTGCCTTGGATACAGTCATAAAAACACACACAAACACACACACACACACACACACACACACACACTCATGCACACGCACACTGCCTGCCTTTGTAATCAGACCAACCGTAGATGTGTCTGTTATCAGGACACACTGTGGGAAAATCTGCTCCATCCAGTAACAGAAGGGAAGGAAAGGCAACATTTCAGGGATGTTTCTCATTCTCCTGTGGACAATCACCGTGTCATGAAAAAATATCTTCACACATTTTACAAAGAAAGGATTCAAACTAAGGCTGCAAAATGAACACATTCACGTATAATAATCCATTGCGAGTTTAAAGTTCTTTTATTGGTTTTTAAAAGTCTTAATGCAGGGGTCTTGAATGTGTGGCCCGGGGGCTAAATATGACCCCCCCCCAATGGTTCCAATGAAGCGCATAATAACCTATTAAATGAACTGACAGTTCACCTGAAATTCAGATTTATATGCAGAAATTGGACAGATTAAATATAACAGACCCATATAGGGGATTCCCACTTGTCGTCACATCATAGAGCACCTCTTTATTGACGGTGCTAATGCTAATGCTAACTACTGAACCGTCAGTAACATTAGTCTCCTCCAGAAACAGCAAGAAACCAACAATGTCTGAGCGTTGTTGTGTAGTCGGATACAATCAAAAACATGATGGTGCTAAAGGAATAGCCTCATATCATAATGGTTGTCTGTAATTAACAGACAAAACATTGATGAGTGTTCCAATGCACCACATGAGGCTTTACAGTCTTAATTTTGGATCAGATCAATTTAATTCTTAAAAGTAATTCAATGAGTTCTCTGCAAATATAGTTTGTCGTTGGAGTAAAATGTATACATTTTCTGTTATCAAAGAAATACGGCAGGTTTTTGTGTGCACTAGCGAACATTAGCATTAGCATTAGCCTGATCCAGTCTAGTCAGTTGTCAAAGGAACCCTGGAACTGCTGTGAACGCTGGAGACAAACTACTACTGACATGTGGACAATTACCTCAATAGGATTGGACCTAAAAAGTACTAAAATATATTTTCACAATTATTTCATTGTTGAAATGGAAAACCTATTTAGTATAGATGTCTTCAAAGAGGCTGAACAAGAGATACACAAAAAAAAACTATAGCTGAACTAAGATTTGACTAAACACAGTTACATTAGAACTGTGTTAGAATTTAGGAATTTAGAAATTAGGAATTTTCACAGCTGACTTCATGCGGTGGGAGGGAGGGTAGACCGTCACTATGGCGGACATGCAAGGAGGGGTCACTTGGGTGGGAATCCCTTATAACACCCCTGGGGTGCTTTTCAAAAGTATCTCCTCCTGAGCTGAAGAAGACATACCTGATTTGCGGTATGCTAACATCTACAGCTACCACATTAGCTTCCCATCAGTTTAGTCAGGGAACTCTCTGAGAGTCTACCAGAGCCTGGAGGTTTACAGATGGACTCAGTCTGGATTCATTTCAAACATTCAGTTGTGGAATATTAAATCCAAAAACTGCAGCATCATCAGTGGAAGGGTAAGTGTTAAATGATCCCAGTTTAATAGGAAGTGTCTCGTTAGCATGTTTGTTTATTAGCTGCGCTAGCTACATTTGACAGCAGTACAACCGACACTGCTTCGTAACCATGGATACAAGGGCTCCTGGAGTTTGTCTTCATGTTGGAAAAAAACAAAACAAAACACAGTTCTGTTGAAGCTTCTCATGTCGGTGGTGAGAGCGAATATGACAGGGGGGTCAAACTGTGGTCCTGGAGGGTCAGTTTTAGATGTTTCCCTCTTCCATCACCATGGAAACCATTCCATCATTATCAGTCTTCTGCAGAGATGATGATTATTAACTCTGATGCCTTCTGTGAATGGATGGTTTAGTGGAAATATTCAGAAAGATTCAACCTGTTAAAACTGCTGTGACCAAATTTCAATGCTAGTTTTTTTTAAGTACTTTTAAAAAAAAAGATTCCATATTATTTATAATTTTGTAAATATGTATTAGTTTTTGTTCATTTTCTTTATTTTTCTACATGTTGCTTTTTATTTTATTATTTTTCTTTAATTTTTGCTCCATTTGTGTCTCACTTTCTTCATGTTACTAATTATTTTGTCAGTTTATTATTAATTTTTTTTTCATTTTATTGCTGACTTTGGCCATTTTTGTTCATTTTCTCTTTTTACTGTGGAACTGCTAAAGTTTGAGGAGTTAAAGGGTTAAACTGAATCATGTGGAAGAGGGGAATATCTAAAACAGTGTTTCCAAACCCTGGTCCTCAAGGAACACAATGCTGCATGTTTTAGATGTATGGCTCTCCAAACACACCTGATTTAAATGATCAGCCTATCATCACGTTCAGACGGATAATGACCATCAGGTGTGTTCAAAGATGGCAACGTCTACAACATGCAGGATAGTGTTCCTTGAGGAGCAGGGTTGGGAAACACCGATCTAAAACATGTAGGACACTGACCCTCCAGGACCACAGTTTGACTCCCAACAATCCATTTTTATCATGTTTTTAAATGATTAATGGAAAAAAAGGATCACGGCCGTGTCCCGTTTTATCCAATTTTGACCTGAAGTCAGTTGAATAAACCAGAAATGACCTTTGACCCACAGTGACAAAGACAGAAACCTATGTCCTATTTGGGGAAACTAAGAGGGTCACCCTAAGACCTGAAGATATGACCATATAATGAGTGTCATATTCCAGGGATGTTCTTTTTATAATAACACACAAACAAATATTTATATGACAAGTGTATATTTATATGTGTCATATGTGTACAGCTTGTACTTACCTTATGTACTGATGACAGGATAACAGTTTCCAGTTCTACATCTGACATATGTCTTTTACACCTGAGTTGGTGTCGAGCACAGAATCTTCTCACTGACATTTCTGAGGATCTTTGAAAACATAACTGTGTTAGTGTGTTAGAAATATCATGTGTTTTTCCATCGTCAAACAGCTGTTTAATCAAACCATAATCATCTTCATGTTTCTTTCAGTTGTTAAGGTTTATTCAAGTGGCTTCAGGTTAAAAGTGGATAAAACAGGAAATGGCCGTTATCTGTTTTTTTTTCATTATTCATTTAAACAAAAATGAAAAATGGATCATTATCTGTTTTTTTTGTTTGTTTTGGAAACAAATAATGAAGGAACAAGTTGTTTTTTCATTGTCTTAGTTTTGGTTTTATTTTGAAAAATGAATGAATTATATTTAATTTAATTAATTATGGATTATATAAATTGTTTGGATTTAATAAATCAGACACTGGTTTTACAGAACTGTACCTATTTTTTTCATAAAAAATCTTTTGACCATTTCAGGGGGTACTTGACTATATATATATATTTATAAGGAGGTAGATGGAAGAAAAAGTTAGAGAATCACTGAAATAAAACATGTCCTGAAGACCTCTGCTGCACATCAACAACCTCTACCCTCTCTTTCCTCTCTTCCCTTTCTTCCCTCACCTCTTCTCTTCCTCTCTTTCCTTTCCTCTCTCTCTTCCTCTCTTCCTCTCTTCCCTTTCCTCTCTCTCTTCCCCCTCTTCCCTCTCTCTCCTCTCTTTCCTCTCTTCCCTCTCTTTCCTTTCCCCTCTCTCTTTGTCTCTTCCCTCTCTTCCCTCTCTTCCCTCTCTCCTCTCTCTCCTCTCTTCCCTCTCTTCCCTTTCTTCTCTCTCTTCCTCAGCTCTGTGACTCAGTCTTGCCTTTCAATAACAGACTTCTGTTCTTCCTTTCTGCAGCTGAAGCCAAAAGCAGTGTTTTTCTCCCACTGTGTGTGTGTGTGTGTGTGTGTGTGTGTGTGAGTGTGTGTGCACCGTCCTCTTCAGTAAGATGTTAAAACAAAGGACAGTTTGAGTAGTTTATGAACAGGACAAAAGTTAGTGAGTGGAGAAAAACCCCGGCAGTAAAAGCTAGTTGTGCTCTTCATTCCAGTGTGTTCAAATCATCTGCTTTTAACAGAGTCTAGTGGCAAAGATGCAAATAGCAACCAATCACTCTCCCTCGGGTGCTCACTATTAACCCTTTGTTGTTCAGCTCAACCGTTTGGTAGAGGTAACTTTGAACCCTGATATATAATTTAAATTTAAGTCCTTTGACACCAAACGTATTGGGCAGTAAATGATATATTCAGCTCATGCTAGTATACCAACAAAGGAAGAAGATGGTAACCATGACAACACCTCTGCTATAATCTTTACTTTTGGACCCACAATTGCAGGAAAGTTCACATACTGTTTATAGAAGAAACAGGTTTTATTTTGTTGACCCCAGGAAACCTGCCGGTACTACTTTGGCTTTGACCAAGACCGGACCAGAACTGGGCTCACAGGACACTGTGGGGGGTAAGTTAATGTGGGTGCACCAGAGTAAAGACACTGATGAAACAAGAAACTGTCCCTTTAAGTGTGTGTAAAATGTCCACCCTGTTACCAAAAGGTTAAGTGTGTGTTACTCTGCTGGACACAACTCCCCTGTAATATAAAATAGGTTCTTAATTTCAATGGGATATTTCCTGGTTAAATAAAACAGGACCACTGGAACATTTGGGAGTGTCGTATTATTTGGACGTGATGGATCTGTTCCTTTTTCTTGTTTTGGTTCTCTGCTCATCTTCCTTTTCACCTTGATAGTAAAGAAATAATATTCTTCATTTATAGACTAATATAATATAATAATATACTTATGTTTGACTTTATGATATGAGCTATTGTACAAATATTATGTTCTACCTCATTGTGTTAGTGATGCTGCACAAACACACATCACACAGGCCAGTGTAGTAGCATCACTGTGATTTAATTCAATTAAACTTTATTTATAGATCCCAAATCACAACAATGTCGTCTCATAGGGTTTTACTGGGTTGATTGGAGAGAACAATCAATGATGGAAATAGTTAAAGTCCCAAGCATCCCCTGTCCTTAGACCCTCCTCCTTGGCAAGAAAAAAACCCTCCAAAACCCAGTGGGAAAGAAGAACCACACTGACGGACAGATCCACTCCCATGGACGGACAGACTATAGATGAACGTCCATTTGTAGTTGGGGGGGGGGTCCAGGTCCATCTCTCAGACAGATGTGGGTGAGGGAGGAGGTCAGGGGTCACAGGTCAGCACAGAACACAGGTGATTCACTGCAGATCCTGTTGTTCATTACCCTTGGAAATGTGTGAAATGTAAATAACACTACGTATAACAAACTGTTAATGGAAACACCTACATTTAGAAAAAACACACAAATATCGATAAAAAAGTTTGTATGTTTTTATGAGGTGGTTTTCATTCTAATTTATCACAAAAGCACAGTTAAAACACTTTTTTTCACAATTATATGTCATAGGACGTGATGTAAGTGGTCACATGATCACTTCTCTGGGAGTGAAAACACATCGATACACATGGACAGAGGAGGAGACGGAGACTTTTCTGGAAATAACTCCAAAAACATTTGTGTCATTTTAGAAGCAAACAGCAGAGAAATGCAGCGTGATATAAAGACATGGAAAGGTTCATCTTCCAGCAGAGAAATGTCATGGGATGATATTTCACAGGATTTACGACGCTCCTGCCTCGAACAAGCGTTAATGGAAACATGTTCAAAGAGCAGATATAGTTTGTCGAAATTTTACGAATATCGCTATTGTTTTATGAAAAACTGTGATGGAAAGCTAATGCTAATGGCTCCTTATGTAGATACTACTTATTATTGATCTCACCCAACATGGGTCGGGAGAGATTATTGTAATCACTGTGTGCGTGTGTGTGTTTGTGTGTGTGTGTGTGTGTGTGTGTGTGTGTGTGTGTGTGTGTGTGTGTGTGTGTGTGTGTGTGTGTCCGCAGAAACAGACCATACTGTAACTTAATGAATACTTGAGATTACATGGACATATACATATTCCTCTTCTTTGGAAGGTATAGCGCTAAAGTTGGAGTGTCCTCTCCAGGGTGATACGAGATTGGGCAAATATTTTGAAGACCCTGAGTTGCCCAGACGTCAAGTTCCCCCTCCCGGTGTTGCTGATTGAATCCAACAGAAAGGTCAAACCAATACAGTTGGCATCAGAGCAGCTGCAGGGGGTTCCCAGACGGTGACGCCATAGCCCTCCATCTGCCTTAGGGGACCCCCTCTGATTTGTGGAGGGTTTACTCCACAAAGTACAGCAGCCAACACTGGACACATGACCAACATAATGCCTCTGTCTCATTTGCAATGACTTGCACATTGTCCCCACAGAATTGCACATTACATATTTTCACTATATTTATTTTTTATCTTATTCTATCTTGGTGCATGCTTATGATATTTTTTAATTTTATTTTTTTATGCTATATATATAATTCTTTTTTCTCTCTTCTTTTATTGATATACTATATGTTGAATGTTGCAGCGTTACACCGAGACAAATTCCTAGTTGTATACTACATGTGTACTGTACGAACAATGGCAATAAAACTCTTTCTGATTCTCATTCTGAATATGTGTCGTGTTTATATGGTGGCGCTGTCGTCCTATACTAGGAACTTCTATTTCTGAACAAATTAAGATGTTATTACCCCATAGACATGCTCGAAGAAGATATTAACAAAAATTATACTTAAAAACCCTCAGATATTTTGAAATCTGGGATTTTTCTAAATCCTGAGCTCATAAAATATTTATATGGTTCATTTTATTTCCATATTTTCAAGATCATATTTCAGAATAAGAGCTAGTCATTGTAATTATCAAAACACTACATTCATTATGAATAATTAAAATTCTTAGTTGAAGTTGGAGAATAATACACACACACACACACTTGTAAAAATAAACATATGAATTTTATTACAATAAACGTCTTTTTACTGATATAAGAATACAACATTTTACAGAGTTACAATTTGCCCTCAGGTCATTGTCTTTTATTAAGAGCTCAGAGTTTGGTCATTTACCATCTGACTGTGCTTTTCTAAACCTCCTGGAAACACTCTTGATCTAACCTCACCCATAGCTAATATGCATCAGATGCAATGAGCCATTTGAGTAAAGGTCAAAGGTCATGGTCACAATTAACTAAAAGGTCAAAATCACATTATCAGTTATAACTCCAGAACAGAGGGTCACAGAACTTTCAGATTGGTACCAAATGATGCAGAATGAAGATTTGTACAATTGTCACAATCGGTATTATCACCTACAACCAATAGTTTTTGAGATCAAAGGTGACATGTCACAAAATTAACTTGTGTAAAACTGTTCGTGTGTGTGTGTGTGTGTGTGTGTGTCAAACATAGACATATCACGCTATAACTTAATCAATACTGTATATATTATCATAATATTACACACACTGACACATATATACATGTAATGAAATTATCAATTATGCAAAAGGTCAAAGGTCAAGG
Organism: Siphamia tubifer; assembly: GCA_020466265.1. Taxonomy (NCBI): domain Eukaryota; kingdom Metazoa; phylum Chordata; class Actinopteri; order Kurtiformes; family Apogonidae; genus Siphamia; species Siphamia tubifer. Next base: position 47,635,925 of record CM035788.1, on the reverse strand, counting down.
TCGCATTAAGCAGAAAGGTCAAAATCATGTTATTGACTCTAATTCAAGAACAGGTTGTCATAGAAACTACAGATTGGCACAAAATAGTGGTGAGATTAGACATTCTCTGAATACTTTGGTTTATTACTATTTACATTCTTAGCAACTTTGTAATGTAAAAAAACTTATTTATTTTTTTTTTCTCTGAAAAATATAATTAATTCAGCACAACACTTCAACAGTGGTATGACATAGAAGAAAGAACTAAATGATGTGATGTTCTTCAGTGTGATGCACAGGTAAACAGGTTTGAAGCACATAGTTGTTGTTTTTTTTCCTGTGTTCAGGAAGTTATAATTAGACTAATATATGTCTGTGAATGTTCTTTAAGAGAAGGTGACGACAACTTCTTCCTGACAACAACTGCACATTTTTTTGCATCTATCAATATGACAAAAGCTGTGACTTTTTCAACTTTTTCTAGCCATTGTTTTTAAAATAAATAACGAGGACTAAAGCTTTCTGAAAATGTGAGATGAACTGGGAACATTTTCAACTTTAACCTCCCTATGATGTTCAGGTCAAATCTGACCATTTTATAAGTTTATAATGTAATAGAAAAGGCCTCATGACATCCTCCAGACTCAGTAGTTGAACATATACTATGAATCCTCACCACGTTCTGTGAATTTACACTGAATGATGTCACAGCCATGATGTTCCTGTTCAACAGTGACCGACAGAGAAAATGAATGAGAAGATATTACACACACACACACACACACACACACACACACACACACACACACACACACACACATTCATTTCCATGTCTCATGAAGACCAAGTTTGTAATGAAGAAGCCATTGGTTAGTGAGTGTAATTTTTTTTAAATTAAACAATAAATAATTAAACAAATATAATAAATCATCAAATAAAAATATGAAAATGTATATTTTTATGTATTTTTAAAAGTAAACACATCTTCAAACCTTTGAAAAACACATACATTTCACCTGGGGGGAAGGGGAATTAATGTATTTATACATAAGACAAATAAATAATAAAAACAACATCAAAATAAAAGCTTTTTCACTTTGCACCTGTTTCCCTCATGCTTTACAGGGACATCTGAATTCTGTATTTATAGTGCCACATCATTTATATTTTACTAGTGGGGACCTGTATTTATATTTAACCCTTGTGGGGACCTGAATTTTGTCTGAGGTCCCCATGGTGTGACTGTGTAAACATATCAATGTCCCCATAAAGATAGGAATACAAGCACACACATATACACACACACACACACACACACTTTACATTTATATAAATATCTGTTCTTGTATTTTACTTTATTCTGCTCCACTTCTATATTTGAACAACAAACCTACTTTTGATTTAAATTCTAACCATCTTTGGCACAAAAACCATGTCTTACACAAAGTTACCAAAACATTCAGAGCACAGGCGAGAATACTATACTTATGACCAACATCCTGCTCTACCACAACCCCCCCAGACTCTCTCTCTCTGTCAACACTGGTGTCTCCCCTCTTGCCTCTAGTTGTAAATTGTTGAAAGTATGTCGTTATAGCAACGGTCTGTTTCCATGTGTATGGTTACATAACTGAGGGATGACTACCCCCCCCCCTCCCCCTCTGGCATTGGAGGTGGAATGGATGGTTTGGATACTGCACTGATGTGAGGAGGTTGAAGCCAAAATAAGAATCAGAGCAGAAACTCTTCCACAGAAAAAGTAACTGTGCAGTATTTAAAAAAGAAATCCTCCAGTGTTTTCAATGGTCTGACATGGATTTGAAGAAACTCCATTTATATATATATATATATATATATATATATATATATATATATATATATATATATATATATATATATATATATTGCAAAGTTGTCCAATCGTTCCCTGTGGTTCTGATCCAACCCCCCAAACGGGTTGAAAGCCTAAACCAGGTCAGTGTGGAAGAGGTTAAAGAATTGGGGAAAGTATAAATAGTTGTAGAAAACAGATGAGAAGCACAAACACCCCTACTATATTTTTTTAAATGATCTTTTTCACTTGTATTTATTTCATTGTATTCACACTAACACAGTGCTATGACACTGTCATGCCACTAGATGGCGCGTGGTGCTTGTGATGGGATAGGATCTCCATGGAAACAGGTCGTCAAATTAACACCAGCACAACGTATGTCCTTTATTCTCACCACGGGTCAGTTAATATACATGTAAACAGGTTTATGTGACATATGTGAAGAGTTAAACATGTGACTCGAACAGTAGTTATGTACATACGAGCTAAAGCTACGAGTTTGTTATGAATTGTGGGTCGGCCGTGTATGCTAAGTGGCTAATGCTAAACTGACCTGTATCCGGCTTTTAAGTCGCCACGTGATCATTCTATTTCCGGGTCCAAGTCGCAGCTGGGCTGAATTTGACTTTAAACAGATGAGAAACCAATAGAAATGAAGAGCACAGACTGTTATTCTGTTATTTCCAGTTGAGGAGAAAGAGAAGAGAAGAGGTGGATGAATTTAATAAGGTAAGTATTTTTTTTTATTTTCTTAGGTTTAAGTTGAGCAGCAGCCGCCCGGGTTAGCTAGCTGACAAAAACAAACCAATTCTTAAATACTGAGTGTATTCGACATACACACACACACACACACACACACACACACACACACACACACACACACACACACACACACATACACACATACACACTGATTACAATAATCTTTCCCAACCAGAGGTGGTCAAAGTACTCATATTCTGTACTTAAGTAGAAGTACAGCTATGGTGTGAAAAAATACTCTGGTAAAAGTAAAAGTACTGATTCAACTTCTTTACTGAAGTAAAAGTAAAAAGAAAAAAAGTATAACTTCTCAATTGTAATAAAGTAAAAAGCGAAACTGCATTTTTTTTATTGCTATGAATGAAATACTATTCAAGCTACGAAGAAAATGATAATTTTCAAAAGCATCCAAAAATAAAGCCTTTAAAAGTGAGTTATATTTAGTGTGTATACGATGTGTTTTATTTGGTCATGGTACTCAGTTGCGTGGGTATGGACAGGACATTTAGGAAAAATTCAAAAGTCATAATTATGAGATAAAAAAACCCAACCTAAATCATTAGATAAAAAGTCAAAATTGTGAGATAATGGTCATAATTATGAGATAAAAATTTGATAATTACACTAGCATCCAGTTGACACGTGACCAGCGGTAGAGTGGTCAGTGGTCAGTCCTGCTCATTCATGAACAATGGCTAAGGTAGATGAGATTCAAACTCCAGAAAATGTGTCATAAGTTAACAAAGTGAGCAGGTAAAAATAACCTGTCAGCGTTTTACATATCGTGTCCGTTTTTGTTTATAAATGTCCCCTTTTTGATTGTCAATGAGGCTAATAGTTTAGCTAACAGTTTAGAAGCTTTCATCAGTAACAGGCAACCAGTAAAACTAAGGAACAGTGTTTCACACACAACAAGGCAACGGACAAAAGATGATGTTTGTGGATTATGTAACGTTAAAAGTGTCAGCTGATAATAATGTTCATTACCGCAACACTGTATGTTTCATCAATAATGGTTGGAAACACGCCAGAATATTTGACATATTTGACTGAATACTGCCCCCCTGGTGGAACGAATATAATATTTAATTTTGATGCTGAGGTTAGTGAGGTATTTTCAGAGTAATATAATTAATAAATATTTGAATATTAATCAAATATCTATATTAGATTCCAAATGAAGTTCAAATATGATTTTTGGGCAAAAGTCCAAAAAATATTTTGTTTCCTTTCATTCTGACCACAGGAGACACCACAGACACGACGCCTCCATGACGAGCCCGTTAGGGAGGCAACAATTTCAAGTAGGAAAACACTTTGTCAGTGTTTAACGATTAAATAAAGGGTTAAATATCATGCAGTTGGTATTATCTGTATGTTAAGTATGTTGGTAGGATGAAGGTTAAGCAAAGTCAGGAGGTGAAATAAAAACAACTGCAGAAAAGAGAGAAAAAAAAAAAGAAAAGAGGTGGAAAAGATGTCATCTGCCACATGTGAGGGAATTCCGTAGGAACAGAAGAGTTTGTCAAAATCCTGACAGGGAAACCCCATCAGCCCATGACATTCCTTCCAAAGCCTCAGCACACACACACACACACACACACACACACACACACACACACACTGAAATGTACAAACGTGTCTTTATGAGGGAGGACTCGCGCGCACACACACACACACACACACACACACACACACACACACACACACACACACACACATTCTTATTGACATGTCACATGAGGACCAAGTTTGTAATCAAGTAAATCAACTAAAACAAAATAAAAAGAAATAATAATAAAACTTACAAAACTAAATAAAAATTAATAAATACATGAAAAATAATAATTAAAAAAAATAAGAATAAAATTTTTTTAAATAGAAAATAAAAAATGAATAAATAGTTTTAAAAAAAATACATTAAAAAAATAAATTTTTCACTTTACATCTGTTTCACTCATGCTTTATGGGGACTTCTGAATTCTGTATTTATGGGGCCACATCATTTCTACTTTACTAGTGGGGACCTTTATTTATATTTACCCCTTGTGGGGACCTGAATTTTGGTCCCCATAGTGTCAGAGGTCCCCATGGTGTGACTGTGTAAACATATCAATGTCCCCATAAAGATAGGAATACAAGCACAAACACACACACACACACACACAGTAGATGGCAGAGGCCTGAAGAGGGAAAACCCATGGAAAACTGTCCAGACAGTGAGTGCAGACGTCAGCCAGTGTGTGTGAGGACACCCCTGTGGCCACGTGGGCGCTCACACAGCTGCGTGATGGAACATACGGTGTGAACGGGGACACGGAGGGGTAGGGCGCAGGGGTTTCCTCAGCCTGTCCATGGAAGTCTGCCCAACTAACAGAGCTACTCAAAGTACTACTATACTGTACTGCAGTACAAGTACAACTACTGCTGTGAACAAAAGTACAAGTACTGATTCAACTGCTTTACTGAAGTAAAAGTAAAAAAGTACGACTTCTGAACTGTAATAAAGTACAAAGTAAAACTGCATAGATGAAATAATACTGATTAAAGTAGGAAAAAAACATAAAGGTTTTAAAAGTATCTAAAAATAAATCCTTTAAAAGTTAGTTAGTGTGTAGACGATGTGTTTGATCAGGTCAGTTACTGAGTTTAATGGATATGGACAAAATATTAAAACATTGAGATGAAGTCGTCATGTTGATCAAATTAAAAAAACAACTGAACTGTGAGATAAAAAAGTAAAAACTATCAAATAAAGTCATAATTAAAATATGTATAAAGTCAGAGTTCCTCCACTGATTTTCCTTAGATATTTATATAAAAGTAAAGAGTATAAAGTACATATATTTATATAAATGTAAAGAGTATAAAGTACAGATATTTATATAAATGTAAAGAGTATAAAGTACAGATATTTATATAAATGTAAAGAGTATAAAGTACAGATATTTATATAAATGTAAAGAGTATAAAGTACAAATATTTATATAAATATAAAGAGTATAAAGTACATATATTTATATAAATGTAAAGAGTATAAAGGACAAATATTTATATAAAGAGTATAAAGTACATATATTTAAATAAATGTAAAGAGTATAAAGTACATATATTTATATAAAAGTAAAGAGTATAAAGGACAAATATTTATATAAAGAGTATAAAGTACATATATTTAAATAAATGTAAAGAGTATAAAGTACATATATTTATATAAAAGTAAAGAGTATAAAGTACATATATTTATATAAATGTAAAGAGTATAAAGTACATATATTTATATAAATGTAAAGAGTATAAAGTACATATATTTATATAAAAGTAAAGAGTATAAAGTACATATATTTATATAAATGTAAAGAGTATAAAGTACATATATTTATATAAATGTAAAGAGTATAAAGTACATATATTTATATAAATGTAAAGAGTATAAAGTACAAATATTTATATAAAAGTAAAGAGTATAAAGTACATATGTTTATATAAATGTAAAGAGTATAAAGTACAAATATTTATATAAAAGTAAAGAGTATAAAGTACAAATATTTATATAAAAGTAAAGAGTATAAAGTACATATATTTATATAAATGTAAAGAGTATAAAAGTTGGCAGAAAAATAAATAGTCCAGTAAAGTACAGATACCTAAAATATGTAATTAAGTACAGTAATGCAGTACTTGTACTCAGTTCCTTCCACCTGTGGTAGTTGGGGTGTAAGTCGTCCCCACACAGACACATGTTGACATTGTCCCAGGGTGAAGGAATACTGTGGCTGGTAACACTGAGGATATGACGCCATGTTTTGGAGCAGTGGAAGTGTAAACGATACTCCAGAGAGTGTTCCCAAAGTACCCGAACAGACCTCAGCTGGCTGCTTCCGAGTATTGTCACAGTGAGGGGGGGTGGGAGTGGGGGGGACGTACTCCCCGAATGGAGTGTAATCAACAGGGGTGATGTCCAAACACCAGGGGTGGAATGATCCCACAGGACACATGCAGCAGCACACAGTTCAGAGGGAAGTTAGGTCATAGGTCTAAGTGTGATTAGAAAAGCTTTAAAACAGAAGAGTTCACAACAATAATACACGGTCACTACAGCACTGAAGCCTGCGACGTTTCCTCTACTGGACTACAATGAATATGGCTTTGACCACAGCTGGGAAAACTACTGCCATTCTGTACGGAAAACTGTGGACGGACACTATGGACGTGTCCACACTATTGTTTGAATATGAAATTATATGACATTTAGGAAACTAAAGGTTACTGTATTATATGTACTATAAGGTGACACTGAAAAGAATTTAATTTCCTCCAAAACACCACAGTGTAACTTTATATATGGATTAATGTGCTTAGTGACTGGGAATTTAGACTTTTTATCATAATTTAAAATTTTATCTGATCATTTTGACTTTTTTCCTATAATTTTGACTTTTTATCTAATAATTTAGACTTTTTATCTAATAATTTTGACTTTTTATCTAATAATTTTGACTTTTTATCTAATAATTTTGACTTTTTTCTCACGATTTTGCCTTTTTTTCCTATAATTTTCACTTCTTATCTAATAATTTAGACTTTTTATCAAATAATTTTGACTTTTTTCTCATGATTCTTCCTTTTTTTCTCATAATTTTGACTTTTTATCTAATGATTTTGACTTTATCTAATAATTTTGACTTTTTTCTCACGATTTTACCTTTTTTCCTAGAATTTTCACTTTTTATCTAATAATTTTTACTTCACTCAATGCGCTTTATAATCCAGTGCACCTTATATTTGAAGAATCTAAAAAATAATCCATTCATTGACAGTTCACCTTATAGTGACTAAATATTGTCATAAACAAACCTTTATCACGTGACAAAAACGAGTCCAAACTAGACGTAAATGTGGGTCTTGTGACGATAACTATAATTAAATATATAAAAAATAGAATAAAATGTGGTTTAAGAAATAAAAAAACATTCCTAAAATGTCTTAGTTTTTGTTGATAAAAACAAAATGAGACGTTATTTTAATTCTTCTTTATTTATTTATTGTTGCTGTCTCTCATGAGGAAGTCATCAAATGATGTCCCCACCATCATCATTACTGTCATGACTTAAAGGGACAGTTCAGTATTTTCACATTTAGCGTCGTTAGGACCAGTCCTGGTCCTTGAGGGTTAGTATCCTGCATATTTTAGACATTTCTGTCTTCCAGCGCACCTCATTATTGGACTTCTTCTGAGTTTGATGAAAGGTTTATCATTAAAATCAGCTGTTTTGGAAGATGAATACATGTAAAATATTCGCCCCCCACCTTTTGCACAACTGATTTATTATTTACACTTATTTGTAGAAGTATTTTTGTTTTACATGTTATTTAATTAAAAAAAGGAGACGAAAGAAACCACGTTTCTAGTGTTTTCATTTTCATTTAGCCCACGTGGGAAAAAAATCGTATCGTGAATCGAGTTTTTTGGGAAAAAATCTGAGATTTTTTTAAAAGAGAAAATCGCCCAGCCCTACATGAAACTTAAACCTCCTGACAACAGGTGAATTAACCGCGCTCAATGAGCTCAACTCAAATATGTGCAGTTAGTTTGACTCATATTTTCCTATTAAAGGGACAGTTCAGTATTTTTCAGATGAATGTGTTTGTCATCAGCGTCTTTACTCTGGTGCACCCACAGTGACTCCGACCCTCTCTTCTGACTCCGCCCCTTTACTCTGGTGCACCCACAGTGACTCCGACCCTCTCTTCTGACTCCACACCTTTACTCTGGTGCACCCACAGTGACTCCGCCCCTCTCTTCTGACTCCGCCCCTTTACTCTGGTGCACCCACAGTGACTCCGCCCCTCTCTTCTGACTCCACCCCTTTACTCTGGTGCACCCACAGTGACTCCGCCCCTCTCTTCTGACTCCACCCCTTTACTCTGGTGCACCCACAGTGACTTACCCCCCACAGTGTCCTTTGAGCCCAGTTCTGGTCCAGTTTTGGTCAAAGCCAAAGTAGTCCCGGTGTTCTGTCCATTCAGGGGTCCCGTCACATTGGGCTCCCAAGCGCTTCTGATCGTGCACATGACCACCAAGGGTTTTCACAGAGAAGAATCCTGTCAAATCAGTCACCTGCCAGATGTGCAATAGACGCTGGACGTAAATATTACAGCTGTACCTCTACCAACAGTTAAATATCGATAAAAACATTTGACGCTTTCATCACGTGCTTCCTCAGGTGTTTCAATATTCTAATACAGTGGTACCTTTTACCATTTTACATGTAAAAGGCCTAATTCACTGCAAGACCCCCAATACTAACCCTTTAAAAATTATATATATATATAAAAAAATTTTTTACAGATTTTGTATGAAATATGTTCAATGAAAATGTAGATTGAGATTTTAGCCCTTCCAGGCTAATGTCGATGTCCGGGACAGAAGAGTTGATCCACGTCTGGGTGAGGATGAGGATACATCAGTCTGGTGGATCATGTTTGGTGTTTGAAGATCGTCCTGTTTGTTTTCCAGTGAGCGTATGTTAGGGAGCAGGACTGATGGAAGCGGCGGTCGGAACCGGTTAGCTGTTAGCTTAGCTGTAAATTCACCACGACAGCCGCAATTCTACTTCCTCTCGCACCACTTCCGTTGTCTCTGGACATTACACATCATCATTCCCACTTTATATTGTATATTGTTTTCACCCAAATACCTCTATTTACTTCTAGTAAATATTTTTAACATTTTATAATGTTCTTTGTTCTGATACTACAAACACAACCGCTAATGACTGTACTGCTATCTATCTACCTACCTACCTACCTACCTACCTACCTACCTACCTACCTACCTGACCCCTAATTTACAGCATCATTACATTGTCTGAGAATGTACTTAAACTTGCGTACTTGTCATTTTTCAGATGTACTTTTGTAGCTGTAACATACCACGCTCAGTAAACGCTTCCTGGAAAAAACAAAGGTTGAAAAGAACAGTGAGGAGGCGGCAGCGTCAGATGTGGTTGGAACCACATGTGGTCTACCTCTGCTCTTCCCCTGGTTAGTTTTTTACAGTCTGGTTTCAGGCCCAGATGAGTCCTGCTTTTAAATGATTCTCTTTGCCTGTTAGTCTTTTCCATTTATGATCAGAGTGTGTTCTACTGTCCCCAGTTGACCCGCTTATTCACCACATGTTCCTCTTCTGCTAATGAGCAAACATCTGGACTTAATTTGGAGGTTTCCCTTCGTGCTGTTTATATATATATAGAAAGTGAAATCATCATCTTTCCGACCACGACTTAACCCTTTGATGCATGAATTATGAGAACCTTCATCCAGATGTAAATGTTTTAATGAACCTATTTTTTATGGAGTTATAAACATGTCCACTCAGTTGGAAAACATGGGTTTAAGATTTGAACCAAAGAAACATGTATTTAAAACACAATATAAGAACACTGTGAAATAAAATAGTTTAATGTAGTTTTTGTTAATTACTGTTAATTACTAGCCTAGCAGCGCTATCCCTAGTCATTACATTATAGGTCTAGGAACAGTTCATAGTCAGAGGAGGCGGGGCTAAAAGGTTGTCTTTCAAATCCTCTGTATGCAATAGGACGATACTACAACCAATCAGATTAATCTTTAGGATGACGTAGTTAGAGCGCCTGAAAGTTGATGGAGGAGTCTGGAGAAAGTTAGGAATGACTAAACAAAATGGTGGATTATGAAGCTGAACGACTGTTGTCGCTTCTGTAAAAAGAATTTAAAGATTGTTGACGTTTTCTCACATTCTTCACTCATCTGTGATAAAAGGAAATCTACACCTGTTGTTCTTCTTCTATGGTTGTTTACACTTGTTTCTCTCTGAATCAGCGTCACTTTGTTAGGCCCGCCCTCTGACTCTATACTTCACTCTGATTCGTTGACCAGTTTGAGGGAAATCTAGCCAAAGGTTACATTGAGTGAAACTAGACTACTACGGTAGCACATTAGATTTGCTGCTGCTACGAGGGTCTAGTGCAGCTAGGCCAGTTAATTACAGTCTAATAAGTAGTATTCAGAGAACATCTAAGCCCCTATTTTGTTACAATCTTCAGTTTCTATGACAACCTGTTCTTGAATTGGCTTTGAGCTTTTTGCTAAATGCAACCTTGACCTTTGACCTTTTCCAATATTAATAATTTCATTATTTATATATATATATATATATATATATATATATATATATATATATATATATATATATATATATATATATATATATATATATATATGTGTGTGTGTGTCAGTGTGTGTAATATTATGATAATATATCCAGTGTTTATTAAGTTATACTGTGATATGTCTGTGTTTGACACAAACAGTGTTACACAAGTTAATTTTGTGACTTGTCACCTTTGACCTCCAGAGATCTCAAAAACTATTGGTCGTAGGTGATAACAACAATTATGAGAATTGTAGAAATCTTCATTCGGCATCGTTTGGTACCAATCTGAAAGTTCTGTGACCCTCTGTTCTTGAGTTATAACCGATAATGTGATTTTGACCTTTGAGTTAATTGTGACCTTGACCTTTGACCTTTACTGAAATGGATCATTGCATCTGATGTGCATTAACTATATGTATATGTCCATGTAATTTCATGGTGATATCTCAAGTATTCATTGCATTATAGCATGATATGTCTCTGTGGACACACACACACACACACACACACACACACAATAATCACAATAATCTCATCCAACCAAAGTTAGGAAGGATTAACAATTAAGAAACTCTGTCAAGCATAAACAGATGAGTGCATTATCCATGTGGAAGCAGAGCTCTGCAGGTTCAGTAGTGTGGGTAGTAGAGCAGCTGTCAGACAAAGTCAACTTTTCATGTGAGGTAAGTAAATGTACCTGAAAAAATGCAGAGAATTCCCTTTAACAGCTGCAAGATAAACAGTTGAAACAATGGAGTTGAGATAAAGTGGAAGGAACATTTACTAGCCCTGAGTTTGGAAATGTCTGACAGCTGGGTAACACAAACACACACCAAAAGTGAAAGCATTTACACACACAGGTATGTTCAACTACAAACTGGGGACATATGTAAAAAAGGTCAGTGTTGGCAGATGTACCATAATTATCAACATCTGTTTTTAATAACATCTCCCTCTGACACCAAAGCCGAGTTCTAAAATCACTACTTACCGCCCTTTCCACACTATCTTCTGGTATGGAGTTTGTCCGTCATCCTGTCCCATCATCTGAACCCACTTTATCCTCACTAGGGTCACAGGGGTCACTGGGGGCTTAATCCAGCTCCAATGGGTGAAGGCGGGGTCAGAGGTCACCCTGTATGAGTCTCCAGTTCATCTCAGGGCTGAACATATATAGACAAACAATCACTGTCACATTCACACCTATGGGTGATTTAGATTAACCAGTTAACTAGTTAACCTATCAGTACATGTGTTTGGATAGTGGGAGGAGCCAGAGTACCTGGAGAAAACACGGACGCAGACACGAGGAGAACATGTAAACTCCACACAGAACGGTCTGGTGTGGGAATAGAACCCACAACCTTCTGTCTGTGAGGCACCAGTGTTAACCACTGCACCACTGTGCTGGTGGGTACAGAAGGTGTGGTGAAGTTAAGTACTGCAAGTACCCGGATGATGCCAACAAACGCCGCCATTTTTTAAGTGTTGAGTTACTGTATACTTTAGAGCCGCTATATTGTCTAAGTGTTACCGACATTATAGAAGTGATGTAAGAAACTGCCTGTGAACTATGTGATTTAAAAACATGAACAAACATGAATGAAATAATACTTATTTAAGTGATGCGCGGGTCCATGTATAAACAACCCGCAATCGACCCCTTTTTTAACTAAACAGCCCACAATTCAGACTGAAAAAAATATATTTGAAAATGGTCTTTATGAACATCAAATGACTTTACGTCTTACGTCTTGGTGCATGCTTATTATTATTATTTTTTTATACTATATATATATATATATATATATATAATTCTTTTTTTTCTCTTTTCTTTTTATTGATATACTATATGTTGAATGTTGCAGCGTTACACTGAGACAAATTCCTAGTTGTATACTACATGTGTACTATACGAACAATGGCAAAAAAACTCTTTCTGATTCTGATTCTGATTTACTCACATACCTGCATTTATGTCTGTGTTAAAATCTGATGCCATTGCTTGAGCACAGCATCTAAACCGACAACCTGGTGTAGATGGTTTCCACAGAAAAGAAAACACTGGGAGCCGCTCATCATCTTTAACAAATCTCAGTGAATGTGTCTCAAGACCCAGAAATTAAGAAGGTTCATGTATTTGTTGAAAACGGATTGATTCATATATTTGTTAAAAAATAATCTATTGGCAGTGTTTACATTTATGTTTACAGAATTATGATTTACACATTTAATTACTCTTATCCTTTGTTGAATCTGCCTTTCTGGATCACATTTGCTAATCTAGGTGTTGCAGGCTCCTGATTGGCTGTTTGAGTCATGTGAGTGGTTGTTGTCAGGAAGTGTAAAACATAAGTGATTTATTTTATAAATGGTACACCCTAAACTCTCCCAATTTGACTTTCTCCCTCCATACCATAGGCTACTTCTGACGTTGTATGTAACCCTCATAGAAATTCAGTTAATTAAGCGTATTTATCAGGTTATATTAATGTTTATCTCAAACGACAAATGACCTGACTCACCACAACATGAATATCATTAAAAATATTTTTCAGTAACCATCGCAGGCACACACTCACTGTGGGTCAGCCCGCGCATATATATATATATATATATATATATATATATATATATATATATGGTTGTATACTGTAAAGAGTATAAAGTACATATATTTATATAAATGTAAAGAGTATAAAGTACATATATTTCTATAAAAATGTAGGGAGTAAAAGTAAAAAGTTTCCAGAAAAATAAATACTCCAGTAAAGTACAGATACCTAGATTGCTTGAAATACTTTTCAAATTAAAATCCACTCAAATGGCTTCATTGTATGTGTTTTGTTTGTCTATGATAATTTCTTCCAAAATATGCTAATGCTGAGGTTGAGGTACGACAGTGGGACAACAGTGCTTCACACACTAATAGTTGACAGGCAGAGTGGCCTCAGTAAACTGCTTCTGTCTTCATTCCATCTGTGACTCCTTGGGGATGTACATTGTGAGCAGATAGATTTATTAGAGCAGGAGGGGCCGGGGTTAGAGCAGGAGGGGGCGGGGTTATGCTCCAGCAGGAAAACACTCAGGACACTGTGGACAAACAGTAGCACAGTTTTGTTACAGTTCAGTGAATGACAATGATCCTAACACCCAAACACACCGTGGGAAAAACATCACAACAACTCAAATCCTTTTTTTTTTTTTTTTTATCTGTCTTGTCCACGGGGTTTGACTTGAATTTTGACATTTGAATATAATTTGATTGTTATAAACATGAAAAAGATGTTTGAATGAATGTTAGGCAGTTCTTAAAGGGATACTTTGGTATTTTTCACATGTTTGTCATCAGTGGCTTTACTCTGGTGCACCCACACTGACTTACCCCCCCACAGTGTCCTGTGAGCCCAGTTCTGGTCCAGTTTTGGTCAAAGCAAAAGTTGTCCCACCAGGTTTCCTGGGGTCAACGAAATAAAACCTGTGTCTTCTCAAAACAATATGTGTTTGAATGACTGATTTATATTGCATAACAAAACCGTTGCAGAACAAAAACTCACGCCTTGTAATTGCTTGGAGCTACTTTCACTCAACAGCTGTGCACCTGCACATAGCAGCCGCAAACACTGCCCAACAACTGATGAAAGTAGTTTGCTAAGGCGCATCCCAGGGGCCACATTGAAACCTTGGGCAGGCCGTATTTGGCCCCTGTGGTGCATGTTTCATCACCTCTCTCTCTCTCTTTCTCTTTCTCTCTCTCTCTCTTTCTCTCTTTCTCTCTCTCTCTCTCTCTCTCTCTCTCTCTCTCTGTCTCGCTCTCTCTCTCTCTCGTCTGTATTTCTAATCTCTTAAACCTATCGTACATACCAAGTCTGTTCATAACTATTCACACAGTGTCTCCTTTCCAACTCTCTCAGCAGTGTCCACATAAAGAGCCATAGACAACAGGATCTGGAGTGACCTGACCCTTGACCCTAGACCTCCTCCCCCACCCTCACCTGTCTGATGGATGGACCTGCCACCCCCTCCTTCATCTACAAATGGACGTTCATCTATAGTCTGTCCGTCCATGGGAGTGGATGTGTCCTTCAGTGTGGTTCTCCCCAAGGTTTATTCTTTTTGTTTTTCACTGGGTTTTGGAGTTTTTTTCTTGCCAAGAAGGAGGGTCTAAGAACAATGAGAGGGTTTAAGAACAATGAGAGGGTCTAAGGACAGGGGATGCTTGGGACTTCATCTACTTCTATGGTTGATTGTTCTCTCCAATCAACCCTGTAAAGCCCTTGTGAGACGACGTTGTTGTGATTTGGGCTCTATAAATAAAATAAAGTGAATTAAATGTTGAAGACCCCTGGTATAAGTACTGATACTGAGGCATGGTCAGCTCTGCCAGACTAAAAGTCCCAAACACTAGCTGTCACTGCTGGCTGGTTGATACTACATTGGAACGGCCGGCCAGGGGGTGGGGACTAGGACTCAGGGTGGGACTAAAGTCTGGACTTTCTGCTGCAGATGTCGTTACTATGACCTGAAATAAAACCAAAGGTGAACAAGTGCATTTCATTGGACATATTTCTTCATGGTGTGCTTTTATTTATTGTTTTCTTTCATGTGGAGTGTTTTGACAAATGTAAGCAACATGAGGATGGAATATAGTTTTTTTATTTATTATATTCATCTGAACCTGATTAGAGTACTGACTCATGACTTCCGGCCAAGGAGGTATTACATTTGAGTCTGTTTGTTTGTTTGTTTGTTTGTTTGTTTGTTTGTTTGTTTGATGGTCAGGAGGATTACGCAAAAAGTTTTGAATGGATTTTGATGAAACTTTCGATAATGATAGATAATGGGTCAAGGAAGAACCCATTACATTTTGAGCAATGAAGGTCAAAGGTCAAGGTCACAGTACAGGTCAACAGCTGAAACACATCAGTGGTAATATCTCAGGATTCAGACAAGATAGAATCTGGTGTTTTTTTATTGACATGGTCTGACCTTCAGACATCAGATGGCCAACAGCTATAACCCTAACCTTTGACCCCTGACCCTAACCTTCAGTCATCAGATGGCCAACAGCTATAACCCTATCCTTTGACCCCTGACCCTAACCTTCAGTCATCAGATGGCCAACAGCTATAACCCTAACCTTTGACCCCTTACCCTAACCTTCAGTCATCAGATGGTCAACACCTGTAACCCTATCCTTTGACCCCTAACTTTCAGTCATCAGATGGTCAACACCTATAACCCTAACCTTTGACCCCTAACTTTCAGTCATCAGATGGTCAACACCTATGGCTCCATCACGTCACGTGTTGACGTCATATGACAGCATATACAGCCGTGGCAGAGGTCTGCTGTCTCTGACTGCCTTGTATTATACAGTCATTTATACAATAATACATTCATGGTAAATGCTTTTGATTCCATGAACATTACACACACTGTTTTTGTTCATTCATTCATCTTTACGTTTGTCATACGGTAGACTGAAAAAATAATGACCTTAGACCTAGAGTCGTCCTCGGTGGTCTGGATAGATTGTGCGAGATCTTCTTCTTTCAACAGTTCGGTCATCTTTCAAAAGTGTGAAATTTAACAATTTACAATGTTACCGTCCTCTGAACTACCTCAGAGTGTTGACATCACCTCGGACGTCCTGAACACCCCCCCCCCCGTCCATCTCACTGTTCCATTCTAGCACCTACCCTGCTGGCCTGACTTTCACCGTGTGACCTCTGACCCTCGGCCACGCCCACTCCCGTAGCTGTTGCCAAAATCCACACTTGTCCTGTCTGAGTGAATGTTTCCACAAACATCTGTCTTTGGTGGAAACTCATATCCACTGAGTCAAAGAAAACAATAGTTGAGTCATTCATCAGCGTGGTGTCAGCAGTTGGACAGAAATGTAGCTGCAGATAAGACACAAGTGATTAAATTCCATTTTGCTCAACCTCCTCCAGCTATAATTACCTGATGGATCCCTGTAGGCTGGCTCCCTCTTTGGCATGAATCTAAATCATCATCTATGTCAGAGATTAAGCTTTCATACTTACATGACAACTGGCTCACATGTGCCTGTCTGATTGGATCACAGTCATCTACTTGTTTCAACACTGCTTATTTTTCCAACCTCCCAAAAACATCAGGGTCAAAGTCGCGGTGTGTGTTTTTTGGTGTGCCGGTTCATACTTGTTGAAAGAATGTGTTCACAGGAATGTTTTTACCCAACACCATGGACTTTCCTTTCATACAAAATATCATAAAATACAAATAAGGCGCAGGAGTGACGACGTTACATCCTTCACCTACCCTAACCCTGCAGCAGTGGGTGTGGCTTCCCCATCTGCACCGTTACCCCATCTGTACCACTACCCCATCTGCACCGTTACCCCATCTGTACCACTACCCCATCTGCACCGTTACCCCATCTGTACATATATTTATAGAAATGTAAAGAGTATAAATTACAGATATTTATGAACAAACGTAGTGAGTAAAAGTAAAAAGTTGCAAAAAATAAATAAATACAAGTACAATAAATAAGTACAAATAAAAATCTACTTAAATACAGTAAAAGAAGTACTTGTACTTGGTTACTTGTACCTGTGTCTCTTTGTAGATGCAGAGGACGTTTCCAGTGAGTTGAGTGCAGACCTGACAGGACGATGATAGAAGACAGGGCTGTTTCCATTACCCTTGGAAATTCACAAAATGTAAATAGTGCTATAAAAAACTGGTAATAGAAACACCTGAAACTGAAATATCAATAAAAACTTTTTACGCTTTCATGACGTGGTTTTTCAGATGTTTCAATATTCTAACACAGTGGTACCTCTAATTGTTTTCCTAAATACTCACATTTTACATGTAAAAGGCCTGATTCATTCCAAGGACCCAAATACTACCCCTAAACCTTTTAAAAATTATAAAAAAAATATACCGATTTTGGATGAAATACGTGTTAAAAAAATGTAGATTTAGATTTTAGCCCGTCCAGGCTAATGTCAGTGTCCGGAAGTGTGGATCAACAGAAGAGTTGATCCACGTCTGGGTGAGAATGAGGATGCATCAGTCTGGTGGATCATGTTTGGTGTTTAAATCCATCTTCAGGTCATCCAGTTTGTTTTCCAGTGAGCGTGTGTTAGCGAGCAGGACTGATGGAAGCGGCGGTCTGAACGGGTTAGCTCTTAGCTTAGCTGTAAATCCACTGCAACAGCTGTGTTTCTACTTCCTCTTGCACCACTTCCAATGTCTCCAGAGGCGGAGGATGCTGTAGGACACTGTAGAATGCTGTAGGACACTGTAGGACGCTGTAGGACACTGTAGGATGCTGTAGGGCACTGTAGGATGCTGTAGGACACTGTAGAATGCTGTAGGATGCTGTAGGACGCTGTAGGACACTGTAGGATGCTGTAGGACGCTGTAGAATGCTGTAGGACGCTGTAGGACGCTGTAGGACACTGTAGAATGCTGTAGGACACTGTAGGAAACTGTAGGACGCTGTAGGACACTGTAGAATGCTGTAGGACACTGTAGGACACTGTAGGCCGCTGTAGGACACTGTAGGACGCTGTAGGACACTGTAGGACACTGTAGAATGTTGTAGGACGCTGTAGGATGCTGTAGGACGCTGTAGGACGCTGTAGGACACTGTAGGACGCTGTAGGACACTGTAGGATGCTGTAGGACACTGTAGGACGCTGTAGGACACTGTAGAACGCTGTAGGACACTGTAGGATGCTGTAGAACACTGTAGGATGCTGTAGGACGCTGGATCTGACTGACATAGAAGACTGAGGGTCTGTCTGCGGGAGTCCAAGTTTTTAACAATTGTCCTTCAGCTGATGATAGTCTGTGGGTCATATACTGTTCTGCACCGTTGGGCTGAACCTTTGATACTAAACACGTCGGTCGAGGTGGAGAAATGACTGTTAGTGTCTGTGTTACCATGGAGACACAGCAGCTGCAGACAAACAGGGCGACACCATCGACCTGTTTACTGTCATTTTATAATACGTACTGTAATAAAGTTTAAATGAACACACTAGGAAAAACTATAATAATAATAATACTTTTTATTTGAAAGCACCTTTCAAGACACCCAAGGTCACTGTACAAAGATGTGGCAAAATAAAAACAAAATAACAAAAACAACACAAAACAATATAAAGTACAAGAAATAACAAGAACTGTGACAGGACTGTAGCAAGATAAAAATATAAATATAGTAAATAAAGAGGAGAGACTGTTTTGAATTTGGATTTGAAGATGGACAGGGTGTCAGAGTTATGGAGGAAACAACAGTAACTGTGATGAATGAGGGTCAAAGGTTAACAAAAAGCATCATGGGTAGCTCCCTCATAGCCAATGAGATGCTACGTACATTACGTAGTTACGGATAGTAATGTACATACAGTACTGTACATAAATACAGTACTGTATTTATGTCTCAGAGGTTTTGGTTTCCTTTAGTAAATAGAATTTTATTTCGTATTCAGAGACAAAAAGTTGAGGCGAACGTTTTCGTTACTTGGATAATTCGTTTTCTGAGTCTTTTCATGAATAGAGGAACCACTGTATTCAATGTGAGTCTGTCTGTAAGTTCTGAATGGATTTTGATGAAACTTTCAGGAACGATACATAATGGCTCTAACCTTTGACCCCTAACCTTCAGACATCAGATGGGTCAACACCTATTGCTCTAACCTTTGACCCCTAACCTTCAGACATCAGATGGTTCAACACCTATGGCTCTAACCTTTGACCCCTAACCTTCAGACATCAGATGGGTCAACACCTATGGCTCTAACCTTTGACCCCTAACCTTCAGACATCAGATGGGTCAACACCTATAGCTCTAACCTTTGACCCCTAACCTTCAGACATCAGATGGGTCAACACCTATGGCTCTAACCTTTGACCCCTAACCTTCAGACATCAGATGGGTCAACACCTATGGCTCTAACCTTTGACCCCTAACCTTCAGACATCAGATGGTTCAACACCTCCATCACGTCACGTGTGAATGAAAAGTCAAGCCCTGCTGTCTTACTGCCTTTTACTTCAGTAAAGGAGTTGAATCAGTACTTGTACTTTTACCAGAGTATTTTTTACTGCAGTACAGAATGTGAGTACAGCCTCACCTGTGTAGCTGTGGCTCAGTTGATAAAGCAGGCTGACTGAAGGGTCAGTGGTTTGTGTCCCATCTCTGTCCACATGTCCAAGTGTCCTTGGACAAAGACAGTGAACCCTGACTTAGTGTCCCAGTAGGACTGACAGAACCTTAGAAACCTACTCTGTCCTACAATGTAAAGAGTCAGTAACTGCACAGACACCACTGAGAAAAATGACCTTACACTTGTTGTTGTTGTTGTTGTTGTTGTTGTTGTTCAGTTGTAGGTTATTGTAGGTTATTGGACATGAGGCAGTTATTGTTACTGTATATTACCTGGTTCTGTGCAGATATTAATAATTTTAATAAAGTTTTTATTTTACCTCCTTTTTACAGTTACTGTATTTTTTTGTATTACTTCTACTTCCTACAGTTCCAGACCAGGTCAGAAGGTAATAAGTGAATATTCATCCAAAACCTTTTTTGTCATAGTTAGTTTTGTTGTATTTGAGTTGTAATAACTGGAACCATTAGTTTATTTATATTAAATAAATCTGTATTACCTGCAGTAATACAGATATACATATACAGTAGTACAGTACATATACAGTACTACAGTACAGTACATATACAGTAGTACAGTACAGTACATATACAGTTGTACAGTACAGTACATATACAGTAGTACAGTACAGTACATATACAGTAGTACAGTACATATACAGTAGTACAGTACAGTACATATACAGTAGTACTGTACATTACATATACAGTAGTACAGTACATATAAAGTAGTACAGTACAGTAAATATACAGTAGTACAGTACATATACAGTAGTACAGTACATATAAAGTAGTACAGTACAGTAAATATACAGTAGTACAGTACATATACAGTAGTCCAGTACATATACAGTAGTACAGTACAGTACATATACAGTAGTAAAGTACAGTACATATACAGTAGTACAGTACATATAAAGTAGTACAGTACAGTACATATGCAGTAGTAAAGTACAGTACAGCACATATACAGTAGTAAAGTACAGTACAGTACATATACAGTAGTACAGTACATATACAGTACTACAGTACAGTACATATACAGTAGTACTGTACAGTACACATACAGTAGTACAGTACAGTACATATACAGTAGTACAGTACATATACAGTAGTAAAGTACAGTACATATACAGTAGTACAGTACATATACAGTACTACAGTACAGTACATATACAGTAGTACTGTACAGTACACATACAGTAGTACAGTACAGTACATATACAGTAGTACAGTACATATACAGTAGTACAGTACAGTACATATACAGTAGTAA
Source organism: Siphamia tubifer (assembly GCA_020466265.1). NCBI lineage: Eukaryota > Metazoa > Chordata > Actinopteri > Kurtiformes > Apogonidae > Siphamia > Siphamia tubifer. The sequence goes on along the minus strand of CM035788.1, from coordinate 47,614,705 downwards.
AGTACAGTACATATACAGTAGTACAGTACATATAAAGTAGTACAGTACAGTACATATGCAGTAGTAAAGTACAGTACAGCACATATACAGTAGTAAAGTACAGTACAGTACATATACAGTAGTACAGTACATATACAGTACTACAGTACAGTACATATACAGTAGTACTGTACAGTACACATACAGTAGTACAGTACAGTACATATACAGTAGTACAGTACAGTACATATACAGTAGTACAGTACATATACAGTAGTACAGTACAGTACATATACAGTAGTACTGTACAGTACATATACAGTAGTACAGTACATATAAAGTAGTACAGTACAGTACATATACAGTAGTACAGTACAGTACATATACAGTAGTACAGTACAGTACATATACAGTAGTACAGTACATATACAGTAGTAAAGTACAGTACATATACAGTAGTACAGTACAGTACATATACAGTAGTACAGTACAGTACATATACAGTAGTACAGTACAGTACTACAGTACAGTACATATGCAGTAGTAAAGTACAGTACAGTACATATACAGTAGTACAGTACATATACAGTACTACAGTACAGTACATATGCAGTAGTAAAGTACAGTACAGTACATATACAGTAGTAAAGTACAGTACAGTACATATACAGTAGTACAGTACATATACAGTACTACAGTACATATACAGTACTACAGTACAGTACATATACAGTAGTACAGTACAGTACATATACAGTACTACAGTACAGTACATATGCAGTAGTAAAGTACAGTACAGTACATATACAGTACTACAGTACAGTACATATGCAGTACTACAGTACAGTACATATACAGTAGTATTAACCTGGATGCACTGAAAAAAAACTTCATGTGTTTCAGTCTAATCCAGTGATTGACTGTAAACTATTGGGGAGGGTCCTACATGGACATTGGTAAGAACACAGTAATGGTCTTTACTGTCTTTTTGTTTTGTTTTACTAGTACTTATTGCAGTTACTGTACAAACACTAATTTTCTACAAAGCGACAGACATTTGAGATGAAATATTTTATTACATGACAAAGAATGATTTGAATGTTGAAAAAACACGACTAATTTTCATCAAAACATGTCTTTTGTTTTGTAGGACAGTTATGGTGTTTGACTGTGTGTGAATGGGTGAATGTGAGGTTAATGTAAAGTGTGTGAATGGGTGAATGTGAGGCTAATGTAAAGTGTGTGAATGGGTGAATGTGAGGCTAATGTAAAGTGTGTGAATGGGTGAATGTGAGGCGAATGTAAAGTGTGTGAATGGGTGAATGTGAGGTTAATGTAAAGTGTGTGAATGGGTGAATGTGAGGTTAATGTAAAGTGTGTGAATGGGTGAATGTGAGGTTAATGTAAAGTGTGTGAATGAGTGAATGTAAGGCTAATGTAAAGTGTGTGAATGGGTGAATGTGAGGCTAATGTAAAGTGTGTGAATGGGTGAATGTGAGGCTAATGTAAAGTGTGTGAATGGGTGAATGTGAGGCTAATGTAAAGTGTGTGAATGGGTGAATGTGAGGCTAATGTAAAGTGTGTGAATGGGTGAATGTGAGGTTAATGTAAAGTGTGTGAATGGGTGAATGTGAGGCTAATGTAAAGTGTGTGAATGGGTGAATGTGAGGTTAATGTAAAGTGTGTGAATGGGTGAATGTGAGGCTAACATTTAATTTGACCACCTCTGTGACTTTGAAGTTAGACTTCCTGTAGTTTAGTTTTCCCAGGTATGAAGAGGCTGAAAAATATAAAATTAAAGAATACTGTACATAACATCAAATATATAATATATACTGTTTAATGAGCACAGTCATATTAAACTTATGTGTTTTTGTCATGTGAATCTGAGCAGTTGTTGCTGCTGTGTTTGTTTTTATTATACAATACTTCCCTCTAGTGGATTAAATTGGAAACTGCATCTAGAGAAAAGTGACAAAAGTTTATGAACAGCTGAGGAACAA
>CM035788.1:47535223-47607723 GCA_020466265.1 Siphamia tubifer | reverse complement strand
ATAGTACTGTACTATAGTACAGTACTATAGTACTGTACTATAGTACTGTACTATAGTACTGGACTATAGTACTGTACTATAGTACTGTACTATAGTACTGGACTATAGTACTGGACTATAGTACTGGACTATAGTACTGGACTTATGTTTAAGGGGTTTTGTTTTGTAACTTGAATTTTCTTGTGTATTCAGGGACAAATATTTTATATAAAGTCATTTCGTAACGAGGATTATTTGTTTGTTGGGTCTTTCGTAAACTGACGTATTATTGTATTTGAAATAGATCTAGGTTATAAATTGATATTGTTGTGAAGAAGTGTAGCTGTGTGTGTGTGTGTGTGTGTGTGTGTGTGTGAGTGTGTGTGTGAGTGTGTGTGTGTGTGAGTGTGTGTGTGTGTGTGTGTGTGTGTGTGTGTGTGTGTGTATGTGTGTGTGTGTGTGTGTGTGTGTGTGTGGTGGGGGGTATTCTTTACCCACAGTCCTGCTTTCAGGTGATTCAAACACTGTGGATGATTCCAGGTGTTTGTAATGATAGTGTTTCCAGGTGCAGACCCAGACTGTGACTGTCCTGTGTTTGATGACATCACACTCACACAGTTATGGATTGAACCTGTTCTGGTTTGTGATGTGGATCAGAGCCACTGAATCATTAGAATGACGAGTTAAATCAGTCAACACTTACATAGTCTGATGAAAACACCTGTGATTTATATGAAACATGAGCTCAGTGTCTGACAACGACAACAGTGAAACTGGTGAAATGACCACTTCTTATTTATATAAATGTAGAGTATAAAGTACATATATTTATATAAATGTAAAGAGTATAAAGTACATATATTTATGTAAATGTAAAGAGTATAAAGTACATATATTTATATAAATGTAAAGAGTATAAAGTACATATATTTATGTAAATGTAAAGAGTATAAAGTACATATATTTATATAAATGTAAAGAGTATAAAGTACATATATTTATGTAAATGTAAAGAGTATAAAGTACATATATTTATATAAATGTAAAGAGTATAAAGTACATATATTTATATAAATGTAAAGAGTATAAAGTACATATATTTATGTAAATGTAAAGAGTATAAAGTACATATATTTATATAAATGTAAAGAGTACTCCAATAAAGTACAGATTCCTAAAAACATCTACTTAAGTACAGTAAAGAAGTACTTTTACTTTTCCACCTCTGAACTGATTTAACTTGTTACCTTTAAGTACTTTTTGTTTATTTCTCTAACACATTCACATGTATCTGTTTGTGTATTGTGTTGTTTGTCCATAGTTTGAGTATCACAGTCATTCCTCAGGTCCTCGTCTTATGTCTGAGGACTTTATGTCCCTCTATGGCAGGGGTGTCCAAATCCAGTCCTCGAGGGCCGGTGTCCTACATGTTTTATATATTACCCTCTACATGATTCAATTTAACCCTTTAACTCCTGACACTTTAGCGGTTCTCCAGTAACAATGATTAAAATAAGCAACCGAATGAAGAAAAATTAATGATAAACTGACAAAATAATTAGTAACATGAAGAAAGTACGACACAAATGGAGCAAAATTAAAGACAAAAATAATCAAATAACAAGTAGAAAAATCAACAATGAGCAACAAATTGTAGAAAAACTTTGTGTCTTTGTTCATGTTACTAATTATTTTGTCAGTGTATTATTATTATTATTCATTTTTGTTCATTTTGTTGCTTATTTTATTTTCTTTTTATTGTGGAACTGCTAAAGTTTAAGGAGTTAAAGGGTTAAACTGAATCATATTGAAGAGGGAAATATCTAAAACATGTAGGACACTGGCCCTTGAGGACTGGAGTTTGACACCCCTGCTCTATAGTGTCCATAAGTGGGCGCCACCTGACTGCAGAAGGTGGTGCTGTTGTCAACCACAGCTGTGGTGTTGTGTTCACTGACGTCGTTTACACTAAATGTGTTTGTAAAGGTCAGATGAACAACAACACTATCCTCTGCTTTACTTTAACAAACACTGAGGAAACATGCTTCAGTACTGGACCATCATGTTCTTAACAGGCTGCATTATTTATTTATTTATTTATTTATTTATTTATTTATTTATTTATTTATTTATTTATTTATTTATTTATTTATTTATTTACCTTTATTTATTTACCTTTATTTATTTATTTACCTTATTTATTTATTTATTTATTTATTTATTTACCTTTTTCTTTCTTTCTTTCTTTCTTTCTTTCTTTCTTTCTTTCTTTCTTTCTTTCTTTCTTTCTTTCTTTCTTTCTTTCTTTCTTTCTTTCTTTCTTTATTTAGGACCTTTTTATTTCCTCAGTGTTAAACTAGAGTCATTCCTACGATGGTCACATGTGAAGACAAATATATTTTTGATAAGAAGTGATATGTTCTAATGTTCTGCATACAAGGACAGTATGATATGAGAAAAAATATTCATTTTAAAACCCTCTACTCCCACACAACTTAAAAAAAAAGTATGTGTGTCTCCAGGTGTGGTGTAAACATGTGGAACCACCTCAATGATGAAATAAAAGCTGCAAAAAAAAATAGTTCATTTCAAAAAGCTCTATACAAGTTTCCTTCTGCATAAATGTGCAAAAGATGAAAAAAAGTACACTTTAGGAAACCATTCACTTTCCCTTAGTGACAAAAATACATAATAAACAAAAATATATAAAATGTGGTACGAAGCTCTTCATTTGTTTTTGGTTTTTTTCTCCTTTATTATTAAGTGTACGTCCATAGATAAAAATGTGTAAATGCTGTAAAAATAGACCAGCTGCCATAATGGTGGAGGCTCAGTTTTAAAACATATGGTCAAGATGGACATTGAAAAGAATGATTTAAATGAAATGCATAAGATTGTTTTTGTATTGTATAATTGTTCAATGAGGGGAAGGATTTTAATAAGTTCTTTGAACTTCAACCTACTCCTTTTGAGTGATGACGTTTTATTTTGTCCTTTGCTCTCTGTTCTGTATTTTATTTATTTATTTATGTATTTATTTATTTATGTATTTATGTATTTATTTATTTATTTATTTATTATTATTATTATTATTATTATTATTATTATTATTATTATTATTATTATTATTATTTTATTATATTATTATTATTATTATTATTATTATTATTATTATTATTATTATTATTATTATTATTATTATTATTATTATTATTATTATTATTATTATTAGTATTAGTATTAGTATTATTATCTTATTATCTTATTATTATTTTTATTATTTTTATTATTATTATTATTATTATTATTATTATTATTATTATTATTATTATTTTATTATTATTATTATTATTATTATTATTATTATTATTATTATTATTATTATTATTATTATTATTATTATTATTATTATTATTATTATTATTATTATTATTATTAGTATTAGTATTAGTATTAGTATTATTATCTTATTATTATTTTTATTATTTTTATTATTATTATTATTATTATTATTATTATTATTATTATTATTATTATTATTATTATTATTATTATTATTATTATTATTATTATTATTATTATTTTTATTATTATTATTATTATTATTATTATTATTATTATTATTATTATTATTATTATTATTATTATTATTATTATTATTACTACTACTATTATTATTACTATTATTATTATTTATGATAAACTGCTCAAATAAAAATAACTGAACTGATATGAAGACATTAATGTTTTAACTTGACTGTCACCAGACACCAGACCCGGACTGGCACACAGGAGAACCGGGACATTTCCCGGTGGTCTACCTGGCCGGACCCTCCCTCCAGTCACCGATTAGCCTGTTTGTAAACAATGGTAACGTACTCACACCTCCACGGAGTCAGAGTGGTATGGATTTGTAGCGGGGGTTTTTTTGTTGTTTTTTTTTTTATTTGAATGATTTATTTCAAATATGTATAAAGTACACATATTTATATAAATGTATAGAGTATAAAGTACATATATTCCACAGTACACACTTCCAGCACATACATCAGTACTAGTGTAAAACAGCATCAGTGACACTGTGTTGATTTAGTCTCAGATTTGTTTGTCTTTGCGGTGGTTTTTCTCACACACTCCACAACCTCATTTTCTTGTGTTTTGTTCAGGTGTTTTTTAACTGCTTTGGTTTGTTATATGTTAGTAGTGATGGAAAACACACTTCAAATGTGTCATGTACATGTAAATAAAGTAAGAGTGTAGAGCAGGGGTGTCAAAGTCATGTTAGTTCAGTTCAATATGATGTGAAAACAACCAGACCAGTGGAATAATAACAGAGAAAAGACTCAAATGGTTTCTGATCATGTTTACATTTATGTAAGTCACTATGTCATCATTCTATTTCCAGAACAGCAGTAATCATGATGTTGACATTGGTGGGGACATAATTTGATGACTTCCTCATAAGAGACAGCAACAATAAATAAATAAATAAATAAATAAGAACACGGCTAAAAGAATTCAAATAACGTCTCATTTTGTTTTTGTCAACAAAAACTAAGACATTATAGGAATGTTTTTATTTCTTAAACCACATTTTGTCTGTTTTTTTTATTGTTTTTTTTTTTATAGCAGCATTATACAGTATATTTAATTATAGTTATCGTCACAAGACCCACGTTTACGTCTAGTTTTGTCTCATTTTTGTCACATGATAAAGGTTTGTTTATGACAATATTTAGTTACTATAAGTTATAGTCATAGTTACTATATTTTTTAGATTCTTCATATATAAGGTGAACTGGATTATAAAGTGCAGTAGGTGAAGTGAAAATTATGACAAAAATGTAAAAATCATGATTAAAAAAAGGGGGGGGGGCACCAGGTGACTAGTCATGAACAGACTTGGTATGAAAGATAGGTTATTAAAATGACAGAAACAGGTGTGAGGGAGAGAAAGAGAAGAAAGAACTCAGTGTCTGTACTTCCCCCAGCATTCTAACTCCTAGGGCAGCCTAGACTGAATGTATGAATTCCTGGATGGTAGGAAAGTTTGCATTCATGCTTCTGCAGTTAAAGTGTATTATTGACACTGTATCCTCTAAATGTATAGTTTGTTTGTAAGAACTCTTCAACTGTATAGTATTTACTATCTATATCAGAGATGTCAAACATGCGGTCCGGGGGCCAAATCCGGCCCTCCAAAGGCTCCAGTCTGGCCCCTGGGATGAATTTGTGAAATACAAAAATGACACTGAAGATATAAATAATTTTAATTCAGATTCCACATATAGACCAAGTGGGTCAGGTCAGTAAAATACTAACATCATATTCTATAAATCTTCACAACTCCAAATGTTTCTTTTTGTAAATAAATGTAAAAATGTTCATGTGATTTTATTGTAACTACACTAAAATTATTATTTCACAAAAATACAAGTGACCTGAATGAATTAACATTTTTGAAATGTCCAATATTCCACCTGTTATTAAATGTTTTATGCGTATTTTGTTGATCTACTGTGATCTGTAAATACTAATTTACATGTGTAAATGATAAAACTGAGACATAATATTGTTAAAACTGCACATAGTTTTCTTAAGAAATGTCAGTTTATCCATATTATCCACATTGTTTTAAAGGATGTAAACACATAACTTTACTTTTTTCGCTCTGAAACAGAGGAAAGTTTGGAGTTGACATTATTATTTTTTTACATTACTTTTATTATTTCACTGGTCCGGCCCTCTACAGATCCAAATTGGGTGATTGTGGCCCCTGAACTGAAATGAGTTTGACACCCCTGATCTATATCAAGTTTTGAAAAAAATTTATTGTCAGGATCAATTTCATTTTCCTGGTCTTGCATATTGTGACCCATGTGAGAGAATAAGTCCAGTTCAAGCCTCATAATCCTTTGCTGATGTTCAGAAGTCATTCTTTCTTTAAATCAACGAGGGTTATAACTAAAGTGACTTTTACCTGGTTAAGATGCATCTTTAACTTATACATGTAGAGCTATTCCTGGAGAGCTTCTGTTTATTTCTTTATAATTTGTATGTTTGGATTTACCGATGTCTAGTGCTGTCATATTGTATTGTATTGTATTGTATTGTATTGTATTGTATTGTATTGTACTGTACTGTATTGTATTGTATTGTATTGTATTGTATTGTATTGTATTGTATTGTATTGTATTGTATTGTATTGTATTGTACTGTACTGTATTGTATTGTATTGTATTGTATTGTATTGTATTGTATTGTATTGTATTGTATTGTATTGTATTGTATTGTACTGTACTGTATTGTATTGTATTGTATTGTATTGTACTGTACTGTATTGTACTGTATTGTATTGTACTGTATTGTATTGTACTGTATTGTATTGTATTGTATTGTATTGTACTGTATTGTATTGTATTGTATTGTATTGTATTGTACTGTACTGTATTGTACTGTATTGTATTGTATTGTACTGTACTGTATTGTACTGTATTGTATTGTATTGTACTGTACTGTATTGTACTGTATTGTATTGTATTGTATTGTATTGTATTGTACTGTACTGTATTGTACTGTATTGTATTGTATTGTATTGTATTGTACTGTATTGTATTGTATTGTACTGTACTGTATTGTACTGTATTGTATTGTACTGTACTGTATTGTACTGTATTGTATTGTATTGTACTGTACTGTATTGTACTGTATTGTATTGTATTGTATTGTATTGTATTGTACTGTACTGTATTGTACTGTATTGTATTGTATTGTACTGTATTGTATTGTATTGTACTGTATTGTATTGTATTGTATTGTATTGTATTGTATTGTATTGTATTGTACTGTGTTGTATTGTATTGTATTGTATTGTATTGTATTGTATTGTATTGTATTGTACTGTATTGTATTGTATTGTATTGTATTGTATTGTATTGTATTGTATTGTACTGTGTTGTATTGTATTGTATTGTATTGTATTGTACTGTGTTGTATTGTATTGTATTGTATTGTACTGTATTGTATTGTATTGTACTGTATTGTATTGTATTGTATTGTATTGTATTGTATTGTATTGTACTGTATTGTATTGTATTGTATTGTATTGTATTGTATTGTATTGTACTGTATTGTATTGTATTGTATTGTATTGTATTGTATTGTATTGTATTGTATTGTACTGTGTTGTATTGTATTGTATTGTATTGTATTGTACTGTGTTGTATTGTATTGTATTGTATTGTACTGTGTTGTATTGTATTGTATTGTATTGTATTGTATTGTATTGTATTGTATTGTATTGTATTGTATTGTGTTGTATTGTATTGTATTGTATTGTATTGTATTGTATTGTATTGTATTGTATTGTATTGTGTTGTATTGTATTGTATTGTATTGTATTGTATTGTATTGTATTGTATTGTATTGTATTGTATTGTATTGTACTGTATTGTATTGTATTGTATTGTATTGTATTGTATTGTACTGTATTGTATTGTATTGTATTGTATTGTATTGTATTGTATTGTATTGTACTGTATTGTATTGTATGTACCGTTTGTATAGTTCTGTTAAAGGACCCCCTCGAAAATGAGATGTGACATCTCAAGGGGTTTATCTTTTCAATAAAGATGATGAGGATCCAGCAGGTGCTTTAACATCATCACTTCCTCCTTCTCGTCCGTCCAATTCACTGAGACCCTGGTCTTCTCTGCTGTCCCATTGACTTTAATAAATACTTTGCAGTTATTGACCCCAGTGTTTGGTATTTTCCTTTGCTTCCTCAGTCGTCTAGCTTTTCTTCTTACTTAGATGATCATTCATGTAAACGTCCGAACCGTTCAACGTCCGACCTTGTTTCATCAGTGCAGTCTTTTGTTTTCGGTTAATAAACCTTAAGGTCAGTGAAGTCTGTCCTCCTGTCTTCTCTTGGCAGTGGGTGACATGCCTCCAGGTCCTCTACATTAGCCATTAGCATGAACAAAGAACCTGCAGCTCAGTGGAGCGCACCTCCTCATCACTCGACGCTCCCCCGTTGTTATCAGCAGCCACAGCATTAGCTTATGTTCTGGGTCGTATCATAAAGGTGGGGTGGGAGATCTTTTTTTGAAACCTTTTTTCATCATATTTCATGAAAACTTCTTCATGATCCTATATCACACAATGAAATAGAATGTTTGCAAAAAAAAAGAGTTTTGGTCTAGTCTAGAGGGTGGAGCCAAAGGAAAACTCCAGCCAATCATTGCACTGATCATCTTTACAATGATTGATTTCCTGATACGTCCATCAAATATCAGTCCACCCCCACAATTCCCTCCCTCTTCTGCACATTCACATAAACAGCTATGGTGGAAAAGATGACAACCAGCAGCAAAACCAAAATAAAAACAAGACAAGGGTGGGAATCACTACGATGTTCCAGCGCTGGCGTCAAATGGAAAAGGAAAAGAGGCTAAAAACTGATGCTAAGGTGGACATGTTTCTACTGGATAGGTAAGACGATACTGTTATGATTCTAGAATATTTGGACATACTAATGTCTTATGGGTATGGTATTGAACCCGTCAGTGCGAAAATGTCAGATAGTGACCAAACAGAATGTTCCAGAAGGTTCTGCTCAGTTACAACAGTGTGTGTAAACTGTTGCTGTAACAACATAAACTATTGTCCTTATCCATTAGTTTTCTCATGGTGTTTATTTCATGTTTCTAAACCTTTTGTTAGTTAAGCTTCATGTGACACAAACTGATAAATGTTGTTTATTGTTTTATTATTTAGGATGATAATTGACGTAGAGTTCTGGTGAATGCTCATGAACCTCAGTGATCGCTCCAGACAGCAGCATGTTCATGTATTTTTGAAGGCGTGGTTTCGAGGGGTGGGCTGACGAAGAGGCATGGGCGTGGATACTTTAAAAATATAACTGTAGGAACTGTTTTCCAAGATCTTCTACCGTGCCTGTAAAGCTACACTCGCACAAGTTCGATACGGGTTTAGTTTTGAAACCGTGTCAAAAAGATATTATGTAAAAATGGAAGTGTTTTCTTTATTTTCACTCCGCAGCTTAACTTCTTCGATCAGAGTTAGAATCTTCTTCTGATCTTGACGTATCGTGGAATATCGTTCATCTCCTTTTTTTCAGCGACATTGTCAATGCGATCTTTTTCAAATCACGTGGTGGTCCTGTGTTAATTAACCTGTAGGCCAGCGAACCTCTACGGCCCCCTGCCCCAGTGGTCGTATGTTGGTTAGCTGGGTTGCTAGCTATCCTTGATAATCCCCAGCCCTGTTGGTCATGTGGGGGTTAGCTTGGTTGATAGCTAGCCTCCATGTCCCCAGCCCTGGCGATCATGATCGTGTTAGCCGGTTTAGTACCCTCTCAGTCTTGGCTGTCGTGTGGGGGTTATGCTGACCTCAATCAGCTTTGCACAACTGTCGCCTAAGAGTAAAGACGGTAGAGTAACAAGATTTAAGTGAAAAGTACCAAACTAACCCTTGAACATATTCTGACATGATACAGGCTGTGCTTTTTTTCCCTGTTATTTTCTTGCTCCTCAATAGTGGAAAACGTGTTGTATTAAAATAAAAATGTTCAATAAATTGAAATAATTTTTTTTTAAAAAGTAGAGTATTGATCCGGTCCAGTGGAATTTTCAAATCCACATCATTTTCATCCAGACCCCATTGTCATAGAGCAGTGGTTTGTATTTTCCATCTGCAAATGGAAACAAAGAGATGAGTAAAAAGAGTTTAAAAATGTCCTGTAAATATATGGACAAACCAATGAAGATAAAGTATAACGTCCAGATGTTATTCAGTCATTTCATTGTTTATTTGAGTTAAAAGGTCTAGATATAAACAACAAGGTTGGACAGTTTGAGAGTTATAAAACACTTCACATAAACAGTTTAATGAGACATGCAAATGGAAATGAATACAATAACCAGGAGGTAGTTTTTACACAATGTTCTTATTAAGTTTGTGATGTTTCAATAAATCCACACTTTCCTTAGCCGTGCTATCCCTACATGTATGGGTGGTGCTCCATAGTCAGGGAAGGCGGGGCTAAAAGGTTGTCTTTCAAATCTCTCTGTATGCAATAGGACGGTACTACAAACTCGTCTCGTGTCATTGCGTCGTCTTCCTCTTTATCCGGGTCACGGGGTCAGAAGCCTCAGCAAAGCAACCCAGACTTCCCTCACCACAGTGATTTCCGCCAGCTCCTCGAGGGGAATCCTGAGGCATTCCCAGGCCAGCCAACAGATATAAGCCCTCCAGCATATTATGGGTTGAACCCAAGGTCTCCTTCTGGATGGACATGCCTGGAACAACTCCCCAGGGGCATCCTCACTAGATGCCCGAGCCACCTCAGCTGGCTCCTCTGGATACAGAGGAGCAGCGGCTCTACTCCGAATCCCTTCTGGATGTCCGAGGTTCTTACCCTATCTCTTAGGCTGAACCCCACCCACGCCTTCTGGATTATTTGTCTTCCTGGTAGTTCAACCAATCAGCGTAATCTTTCAAATGACATAGTTCGGAATGATTAACAAACAAAATGGTGGATTATGGAGCTTAATGACTGTTGTCATTTAAAGATTGCTGACGTTTTCTCACATTCTTCACTCGTCTCCACCAGTTGTTTTTCTTCTTCTATGGTTGTTTCCAGTTTTTGTTACTTTGTTAGGCCCGCCCTCTGACTCTATACTTCACTGTGATTGGTCAGCCAGTTTCAGGGAAATCTAGCCAAAAGTTACATTGAGCGAAACTAGACTACTACGGACGAAATTGTTTTCTTCCAGTAGACATCCAGACATTATGTGTTCTGTCCAATCAGAACCCTCTGTACCTCCAGCTCTGAAAGGCCAATTAACTAGAGTGGAACACACCTGTTTCCATGGAAACCTTTATTGAGAATTAAAGGGATAGTTCTTTATTTTCACATTAATCTGTATGGGATCACCTTTTTCACTCTGGTGCACCCACAGTGGTTTCCTGGGCTTAACAAAATAAAACGTGTTTCTTGTGTGTTCTTTCAGATTTGTTTTCTCTCCAATTCTTGTTTGTTTGTTTGTTTGTTTTTCCCCCTTGTCTTCTCTCTGTTATCAGTCATTGCTATTAGTCATTGTGAGGGACCAAACCAAGGACGAGGAGACACAGATGAATTAAAATGAAGACTGGGTTTATTTTCCCAAAAAAATGACATCAATTTAAACAAACATAGGCTGGGCCCAAAAATAACCACGAACAGAAAACAACCAGATTTAAATCAAAAGGACAAGTAACACAACTGAGCCACCATCACCAAACACACAAAGGAATATATACTGGCTGATCAGACCAACTGAACACATGAAGGGAATACAAACAGTGACACAATGACAAAAAAACAACAACTAATATTACAAACACCAAAAATACTTAATTAGTCAAAATAAACATAATCTACTGAAACTCAAAGGCAAAGTAAATTAATAATTCAAACTGAAATACTTAATCGAAACTAAAGTAGACCCTTTCAAATCACCCCCCTGAAGTGGCAGCAGTTGGGCTGCCCCAATTAGCTGCTCCTCCTATATAAAGGCTGTGTGTGGGCGTGGCTTCTTTCTTCAGCCAGACACCAGCAGAATCCAGGAGCCAGCACCATCTTCACTAGCTGACTCTCTACACTGGTAACTCAAAACAACCCACTGTGCCAAAAGTTAACTAAATGGGTGCACTCCAAATAGAAGTAATGTGTGCTGTAAACTAACCTATCAAAAATAAAAATGTATAAACAAATGTGTGTGAACTTATTTGTGTACTTTAAAGCTAATGTAACTGAATAAATGCAAAAAATATAAAGTGTAGGTGCAGAGGGTTACAGACTTATGGTGTGGACGCGGCTGTGTCCATCACAGTCCTTCTTTTCAGCCTATTGCTGCACATGTTTACCAGTCACATGATGTGAAGACTCCACCCCCTTTGACACCTATGGGTGCCATTTTAACCTGTGACCTACTTTCTTTGTCGATGCCCAGATGAAGGCCAAGATGGCTGCAACTTGTGGGCCCATGTGTTTTTAAACACATTTGTCATGTTACATAAAAGGCTTTTTTATATGTTCCTATCACTGAGTGTCTCTGCTCCTTCCTCCTCTTCTGGACTTTGGCTTCGCCCAGTATAGATGAGCACCTGAGTAACATTATTTGCACAGTCTCCTGAGCGCTCCAAGCCCTTTGTCTCGTCTCATCGTCTGAACCCGCTTTATCCTCACAGGGGTCACTGGGGTCACAATCCATCTCCAGCAAGTGAAGGCGGGGTACACCCTGTATGAGTCTCCAGTTCATCTCAGGGCTGAACATATATAGACAAACAATCACTGTCACATTCATACCTATGGGTGATTTAGATTAACCAGTTAACCTATCAATGCATGTGTTTGGATGGTGGGAGGGGCCAGAGTACCCGGAGAAAACCCATGCAGACATGAGAACATGTAAACTCCACACAGAAAGGTCTGGTGTGGGAATAGAACCAACAACCTTCTGTCTGTGAGGCACGAGTGGTAACTACTGCACCACTGTGATGCCCACCTGAACCCTGTTGTGTCTTCTTAAAACATGTTTCTTCTCAAAATAGTATGTGTTTGAACTACTTTCTCTCAATAGCGATCAATGGTTGTTATCATTGCTAACAGCTGTGCACCTGCACGTAGCAGCTGCAAACACTGCCGAACAACTGATGAAAGTAGTTTGCTAAGGTGCACAGCTGTCAGCAGTGACAACGTGCATTGACCCCAGGAAACCTGCCGGGACTACTTTCGCTTTGACCAAAACCGGACCTGAACTGGGCTCACAGGACACTGTCGGGGGTAAGTCAGTGTGGGTGCACCAGAGTAAAGACACTGATCCCATACAGGTTCATGCGAAAAATACTGAAATATCCTTTTAACATAAATAAAAATATCTTTAATTCTGAATTATCTTATTCAGAATAAATAATTGTGAATTAAAAATCATCATGTAAATGTGGCTAGTGTCCCAAACTGATGGACTATTTTTTTCCCCAAGTTTTTAAGGAGCAGTGTGTGTCATGTCTTGAACCAACACCGGTTCCTTTTTTATTACTTTCATAATATTCCATTGATGACCTGCAGCCCACTGTGATTCTGTCCATGACTTGAAAGATTGTCTGATAAAACATATGGACGGACAGTGGATGCTTCAGGTGCCATTTCCTGACGGCTATGAGATTATAATCTTTTGATTTCCTATTTCATTAGTTGTGTTTTTATTTAACATACCAGTCAAGATAAGAACATTGGTCTGAGGAGTGGAGTTCTCCACAGGGGTGGTGGTGATGAGCAGTCAGACTGCACCGCATTAGCAGCAAAAATGTGTGAATAAAAAGTCATAAATCAGAAAAACATTTTCCATTTCCGAGAAAAAAAATTAAATGACATTATGCAAGAAAACGTGCATGAGCAACAGCAAGTTAACAACGGTAAGATTAAATATGGACGAAAAGAGTGGGTTTATGGTGATGCTGTACCATGCAGATGCTTCAACTGATCCAAACCATAACCAAGAGATTTTCACTGGGTAAATATAAGACTGGTCTGTGAGTTAGTCTGTTCAATATCAAATTCCTAACATTTCTGATTAGAGACGAGGATTTAATTTAACAGCTGTGCTCATGAGTCACACAAGAAAATTTAGGCATCATAGAATTCTGTGAAGACTGTCACCGAGGAGCTGGACGGAGATGAGTCTGCAACAGTACGACACAGTCTGTCTGATGATAAACAGTTCCACATCACATGAGTTAAACAGTTCCACACCTGACAACCACCAGAGGGCACTGTTGAGCATGAGCATGTTCTTTATGCTATAGTTATCTGAATAACTGTTCATGTGTTACATTAGCATACATTAGCATACTAGGCACGTTCTAAGTTCACTGTTTATGCATCATGTGACATTAGTTGAAGGTGTTACAATAGCATACATTAGCATATGTTAGCTGAATGTGTTACATTAGCATATGTTAGCATACCGTACAGCTACTCAGCCTGTTGTTCTCTATTCTGTTTTTATTTAAAATTACCTTTCAAGATTAAATGTTTGTTCTTGGTGTTGGTGTTTTTATCAAAAATGTGACTTCTACTCCAGTGTGATTTATAGACCAGAAAATACAATAAATATTTGTATCATTTTTTTAGCTGTAATTGTCCTGGTGTAAAATTCCCTAAGAGTCCATCTGCCAAATGAAAACAGAATGGACCAGATGGTTGAACAGAATCAATCAGAGTTTCCCGTCCTGGTCAGCAGTTAACCAGCAGCGTATTGATCCCTCAGCTGATATATGACCTCACATGAACTCCTAACTGCAAAATGGAGACAGAAAGGAGGTCTGCTCATTCTGACATACAGGGCTGGAGGACACGACTCCGGATTCAAGACTGCTTTTTTATGGTCTCGGACTCGCTGGTACTCCCTCGGTCTCGGCCGCTGGTCTTGCCAAATATGGTTCTTGGTCTCGACCGAGTCCAGGCGTCTTTAATTTGTTCCAGTATTCCAGGGAAAAGTCATCATTTATCTGAGTAAGTTAACTGCAGAGCTAGGCGCTACTTAGCCACATAAACTAGGGTTAGGGTTATGCTAATGTTAGCATTAGCTAACATAGTGGACGATAAGCCAAGGTAATGTGTTTTTGGACATAGTTATCATTACTTACTGTAGGTTTGGTATTACTGGTTTCATCAGATATAAAAACTAGAAAAGCACAGACCTCCGCCAAGGTAGACCCCCCCACCCCACCCTGATCATGCCCAAAATGAAATCAGTTCTTCCTGTTCACATTTCCAACATATCCTGAACATTTTATAAAAATCCATCCATACGTTTTGGAGTTATCTTGAACACAGACAAACAGATAAACACTGGCAGAGGTAATAAACAAACAAACCATGTTGTTGCTTTTTTGTCTAAAACTGTTAAAGTCTCTGAGTTAAAGAGTTAAAGGATTGTTTCAGTTTGGTGGAAATGTTTTTAACATGATTTAGGATTTTGCCCAGTTTTCATCAGAGGTTTCATCAGATATAAAAAAAAAGAAAGTATTTGTTGTGGTGAATGACATTTGTGGTTGTGTGATACTGTACTGGTGTTAGAAAGGGAGGCAGCGACACACTCACTGCAGCCGTTAATGTTCACTTTAGGGTAAACGTGTGTGTGTGAGTGTGTGTGTGTGTGTGTGTGTGTGTATGTGTGTGTGTGTGTGTGTGTGTGTATGTGTGAGTGAGTGTGTGTGTGTGTGTGTGTATGTGTGTCTGTGAGTGTGAGTGTGTGTGTGTGTGTGTGTGTGTGTGTATGTGTGTCTGTGAGTGTGAGTGTGTGTGTGTGTGTGTGTGTGTGTGTATGTGTGAGTGTGTGTGTGTGTGTGTGTGTGTATGTGTATGTGTATGTGTGTGTGTGTGTGTGTGTGTGTGTGTGTATGTGTGAGTGTGTGTGTGTGTGTGTGTATGTGTATGTGTATGTGTGTGTGTGTGTGTGTGTGTGTGTGTGTATGTGTATGTGTATGTGTGTGTGTGTGTGTGTGTGTGTGTGTGTGTGTGTGTCCCCACATAACCACATGGTGGTTGTGTGTGTTTGGTGACAGAAGCATAAACAGGAAATAGAAAGTGTGTAATAATAGTTACTGGTGTTTGTCAAGTGTTGCTTTCTACATTCCAAAAGGCTCAGCAGCATACCAACCTTTCCAACAGGCTCAGCAGCACACCAACCTTTCCAACAGGCTCAGCAGCACACCAACCTTTCCAACAGGCTCAGCAGCACACCAACCTTTCCAACAGGCTCAGCAGCATACCAACCTTTCCAACAGGCTCAGCAGCATACCAACCTTTCCAACAGGCTCAGCAGCACACCAACCTTTCCGACAGGCTCAGCAGCACACCAACCTTTCCAACAGGCTCAGCAGCACACCAACCTTTCCAACAGGCTCAGCAGCACACCAACCTTTCCAACAGGCTCAGCAGCACACCAACCTTTCCAACAGGCTCAGCAGCATACCAACCTTTCCAACAGGCTCAGCAGCACACCAACCTTTCCAACAGGCTCAGCAGCACACCAACCTTTCCAACAGGCTCAGCAGCACACCAACCTTTCCAACAGGCTCAGCAGCACACCAACCATTCCCTTTCTGGAGTCAGAAGCTTTGCCACCACATGAACCACATGGCCACACCTCCTGGAGAACACACCCTGCACTGGCCACGCCTCCTGGAGAACACACCCTGCACTGGCCACGCCTCCTGGAGAACACACACTGCATTGGCCACGCCTCCTGGAGAACACACTCTGCATTGGCCACGCCCCCTGGAGAACACACCCTGCATTGGCCACGCCTCCTGGAGAACACACCCTGCATTGGCCACGCCTCCTGGAGAACACACCCTGCATTGGCCACGCCTCCTGGAGAACACACCCTGCACTGGCCACGCCTCCTGGAGAACACACCCTGCACTGGCCACGCCTCCTGGAGAACACACCCTGCACTGGCCACGCCTCCTGGAGAACACACCCTGCACTGGCCATGCCTCTTGGAGAACACACCCTGCACTGGCCACGCCTCCTGGAGAACACACCCTGCATTGGCCACGCCTCCTGGAGAACACACCCTGCATTGGCCACGCCCCCTGGAGAACACACCCTGCATTGGTCACGCCTCCTGGAGAACACACCCTGCATTGGCCACGCCTCCTGAAGAACACACCCTGCATTGGCCACGCCTCCTAGAGAACACACCCACAGCATGTCCGGGTGTGACCCAGGCTGTAATTACGACATATTCACACGAGTCAAACCAGGTCGATCATTCAGTGAATTAACAGATGGAACGTCTGACTGACCTTCAACTGAATCTTATAAACTAACTCACTCCTCTGGCCGTTTTTCTCTAGACTCACTCAACCATCTGAGTATCGTATAGTTCAGTCTTTCCGAAAAACGAAGGAGTCGATCAGTGTCCCAGGTGGGACAGCGTTGTGTCTGTCTGTCCCACAGCTGATGTGTCCATCGTCTGTTCACCACTGGGTTCCTCTTCGTCTTTTTGTCTTTCCCTTATAGTGTCCACAGTACTCTGGTGTCTTCCTACCAACTGAAGACATTTCAGACATATGCAGAGGATTGTTCTGGAACATCTGACCCAGTTCTGCCAGCCGCTGGTCTACCAGTTTTCCATAGGGAAGTTTAAGGAATATCCGCTGGCTGTTCCTGATGTTGCCTTTTATCCTGTGGTGTTAGTTTTGATGGTCTGCTGCAGAATGGATCTACTTCCTGCTGTCGCTCTGAGTCACGGCTCGAGTTCAATGTGAGTGGATGAAGCGACGTGTCAGTCAAGATGATGGACAGGTTCTTCATCTAATCACATGCATTCAGATAAGACCCCTCCTTTGAAAATGTATCTGTTGTAGAAGTTCTCAGATGGTGACAGTTACTAATGTTAATGACTGTAGGTTACATTATCAGAACCAGAAGCAACTTTAGTTGTTATTTTACACAGATGGAAAAGAACTCAGTACAAGTACTTCATTACTGTACTGAAGTACATTTTTTAGGGATCTGTACTTTACTGGAGAATTTATTTTCCTGGACACTTTTTACTTTTACTCCCTACATTTATGCATAAATATCTGTACTTTATACTCTTTACATTTGTATAAATATATGTACTTTATACTCTTTACATTTATATAAATATCTGTACTTTATACTCTTTATATTTATATAAATATATGTACTTTATACTATTTACATTTATATAAATATATGTACTTTATACTCTTTACATTTATATATAAATATATGTACTTTATACTATTTACATTTATATAAATATATGTACTTTATACTCTTTACATTTATATATAAATATATGTACTTTATACTCTTTACATTTATATAAATATCTGTACTTTATACTCTTTACATTTATATAAATATCTGTACTTTATACTCTTTACATTTATATAAATATATGTACTTTATACTCTTTACATTCTCAGAATAGACTCATTACTTAATAATGAGTAAATAAGTCGTAAATCAAAAACTATGACTCACTGTATCATAATTCTGACTTTTTAATTCTGAATTTTAATTTTTAATTTCTGAATTGTATACTTTTGATCTCACAGTTCAGTTTTTAATCTCATAATTATGCTTTAAATATTCTCCTATTTATTTTCTTTTTTCTTAAATGTTCTGTTCATATCCATAAACTCAGAACCATGAACCAATAAAACACATCGTCTACACACTAACTCACTTTTAAAGGCTTTATTTTTGGATTTTTTTTTTTTTTTTTTTTTAACATTTTTCTTTTTTTTTCTGCTTAAATCAGTATTATTTCATCCATAGCAAAAAAAGGCAGTTTTACTTTTTTTTTACTTTTTTACTCAGCACTTGTAATTTTACCAGAGTATTTTTTCACACCAATAGTTGTACTTGTACTTGTTTGTCATATGTTGGACAATAATGTGTCCGTCCCATCAGTCATGTGATCACCTGTCCATTAACTCTCACACTCTGTTATCAGCCTTTTCAGTCCACGTCCCAACTGCCCTCCTTTCAGGAAGTGGGACAAAGGAATTTTTTGTGCTGCCCTCTGTGATTCATGGCTGACACACTCTTGGGCACAGTTAGTTTAGCCTTTATAACTTAGCTCATTATTTATGCTTGAATGGAGCGTTTTAACACCATAACCAGTAACATGACTCATAGATTCCTGGAGGAGTCACATGGACAAACCAAAACCAAAATCTACTCTTTTACTCTGTCATTACAAATGCCTTGTTTTGTCTCTTTTTTCTGAGTGAGTTTCAGTCAGATTAAACAAAAGAGCTCTCAAACTCATTTTATTTCACCCTTGTTGAGTCGCATTTTGTAATAAACGTCCAAAAATGTAATAATTTTTCATTTAATTTTGTAATAAACTGACACATTATGTAATAATTTATTCTGTTTTGCAGCAGCAGGTGCTTTGGTTGTGTGACATTAAAACTAAAGGAACTGTTTGGGAAACATTCCAAATAGACATATTAGACAATATGGACAATTTGAAATTATGGAAATATTTTGCAAATACAAATGTTGTTGTTGTTTTTTAACCTTTTGAGGCAATTTCATATTTGTTTAAAATTAATGTTAGTGGATAAATGATGTGGTCACAGCAGCTCTGTAAACAAACAGACCCTTAACTCTTTAAACTTACAAGGCTCCACATATATAAAATACAAAATATAAAAAAACACCCAAACTTGTCCCAAATGTCACATGACCTAATGTTGTTTGACAACACAGATCCTCACACATCACATGATATAAAACACTTTCTGATAAAATATCCACAGCAGCTACAATCACTCATTTGTTGAAAATACAAATGTCAAACAGCTGATCTGAACCTTCATGTCTTAGAATAATCTAACAAACACAATCATAGTCCAACAAAAACATCCAAAACAAACATAAACAATTGTCCAAATGTAGAAAACAACACATCAAAACATCAATAAATATCCACAAATGGCATCAGTATTGAATCATTTAACAGGACCTGCCTCCAATAACCCAGTTTTTATCTTAATATTTTTCATTTATAATATAAGTAAACACCAATTACATGTTATTAAAATGGTTCAAGAACAGCATTCAATTTACTTTATTAAAAAATGTTGGTAAAATTGAATGGAAGTTTAAAGGGTTAAGCAACAGGGAGGTTTTCTGGCAAATTCTGCCTAAAATGCATGTCCAAATAAAACTAAAAACAATTAACAAATAAAGTATTATTTAGAATTGAAGAGTTCATTTGCAAAAACAGATAACTCCATTTTTCTTTTTTTTCAGAAAATTGCATTTTTTACTCTACATTCCAGGTAATACTCATTGATTTGATATATTATTTATTCAATTTAGTGGATCTTACCAAATGAAATAAATAATATATCAAATAAATCAGTATTATTTGTGGAATGTAGAGTAAAAAATGACATTTTGTGAAAAAAAAGAAAAATGGAGTTATCTGTTTTTGCAAATGAACTCTTCAATTGTTATTACGTAATGCATCATGTTATTACATTTTCTAGAGAATAAAACACTTTGTAATAATCTTCTCAAAATGTCGCAACTTATTACATAATGAGGCAAAATTTATTACAAAATGAAACGAAAAAGTTCTGACATTTTGCACATTTATTACAAAATGCGGCTCAACAATCCTGACTTGATCTCCAGTGGACAAGAGCACTAAGATAATAGCACAGACATGGGCGTCGCACCTGTGGGGGGGGGGGTCTTCATACCCCCACTTCTTCCTCAGGTTAAATATTATCGTTCCACTAGATCCAGTTGGTCTCACCTACTTTTTATTACAGGATAAACACTTACTGTCGGTCACAATCACACCAAACAAACATCAATAACATTATGGGGTCGTTACAGTATCTATGGTTTAAACTGTTTATCTGCCCTAGCGGTACACCAGCATAAGGAAATGAAGCGCACCTCAGTTCCTGGACCAAATGTAAACAGTCGTCAATCAGTAAGTAATGACACATCTTTCTGTTGTTAAACTAAGTTAAATAAAC
This sequence comes from Siphamia tubifer, assembly GCA_020466265.1. Lineage (NCBI taxonomy): Eukaryota > Metazoa > Chordata > Actinopteri > Kurtiformes > Apogonidae > Siphamia > Siphamia tubifer. Next base: position 47,587,122 of record CM035788.1, on the reverse strand, counting down.
TATGTGTTGCTTTATACATATACTCTAAGATAATTTACTGACAGTAGGAGGAGCACTGTTGGATGTTTTGAGTCGGGGGGAGGGAGGGGGCAGGTTTTCATTCTTATTATTTCTGTCAAAAGTTTTTTTCTTCTTGTAATATAGATGAAATAATACTGATTTAAGCAGGAAAAAACAGAAAATCTATAACAATATAAAAAAAAATAAAGCCTTTAAAAGTGAGTTAGCGTGTAGATGATGTGTTTTATTGGGTTATGGTACTGAAGTCAGTGGGTATGGACAGAACATTTAGGAAAAATTCAAAAGTCATAAATAGGAGATTTTTAAAAAGCTTAATTATGAGCGGAAAAAAAATCAAAATTATGAGATAAATGAACAACTTTATGAGGAAAAAAAGCTCAGAAATATGACATAAAAAGTCAAAATGATGATCTAGTAAGTCACAATTTCTAATGTACGACTTACTTTTCATTCCTCGTGTAAATGGCCGCTAAGTCAGGGTTCAGTGCCTTGCTCAAGGACACTTTGACATGTGGACAGCCAGAGCCGGGACATGAACCATCAACCCTCCAGTCATTAAACAACCTTCTCTACCAACTGAGCTACAGCCACCATAAACATGTAGAGGTACAGCCCATGGGCCGCGTTGGAAGGTTTGGGGGGGCTGCATTTGGCCCCTGGGCTTCATGTTGGAGACCCCTAGATAATCCATTTTAGCGTGTGTGTGCAGGGGTGTAGAAGTGGGTAAACTCTAGTCCACAAAAACATCACTTTACAACCTGTGACATCTGAGACTACTGTGTTTAGTTTAAATAAAAATACATCAATAGTATTTGTTTACTATTATAAAAATATTAATATGTCAGAGGAAAATAAACTATAGAAATAACCCAGAAAATAGATGAAGGAAATGTAAATAAGAATAAAACATGTAATAATTGAATAAATGTGCATTTAAATGCATTTACAGTCGATTATTTAACATATTAGCCACAATGGAAAATAATATTTAATCCCAGACAGTGTCAGGGGTTAAAACACAGCTGCTATAAACACTACAGGTCCAGTCATTGTTAGGTTTGAAAACACTGTCTCACAACTATAAATAACTCTGTCCATCACGTGTAACGTAGTCTAATAGTAAATGAATTTAAAAATGAATGAATGAAAAGGTTAAGAGGTTGTAAGTGTCAGTTTGTTTACACATAAACAGTCTATAGTTTAGAACAGTCTATATAATCTATACTCAGAACAACAGAACAGTGCGTCACCATCAGCTGTTACTGTCCAACAACTACTGGGGACGTCTGACTGGAGGGGACGTCCATCCACTCCTGGACAGACCTCCATGAGACTGGACAGTAGAGGGAGTCCCAGACCTTACTTCTACATACTATATATACTATACTACCTATGTACTATACTACCTATATACTATACTACCTATATACTATACTACCTATATACTATACTACCTATATACTATACTACCTATATACTATACTACCGATGTACTATACTACCTATATACTATACTACCTATATATTATACTACCTATGTACTATACTACCTATGTACTATACTACCTATATACTATACTACCTATATATTATACTACCTATGTACTATACTACCGATGTACTATACTACCTATATACTATACTACCTATATATTATACTACCTATGTACTATACTACCGATGTACTATACTACCTATGTACTATACTACCTATGCACTATACTACCTATGTACTATACTACCGATGTACTATACTACCTATATACTATACTACCTATATATTATACTACCTATGTACTATACTACCTATGCACTATACTACCTATGTACTATACTACCGATGTACTATACTACCTATATACTATACTACCTATGTACTATACTACCTATATACTATACTACCTATATACTATACTACCTATATACTATACTACCTATATATTATACTACCTATGTACTATACTACCTATGTACTATACTACCTATATACTGTACTACCTATATACTATACTACCTATATATTATACTACCTATGTACTATACTACCTATGCACTATACTACCTATGCACTATACTACCTATATACTATACTACCTATGTACTATACTACCTATGTACTATACTACCTATGTACTATACTACCTAGAAAAACACAACAAAAAGTGTATTTTAAATTTGTGTTTGTGGTCAGGAGGAGAAGAGTCTGCTAATGCTAATGCTGATGCTAATGCTAAGGCCCGTGTCTGCAGTGACCACTTCATCACCAAAGCTAACTGTTTTTGTGGATGTGTTATATATCATTAGTTTGTGTTTAAATGTTTATTTACACTGTTGTCATATGGTTTAAATAGACACATCAATATGAGTTACATGTTTGTTTACATTAGTCACTACTGCTTAGCGGCTAGCAGCAACTAATGTCAACAAACATGTAATACATCTTGTTTTCACATCTTTACAAATAAAACACTCCCCCTGGTGAAGAACAAACCATAATTACCACTGAACCTTTTGGTACTGAGGTTGTGGACCCACCCACTGACAAAAAAGTTCTATGTCTCCAAACTTTTGTAGTCTTTCATCTGCTGCTGGTGTAGTAGGACGTCTGCAGGACCAGATAGTTAGTAATATCTACAGCACAGATTGATGGAAAATCTTTGGGTTCTGTCCAAAACTCATTAATTTTCATCAGATACGGGTCACGTCCAGTACATTTTTAACTAACTGTATAACTATATAATCTGTACAATAAACACTGTCTTCAATGTTTTCCTCCACAGCGACAGTCTCCATGGTTACTTCCTGCCCTCCATCTGAAATCGTGATGTCATCATAGTCATGTGACTGAATTCTACCTGTTGTCTTTAAAGAGCGAAACTTAGGAAAATGCTCTCTGGACATGTACATTGGATATGGACAAAGACAGTAGTAGATGTTACGTAGCCTGCGTTGGCGCGCTATGCTAGTTTGTTAATGTGATGTCACCATGTCACATTGTTATAGCGACTGAATAACTCACTGCAATTAAATATTTTTTAAATTGAATGACCGTAATATGAGTGAGTGAAGTATTCTGACGTTTGTATTTGTACTGTTTTTAAAGGTGTCATTCCACTGAAAACCATTTTTCCATTTGGAATCTGATGGGTCACCCAGAGTTACCATGGTGGTGGGTCACCCTGAGTTACCACATGGTGATGGGTCACCCAGAGTTACCATGGTGATGGGTCACCCTGAGTTACCATGGTGATGGGTCACCCAGAGTTACCATGGTGACGGGTCACCGAGAGTTACCATGGTGATGGGTCACCCTGAGTTACCACATGGTGATGGGTCACCCAGAGTTACCATGGTGATGGGTCACCCAGAGTTACCATGGTGATGGGTCACCCTGAGTTACCACATGGTGATGGGTCACCCAGAGTTACCATGGTGATGGGTCACCCTGAGTTACCATGGTGATGGGTCACCCAGAGTTACCATGGTGATGGGTCACCCAGAGTTACCATGGTGATGGGTCACCCTGAGTTACCACATGGTGATGGGTCACCCAGAGTTACCATGGTGATGGGTCACCCTGAGTTACCATGGTGATGGGTCACCCAGAGTTACCATGGTGATGGGTCACCCAGAGTTACCATGGTGATGGGTCACCCTGAGTTACCATGGTGATGGGTCACCCAGAGTTACCATGGTGATGGGTCACCCAGAGTTACTATGGTGATGGGTCACCCTGAGTTACCATGGTGATGGGTCACCCAGAGTTACCAACACATGCTGTGTGGTGCGTCTCCTCCACTGGATGGATTTACCATCATTCATAGAAAACAACAGAGAAACCAGACACTCAGAAAAAGTCTGTCCACTCCACGTCACCAGGACATGGGCGTCACCCACATGGGGTTAAGCCCCTCCCCCACTGCAGGGAATCTAAAGTAGCATTAGCATTAGCATCTACCAGAAACATTTTCCTTTTTTTCCCTCCTTAACCCTTTAACTCTTGATGCATCAGCGATGACACGTTATGAAAGGAAGGTTTAATTTCAATATCCAGAAAAAAATACAGTTTTTTTACTGTGATTTTTCTGTTTTTTTTTTTTTATGGATCTGAAATATGAAGATAAACATGTGTCAAAAAGCAACTGATTTGAAAAAAGAAAAGGTCAAAACTAAAACTACTGGAACCAAATCACAATATTATTTACGTATTTATTTATTTATTTATTTATAGTCTCGTTATTTGAACCTGCTTTATCCTCCCTCAGGTCACAGGGGTCAGGGGTCACTGGGGGTCTAATCCAGCTCCAGCAGGTACACCCTGTATGAGTCTGAACATATATAGACACACAATTATTTATTTATTTATTTATTTAATTTTATTTTAACGTTTTTAATTTATTATTTTGTAAATATTAGTTTTTGTTCATTTAGTTCCTTATTTTGTTTTATATTTCTACATTTAATATTGTGTTTTATTATTTGTCTTCACTTTTGTGCCATTTGTGTCTTATTTTGTTCATGTCACTTATTATTTTGTTGGTTTATGAGACATTTTTGGCTTATTTTATTAATCTTTGACTGGAACTGTCAAAGTCTCAGGAGTTAAAGGGTTAAAGAAGTATTATTTCATCCATGGCAAAAGAAGATGCAGTTTTACTTTTGTACTTTTAATTCAGTAAGGGAGTTGAATCAGTACTTCTACTTTTACCAGAGTATTTTTTCACACCAGTAGCTGTACTTCTACTTATTAAGTACAGAATGTAAGTACTTTTACCCATGGGAGTAAACATGATGTTGACAAGAGAGGAAATAAATGAATAAATAAATAAATAAATAAACAAATAGCACAGCTAAAAGAATTAAAATAATGTCTCAGACATTTTAGGAATATTTTTTATTTCTTAAACCACATTTTGTCTGGTTTTTATGTATTTAATTATAGTTATCGTCACAAGACCCACATTTACGTCGAGTTTGGTCTCGTTTTTGTCAAGTGATAAAGGTTTGTTGATGGCAATATTTAGTCACTATAAAGTGAACTGTCAATGAATGGATTATTTTTTAGATTCTTCATATATAAGGTGAACTGTATTAAAAAGTGCATTAAGTGAAGTCAAAATAATTAGATAAAAAGTCAAAATCACTCGATAACAACTAAATGATCAGATAAAAAGGCAAAATCATGACAAAATGTCAAAATTATTAGATAAAAAGTGTAAATCATTAGATAAAAAGTCAAACCATGAGAAAAAAGTCTAAATTATTAGACAAAAAAGTAAAAATTAAGAGGAAAAAAAGTCAAAATCAGGAGAAAAAAGTCTAAATCATTAGATAAAAAGTGTAAATTATGACAAAAAGCCTAAATTCTCAGTCACTAAGCACAACCAGCATTAATCCATATATAAGGTGCATTGTGTAAATTAAACTCTTCTCAGTGTCACCTTATAGTAACCTTTTGTTCCTAAATGTCATATAATTTCATATTCAAATTAGTTTTGGACATTTCATAAACATCCAGACAGTGGTGTGGACATGTCCACAGTGTCCATGCTCAGCTTTCACCACCTCTGCGGTAAATTCTGGAGCACCTGGATGCGTCACGGTGAGACTGTGGAGAGAGAAAGGGGTGGAGCCTGTTTAGCCCTGACGCGCCTCCTCGCGCAGATGGGAGAGGAGTGGTGCGCGTGCGGCGTGTTTGTGCTGGATGCAGTCACACACACACACACACACAGAGAGAGAGAGAGAGAGAGAGAGAGAGAGAGAGAGAGAGAGAGAGAGGTCCGGGTTCCGACCAGGAGCAGCTATCTATGAAGACCACATCTACTGAGAACTAAAGGAAACAACTGTGACTGTGGAGGTTTTTAAGGAGAAAGTGAAAAGCGAACGCGCTGCGGTCACTTTGGAGACTGAAGACCCGGTGAAGAAGTGTCGCTTTTTAGGGGAAAAAAAGGAGCGGAATATGATTTGAGTTGAAGAACAGGAGAGTGTGTTTGTGACAAACAGGTGAGTTTACAGAGTGAGTCTCACATCATTACATGTTTGATCTTTTCATTCACGAGCTTCACTAAAGTTTCCATCGATGCGTAAAAGCGCGTGTTGTTCATGTAGAGTGGAGGAAGGTAGTGTGTTCTGGCTCATATAAAACCTACTGGATCTGACCCAGTTCACATGTGTGTGTTCTGACTCACCTCCCTCTAACTAAAAATATTTTCACAGTCTTTTGTTCTGGACATGGATTGTTTTTTTTGGTGCAGGTGCAGAATGTCACCTCCTGTTTAAGACAAGTGGTTTTGTCCAGTGTCACTCATATGTTTTTATTAGTTCTACTTATTTAAAGTATCTTCAGTTTGGTTGTAAACACCTGTTACTTCTGCATGGACTCAGATCTTTCTAGAACTGTTCTTTGTTTTCATCTTCATAGAAATTATTCAAATGCAAAACAAGTTGAATTTCATCAGGAAAATAAAGTGAATTTAAAAATATTCTGCTTCAGTTTAACATTAGTCCATGTGTTTTATTATGACCAGTGTATTTTTACTGCATTCTACTTTATCTTTAGTGTATTTTTACTGCATTCTACTTTATCTTTAGTGTATTTTTACTGCATTTTAATTTATCTTTAGTGTATTTTTACTGCATTCTACTTTATCTTTAGTGTATTTTTACTGCATTCTACTTTATCTTTAGTGTATTTTTACTGCATTCTACTTTATCTTTAGTGTATTTTTACTGCATTCTACTTTATCTTTAGTGTATTTTTACTGCATTTTAATTTATCTTTAGTGTATTTTTACTGCATTTTAATTTATCTTTAGTGTATTTTTACTGCATTTTAATTTATCTTTAGTGTATTTTTACTGCATTCTACTTTATCTTTAGTGTATTTTTACTGCATTCTACTTTATCTTCAGTGTATTTTTACTGCATTTTAATTGATCTTTAGTGTATTTTTACTGCATTCTACTTTATCTTTAGTGTATTTTTACTGCATTCTACTTTATCTTTAGTGTATTTTTACTGCATTCTACTTTATCTTTAGTGTATTTTTACTGCATTCTACTTTATCTTTAGTGTATTTTTACTGCATTCTACTTTATCTTCAGTGTATTTTTACTGCATTCTACTTTATCTTTAGTGTATTTTTACTGCATTCTACTTTATCTTTAGTGTATTTTTACTGCATTCTACTTTATCTTTAGTGTATTTTTACTGCATTCTACTTTATCTTTAGTGTATTTTTACTGCATTCTACTTTATCTTTAGTGTATTTTTACTGCATTTTACTATATCTTCAGCTTATTTTTACTACATTTTTATTTGTCTTGAGTGTATTTATACTACATTTTAGTACAAACTCATGTTCTTCATTTTCCACATTCAATCTGATTTAATCTCCAATGGGTCAGACCAGTAAAATGAAAACATAATAACCTATAAATAATGACAAAGGCACATTTTTGTCATTGTTTTAACGCAAAAACTCCTTTAAATTCTGAAAGTAGTTTCATAAATTATCCAAATGCAAAAAAAATTACATTTCATAAGGAAAACAAGGTTAATTTTACCCATATTGTGCCTCAGTTTCTCATTAGTCCATGTGTTTTATTATGGATCAGTTCTACAAAGACACTAAACTCTTAGTAACAGAAGCAGAAAATGGTTCAAATTGTGTCTAATTTTCTTTAGACATTTTAGTTTTCTTATATTTCTTCAGGTTTTTGACGTTTTATTGTTACAGGGTAGTTTGTACAGGTCAATATTTTCATAAATGAATGTTATTTTTTGCAGTAAAACAATGACAAAAATGTGAAGTTGTCATCATTCATTATGTTCTTCATCCTCCAGACGACTCCTTCTGTAGATCATTTATGTTATAGATGACACGGTTTCCCTCCAAAATCTTGCAAAGCCTGGTGGTAGGAACGCAACTGACGAACAATGATGGTCCACCATGTTTTTGTAAAAAGAAATAAATAGATAAAGTAAAATAAAAAAGTTAAAAGTTGACAAAAAATATTAAATTATATCCATTATGTGTTTATGAACAATACTGCTAATGCACACTCTGAAATACACTTTAATCACCTTTAATAAATAAATACATAAATGTCATTAGCTGCGTTTCCATTACAATTTTTTGTAAAACAAAAGCGATATTCCTAAAATTTAAAAGATATATATATTTATGCTTTGAACATGTTTCTATTGATGGTTGTTCTAGGCAGGAGCATCGTAAGGCTTGTGCAGGGCCGGCACAAATTGACTTTTTATCGCGTAATTTGGAATTTTTATTGCATAATTTGGTCTTTTTATTGCACAATTTTGTCTTTTTATCTCAGAATTTGGTCTTTTTATCGCATAATTTTGACTTTTTATTGCATAATTTTTTCATTTAAAATTCCACAAAAAGGAAAGGGGGGTGCAGTGTGTGTTCGCAGAGACATATCATGCTATAACTCAGTGAATACTTGAGATATCACCATGACATTACATGGACATATACATATATACTGACATACTTATGCACACCAGATGCAATTATCCATTTGAGTAAAGGTCAAAGGTCAAGATTGCATTTAGCAGAAAGGTCAAAACCACATTATTGGGTCTAATTCAAGAACAGGTTGTCATAGAAACTGGAGATTGGCACATTAGACAACACTGGCAGATGAGACATTGTCTGAATACTAGTTGAATCTATAACCAAACACTGACATTAACATTATTAACATTTAACTTAACGTTAAGGTCAGTTATAATATGTACACATGTCGTTAGAATTAATAAATAGTGACACTTAGGCCACGTCCGGACGAGTTTGATACAGGTTTAGTCTTGAAACCGTGTCAAACAGATATTACATAAAATTGAAAATGTTTCAGTAAAAATCTGCGTCAGCATGGGGGCGAAACACTTGCTGAAAACGATGCTTATCACATGACACACCACTATGAGCGCTGTGAGCCATGTCCCACTAGATACAAGAGAACAATAGAAGAAGTAGTGCACATGCACCCACATCCTTTTATGACCAGCGCAACACACACACTGGACACAAACAACAACAACAACACTGTTAACACCCTAACATTAACACATTCACCACTGATACCCTGTTGTTCACCACTGTTACTGTCTTATGGGGACAGTAACAAGACACTCTGGGACCTTTTTTCCAAAGAGTTTGTTTTCAGGAATCTGTGAGACCGGGTCCCATTTTGACAAAAGCACAACATTTTACGTGAACCAGTTTACGTGTAGACAGGGTCTTAGACTGGTGCTGGTGGGTGGGGGTGTAGGAGGCCTGGTGGTCTATCATGAATTGAGGAAAACACTGGATGAGTTTAAAGTCCTAAATGAACCTGGACACCCTGAGGGGGTCGTTGCATAATTGTGGATTTGAAACTAATCTCCAACTTTCTGAGCTGCTTTGTTTAGTTAAGGTTTTGTTAAAACCACATGTAGATAAGAAGCAAACTGTGTGTGTGTGTGTGTGTGTGTGTGTTCCTATCTTTATGGGGACACTGATATATTTACAAAGCCACATCATGGGGACCTCAGACATTATAGGGACCAAAATTCAGGTCCACATAACAGTTAAATATAAATGTAGTTCCTCACTAGTAAAATAAAAATGATATGGCCCTATAAATACATTAATTAGTTTTTTCAGGAAGTCCCCATAAAGCATGAGGGAAACAGGTGCAAAGTGAAACATGTAATTTTCAAAGGTTTGAAGATGTTTTTTTTTTTTAATTTTATGTATTTTTAAATCTTGTCTCGTCATTTACACCTGCTTTAATCTATTTATTTGTATTTATTGATCTAAACCTTAAATTATTTTTAATATTTATTTTTCTTTCTTTTTTTCGTTCTTTATTTATTTTGAAATTATTGTTTTTGTATTTATTCATTTTTTTTTAAATTTATATTATTTTATTTTATTGTATTAATTCATTTTTACTTTACAAAAATTAGTTACATTTAATATTTGTAGAATTATTATTTTATAAAGTATATACTCACTACTACTTGACTGAAAACTTGGTCCTCATGACACATGTAAACGTGTGTGTGTGTGTGTGTGTGTTCTCCTCTAAAAGCATCTCCCAGTGGATTAGCATTTAGTTGCAGGGGTTATTTATCATCCAGTGGGACGGTCCCCCATGCCTTCGGCCCCCCACCCCTTTACTTCTAATTGAGTTCATCTTCTCTCCCTTGGGTTCTTCTGTCTAAACTTAGGCTGGTGCTACCTTGACCCTGCACAGCGTCCTGTATGGACCCATTTTTGGGACAAAATTAAGCGTATTCACAGCAAAGTAACGCATGTATATTAGGGCTGGGACGATCTGCTTTTACGACAATTTGATTCTTTTACGATTTTTCTGAGTACTGATTCGATTTACATTTTCATTTTTTTTTTCTTGCCTTTTTAACACCAGACCAGGTGAAAAAACTGGAACCATATTTCCCCCAAAATCCACATCATATGTGAGTCAGTTCAGATTTATTCAGCAGTAATATATTTGAACTAGACTTTGGGAAGTAAACTGTGACATTTATCTGCACACAACACAAACAGGAGCCTTTAAATCAGGGGTGTCAAACTGTGGTCCACAAGGGCCGGTGTCCTGCATGTTTTAGATGTTCCCCTCTTCCATTACACCTGGAGCCCATTGCATCATTATCAGTGTTCTGCAGAACTGATGAGGAGCTGATTATTAACGCTTTAAGTGTCAGCGCTGATGCATTCTGAATGGATGATTTAGTTTAAATATTGAGAAAATTATCCCTTTTTCCTTTTAGTTTTGTGGATGGAAAAGGTGTCAAAAAGCAAAATGTTTTCTTTTTTAGGTATTTTTTTTTCACATTTTTTCATTTTTTAGTTTTTTGTTCATTTTGTTGCTGATTTTGTTTATTTTTCTACATTTAGTTTTTTAAAATGTCATTATTTTTCTTTGATTTTCTGCCATTTGTGTCTTACTTTGCTCATGAATTTTTGTTTGTTGTTTTGTTGCTCATTTTATTTTATTTATTTATTTTTTTCCTTTTTTTTTTTTTTTACTGATTGCTAAAATCTCAGGGGTTAAAGGGTTAAACTGAATCACATGGAAGAGGGAAATCTCTAAAATGTGCAGGACACCGGCCCTCGAGGACTGGAGTTTGACACCTGTGCTTTAAATGAACATACTTTATAATAAAGTTCTTTAACTCACATTTCAAAGTGTGGACTGGATGGAAAAGAGACAAACTAATGTACAATATAAAATCTATTTTCTCCAGTATTTATTTATCTTATTCATCTGTTCCTTCATTTACCTCAGGATGGTGTCTTACTAACTGTGCAGTAATGTTTGTGGTGTTTCCACAGTATGACATCTGTGTTACAGAGTTTACTAATATCTTTCCACATGTCCAGTTCTGCTCTTCCCTTTAAAGCAAAAAACACTTTTGATTGAAAATGTGATGGTGGGGGTTTTATGTCTGCACATTTTTGCCAGTTGTTCATTATTCTGTCTTCCCTCAAGTTTTTATGGGAACGGATATAACATCATGGATAGTCATAGATAGTCTGCTGGAGACAGTCAGGTTTAAAATGAATCATTTAAATATGGAAAAAAAATTTACTTTTGAACAAATTGTTTTTAAAATTTGTAAAAAAAGAAAATCCTGACACGTTTGTGAATCAATTTTTTTTCTCCCACCCCTACTAGCCCAGTAAACTGGCCCGCCTCTAGTGGGAACATTTTTTTTCTTGAATGGAGCGTCGCTAGACCAACCGGTCTAGCGACGCTCCATAGAGCCTCAGCCAGGACCCGTAAAATTTTATGTCTATGGTCGGATAAGCAACATGTAAACAGAGCCGGTTGGATATTTTTTTCTCCACTGTTAGACGTTTGAAAGAAAGTTTGAAAGACAGCCGTTGATCCCACCCGTACGCTTAAGCTCAGTCTATGGCTCGTCTCCAGACTATGAATTCATATCATAGTCAGACTTGACAGGTTAAGTGTCTGTGGTTGTAAAATAAATATTGTAAAACTCTACAATGAGTCTATTTGTACTGATAATGTGTTTGATATTTGTCAGAATATGAATCCAACAGTTAGCATGTTAGCGTGGCCCTGCAGAGCGTCTGTGGGTGAGTCAGTGTTTGTGGTCATGTGGTAACGGAGCTTAGTGAGTGTCGGGGTCAGTGGGGTCACATGATCATCAGACTGATAGAAAAGGCTTCAGTGCTTGTGGTGAAGTGAGTAACTCCTGCTGCTGCACTGAGGCCCAGTCTGCATGGAAACAAATTCACGTGAAACCAACGTACTTTTTTAACAGATTGGACTTTTGTCAAAATGGGACCGGTGTCATCGGTACCCCAAAACCATATCTTTGGAGATCTGGAGACAGTGCGATTTCTGCACCCATCTGGACAAGTATTTATGTGTGTGTTAACACCCACGTCATGATCACATGACCAGAATAAACAGTAGCCTTACACCTGTAGCATTCACTCTGGTCACAGACAGAAACAAAAGTAAACAACAGTAACAATAGTGAACAACTGTAACAATAGTAAACAACGGTAACAATAGTGAACAGTAACAATAGTAGACAACGGTAACAATAGTGAACAGTAACAATAGTGAACAACAGTAACAATAGCGAACAACGGTATCAATAGCGAACAACGGTAACAATAGCGAACAACTGTAACAATAGCGAACAACAGTAACAATAGCGAACAACAGTAACAATAGCGAACAACTGTAACAATAGCGAACAACGGTACCAATAGCGAACAACGGTACCAATAGCGAACAACGGTACCAATAGCGAACAACGGTAGCAATAGCGAACAACGGTAACAATAGCGAACAACGGTAGCAAAAGTGAACAACGGTAACAATAGTGAACAACAGTATCAGTGGTGAATGCATTACATTGTTATTGTTGTTGTTTGTATCTGGTGTGTGTGTGTGTGTGTTGCGCCAGTAGAAAAAGGATGTGTGCACACGTGCACTACTTCTTCTGTTGTTCTCTTTTATCCAGTGGGACTGGCTTACAGCGCTCATAGCTGTGTGTCATGTGAATTGCATCGTTTTCAGCAGCATTTTACTGAAACATTTTCATTTTTGCGTAATATTTTGACACGATTTCAAAACTAAACCTGTATCGAACTCGTCTGGACGTAGCCTCACTCACTCACTAACTAACTCACTAACTAACTCACTGACTCACTCACTGACTCACTCACTGACTCACTCACTCACTGACTCACTCACTCACTCACTCACTCACTCACTCACTCACTCACTCACTCACTCACTCACTCACTCACTCACTCACTCACTCACTCACTCACTCATTTCTTTTCACCCCTCAGATAAATGGGGGCCGTCTCTTCAGAGGAGGAATGTCAGGGTGGGGGTGGGGGGTGGGTAAATGTCGGGGGTGTGTAGGTGGGGGATGGGGGTGGGGGGTAATCCTCCAAATCCACAGTCCAGTTCAGACCAGGACTTTTTAGTTGATGATTAACTGACCTGCAAATAATTGTCTTTAGTTTTTTTTTTACCAGCAGCCGTTGGAGCGTGGACATCACAGTGTATGTTCCTCCACTCACACTCTAGAGGAGGGGTCTTAAACATGCGGCCCAGGGGCCAAATGTGGCCCACCAACGGTTCCAATGTGGCCCCTGGGGTGAATTTTCAAAGGTCTATAATTCCACAATCAAGGCTGTGAAGTGACTTTAGTTCATGTTCCAGATACAGACCAATATTATCTACAGTCAAAGAACAGAAACACCTACAAAAAATAATGCATTCTGAGGTTTTTCTTGTTGAAAAAAAGAAGAAAACAAAAAACAAAACCATTATGTCTATAAATGATGACAACCTCACAACCTGACAACCTTTGTTTTAGTGCAATAACTAATATTCAATTGTGAAAATATTGACATTTACAAACTAAACTAAAATGTCTAAAGAAAATTAGACGCAGTTTGAACCATTTTCTGCTTCTGTTACTGAGAGTTTAGTGTCTTTGTAGAAATGATCCATAATAAAACACATGGACTAATGATAAACTGAGGCACAATATTGGTCTTATGAAATGTTACTTTTTTGCATTTGGATAATTTATAAAAGTGTTTCCATAATTTAATGTTTGTTTTTTTTTTGCACTAATCATTATTTAAATGTTATTATGTTTTCATTTAACTGGTTGGAGAGTCCTGGTCTAAAGGGAAATAAATTATGTTAATAACAATTTGGGTTTAAAATATGTTTTAATAAAATATATATGACCTGAAGAAATATACACAAATTAAAATGTCTAAAGACAATTAGACACAATTTGAACTATTTTCTGCTTCTGTTACTGAGAGTTTAGTGTCTTTGTAGAACTGATCCATAATAAAACACATGGACTAATGAGAAACTAAGGCAGAATATTGGTAAAATTACACTTATTTTTCTTTTCTTATTTTTACAGGGTAATTCACAATTTAATGGGATTTTTTAAACTAAAATATTTCTATATTATGCTATTATTTTTATTTTATTATTAGCCAGAATATTCTTAAAATGACATTTATTTTTCTTAAAGTTATGTTTCTTATTGTTAAAATTGTCGTTATTTTACTTATGAAAATTTTTTTTTGCATTTGGATAATAATTAATTATTAGCGTTAAACCCCATACACCCCATGTTTTGCACTAAAACGATGACAAAAGTGTGTTATTATTATGTTTTCATTTTAGTGGTCCGACCCAGTGGAGATCAAATCAGGCTGAATGTGGAAAATGAAGTAAATGGTTTTGTAAATAGTTAATTACTGGTGAGTTGTGCGTTAAGGAATGAATAGTCTTCAGGTGCGTTTCCACCAAAGGAACTGGGGGGTAGTTTTATGGGACTGGGGCCATTGGTGCGTATCTTCACTGCACAAACCTTCCCTGCAAATTAAATTACAGAAAATATTACGGGGGGCTAACGGTGTCCCTGCTCCAGGCGTAGATACTCCATATGGCTTTAAGCTTTACTCAATGCTGATTGGATAGATCCAGAGTAGGAAAGGAAATAAGTGACATTTTTAAAAGCCGTGAAGAAGATAAGGAGTAAATACTAGTATTCAGGAGGATCAAGGGATTTTACAATAGAAAGATTAATGTAATATATGTATGTATATATATATATATATATATATATATATATATATATATATATTATCTGGAGTAAGTGCATGGCTGCCTACCAGGGACGGACTGGCCATTGGGCAATGTGGGCAAATGCCACTGTGGCCGTTTGGTGATGCGGCTGCTCGCAACTTTCGGCCGCATCACCAAGCGGCCACAACAGGCGGCATCACAAACAAATAAATAAATGAAAATATAAAGCGGAGCGGAGCGGCCGCATCAATAGGCGGCCGCAAATGATTAGGCTGAATGAATGAATGAATAAATAAATAAATAAATAAAGCGGACCGGCTGCGTCGATAGGCGGCCGCAAATCAATCAATGAATAAATAAAAATAATAAAAAATTAATAAAGCGGAGCTGAAGGCGGCCACAAAAAAGAGGGGGGGGGGGAGCAAACAAACAAAACAGCCAGTTAACCCTGACAAATAATAGGCCTACTAAACTAAATAATAATAATGACATTTTTTCCTATAAAGGACAAATAGCCTGAATTTATTGGCTGAATCTGGGAAAAGCACAAATATTGTGGAGGTATTCTCTAAAAAGCCTGTGCCCGACAATGTGCCCACAAATGTGGCCTCTCTATCAAAATTGCCAGGGCCTCTTTTTGGTGCCAGTCCGCCACTGCTGCCTACAGACCAAACTTCCTCTGGTGGAAAATAGAACCCCACCAATATCGGATATTTACAGCCGATACAAATATTGGAGCGTAAATCGACCCATTATCTGGTACTGGCCTGATATCGATATATTTACTGATATATGAAATAAGAACATTTATCTACATAGGATATAATAACATTTTATTAGACCATTATGGACATGTGGGTTAACACTTTTATAAAACTTTATCTGACAAAGATAATTGACACAACTTTCAAAACCTGTATAATTTCTGGGTTTTGGTGGATGACCAAAAAAGTCAGCACAAGCTTGACGGCACCTTGTAATGACGTCCAGGTACGATAGTATCTGTATGGAAATAGTACCTGGTCCCTGAGTACAATTCAGTTGAGCCGATAGCTAGATTTCCCTGAAACTGGCCAACCAATCACGGTGAAGTATAGAGTCAGAGGGCGGGCATAACAAAGTCACACTGCAACAATTCAGAGAGAAACAACTGGAATTAACCATAGAAGAAGAACAACAACAACAGGTGTAGATTTCCTTTTATCACAGATGAGTGAAGAATGTGAGAAAATGTGAACAATCTTTAAATTGTTTTTACAGAAGCGACAACAGTCGTTCAGCTTCATAATCCACCATTTTGTTTAGTCATTCCTAACTTTCTCCAGACTCCTCCATGAACTTTCCGGCGCTCTAACTACGTCATCCTAAAGATTACACTGATTGGTTGTAGTACCGTCCTATTGCATACAGAGGAATTTGAAAGGCAACCTTTTAGCCCTGCCTCCCCTGACTATGAAACGTCCCTCGACCTATACAAGCAATGAATATGGATAGCGCGGCGAGGCTATAGAGCCGATATCATGTAGTGGAGGTGGTTTTAGTGTGGTCCTGGTCTCAGTTTGTGGGTTGTTTCACCTTTATTGAATGTATTTGTTTGTGCTCCGGCTGTAAACTCACTTGTCATGTGTCTTGTTTTTGGATCAGGATGAATCGCCGCTCTCTGAAAACCCTCCATGACGTCATGCTCATGCTGTTGTGGGTCCTGAGCTCAACTGTCCATGGACAGTGCGACAGACCAGCTGAGACCTCCAGACTCAACTTGTCAGTCACCTACAAGCTTCCCACCTTCACTGCAGACTTCCCCGTACAGAACATGGTGACGCTAGACGGAGTGATTTATGTCGGAGCTGTGAACAGGATCTACGCTCTGAATCAGAACCTTGTGAAGCTCTCTGAGTACCACACTGGACCTCTTTTCACCAACCAGACCTGCGGACAGAAAGTGAACAACACAGACGCTAAGGAAAGGCTTGACAATTACAACATTGCGTTGGTGGTGGAGAACATTTACGACAAAGGACTTTACAGCTGTGGCTCGTTGGACAACGGTGTTTGTCGGCGTCACGTCCTGGATGATGGCGTCAGCAACAACACTGTGGACGAACAGGTCTACTGTTTCGCTGATAAAGTGAGAGAAGGCAAGGGTCATCCCATGGACTCGGATGTGGTGGTCAGTCCTTCAGGGTCGCAGGTGCTTAATGTGGAGAGCAACGTCATCCAGTTTTTCGTCGGTAACTCCGAAATCCCCGGCTCAAATGAATCCACACCACATCCTCATACCATTTCTCTGCGGAAGATGAAGACGAGCCAAAACGGCTTCACCTTCTTCGACAGCAACTCCTACATGGACTTGATTCCTTCATTGCGCGGAAACTACTACCTGCACTATGTTTACTCGTTTCACAGTGGTCCGTTCACTTATTTCCTCACTGTTCAGCGAGTGAGCAGAGACTCGCAGGCCTACCACACCAGAATCGTCCGGATGTGCGCCTCTGACTTGGTTATTCGCCGCTACGTCGAGATGCCCCTCGAATGCATCAGCACTGACAAAAGGCGTCGACGCAGCACAGAGGATGTGAAGGTTTTCAACATCCTACAGGCGGCTTATGTGACTAATGTGGGCGACGACGTGGAACTTCAGAGGCAGATGAAGGTGGGGCCGACCGACGACGTCCTGTTCGCCGCCTTTGCCCAGGGAAAGACAAACTCTCCGGAGCCAACGCCAAACTCTGCCGTTTGCGTCATGTCGTTGAAACACATCAACAGCATGTTCAAGCTGTATATGGAGAAGTGCCACACAGTGGACCCATACCACTTCACTGGATCAGACCAGAAGTCCTGCTATAACGTGGTAAGACCAGTACCTGTCATTATTTACCTGCACGAAGGAGGTTATGTTTTATCGTGTGTTTGTTTGTCAGCAAGGTAACTCCAAAAGTTGTGGACGGATTTTGATGAAACTTTCAGAGATTATTGATAATGCCTCACGGAAGAAACAATTACATGTTGAGCTGTAAAGGTCAAAGGTCAAGGTCACAGTGAAGGTCAACATCTAAAACACAAAAGTGGTGATATCTCAGAATCCAGACTAGATAGTATCAGGTGGTTTTTTTCATTCATTTTGTCTTACCTTCAGACATCAGATGAGATAACACCGATAGACTTGATGACATCAAGTCTATGGTGTCTTTGCAAAATTTCTGACCTTTACCTTAAAAACCCGCTTGAGTCCAAGGCCTTTCGGAGACTTTGAGGCTGCAGTGTCAAATTGCCCACCGATGGGCACCTGGACTCGATGGTGTTACAGCAGGTTATTGACATATTTAGTTAAATCAGACAATGTCTTGTGCCTTATATTTAACATTAGATGTAACATGTGACATTTGGTCGTTGTGCGACGTCGCATAACGTCAAAGTGACGTCATACGTGGTCGAATATTGAAATGGACATATGTGAAAAACAGGACCCAGGATTTAAAACCTCTAAAGGATTGTTAATGACCCATAAAATAAATTGTTAGTGAACACAGAACACTAGTTTATAAATAAGTTCTGAACATCCAGATCCAAACCTTGACACACTGGTGCTGCTTCACTGAGTTCTGAACTCTGGGACTGATCTCGTTCACCCTAGTTGTGCAATGGATCCAAAACATTTAAGTTATATAATGTGTACAGAGGTGGGAATGAACTAATTAAAGGTACTTTATTACTGTACTTAAGTAGATTTTTAAAAAGTATTTGTACTGTACTTTACATTTTACTTTTACTCCCTACATTTGTTTATAAACAATAAATATCTGTATTTTATACTCTTTAAATTTATATAAAAATCTGTACTTCATACATTTTACAATATTAGTGATTTCTTTTTTCTTTACTTCAATTATGTAAAAAATAAAATAAAAAAAACTTAAAAATTTTTCATGTTATTATGTTAGGTGTTTTTGTTCATTAAGTTGCTTATTTTGTTTATTATTCATTTTTTTATTTTCTAATTTATTTCTTCAATTTTGTGTCTTACTTTGTTCATATTTTTACTATTTTGTTAGTTTATTATTCATGTTTTTTATTGATCACTTTAGTTGTTTTTGTTCATTTTATTGCTTATTTTATTCTTTTATTTTACTCTGGAACTGCTAAAGTCTCAGAAATTAAAGGGTTGAATATGAAATTTTCCGAAGGGCTGCACATAGAATCATAAAACAATAAAACAAATATTCTCATATTTAGCTTTACCTGTCTTCGTTAAAAATAGCCAAAACCAGTACGACCAAATAAAAGAAAATACATTAAAAACAATAAATAATAACATCGAACTAAAACAATGCTATAAATAAAACAATAAAAACAAATGGTTAAAGTAATAAAATAAATAAGACATATCTGTAAATTTGGCTTCACTGTGTGTTGTGTATTTGGGTGGTCTGGTCTCATACTGGCTGCTGTTTACCTAAGACTGCCCCTGTGACCTCTGACCTCTGACCCTTCTGCCTAAAGCAGGGCTCTCCATCTCATGGGCCGTGTTCCAATATCTGTTCTTCCCACCCTTTCTGCACTGTCTTTGGGTACGGAGGGTGTCCCATTTCTAATCACAGTAAAGTGAAGTGTATTAAAAGTACCCAGATGGTACCTTCAAATACCACCATGTTTTAAGTGTGGAGTTAGGTACACTTTTCATACTCAACGGCCGCCATATTGTCTACGTATTACCTGTGTAGTGGAAGTGACATGAGAATTAAAACTGTGGCAGATAATGTTATATAACTTATGCTACACCAGTTATTGTTACGTATTGATAGGATTATTGATCTACAGGTATTAAACAGTTTAGATCAGATGGTTTTGGTCAACGCTGGTTGTTTGAGTCTTTATGGATTAAATATGACGTCTGAGTGTTCACTATGGCTGTGTTTTAATATCCGTACTTACAGGACGTTCTGCACTGTCTTTGCGTACAGAGGGCGTCCCATTTCTAATAGCGGTGAAGTTAAGTGTACCGCAAGTACCCAGATGACGCCCTCAAACGTCGCCATGTTTTAAGTGTGGAGTTACATACATACACTTGTCGTACTCAAAGGCCGCCATATTGTCTACGTAGCAGAAGTGACGTTAGAAACAAAACATGGTGAATGGATTCATGACAGAGTAGTAACTTATGTTACAATAAATGATCATATGACTTTGATAGTATGATAGTTTTTCAGTAGTTTGTCCAACACTGCTGGTTAGACACTGGTTAATGTAGAAGGTAAACTTTACACACAAACATTTGGCTACTTTGCACTAATGTGACACATAAATGGTTTTACACACCAGTGTGTTTTCAACCCAAAGAAGGACACGCTGACGGTGTCGGCGATGAACAGGTTCTCCAGAGGAAGTCGAGATTCACACCCTAAAAATAGCATCTATTTTGGTACGAAAAAAGATTTATTTTTTTGTGCTTTCAGGCAGAATCAGATCCAGTATTGGAATTGGAACAGCACTTGCCTGCTGAAAAATATACACTTAGTAAGTACAGAAAGTATATACTGTGTGTAAGTGTACGAATACTGGAACACACACATGTTTTTTCAGGAGCCACATTCAGACATATTTGATCTCTAGTGGCACCAGTAAAATAATGGCAAAATCATGTAGAAATAATTTTAATTTTTTACCCCGCCCCCCTGAATGGTAGACGGGCTTTGTTTGTTGATTTGTCTTCATTTGTGTGTTTGTTAGCGGGTTTACGCAAAAAATACTGGATCAATTTACATCAAATTGTCAGTGAAGGTGGGAGGTGGTCCAGAGTAGATCCCATTACATTTTTGTGACTGTAGGTCAAAGGTTAAGGTCACAATCACCAAAAACTGTTTTCATAATGATGAGAAATGGGGCAACTGTTGTCGCTTCTGTAAAAAGAATTTAAAGATTGTTCACTCATTTTTGATAAAAGGAAATCTACACCCGTTGTTGTTGTTCTTCTATGGTTGTTTCCGGTTGTTTCTCTTCCAATCGTTGCAGCGTCACTTTGTTATGCCCGCTCTCTGACTCTATACTTCACTGTGATTCATCGGCCAGTTTCAGGAAAATCTAGACAAAAGTTACATTGAGTAAAAGTAGACTATTACAGTACCACATTGGATTTGTGCTGCTAAGGGGGGGTCTAGCGTGGCTAGGCTAGTTATTCACCTGAAAAAAACAAAACAACACAGTGACACAACAGTCAACCATCATGTGTAACCGTCAAGTGTCTTTTCCACTGAAGCACTTTCAGATTAAAATACCACACAAACGTGAAGCATACGTTCGTGGTGAGATTCTGCTTCAGTTAATGTTAAATAGTTTAGACAAACACATTCAGTGCAGATGTATTCCCTGCTTTACTCATGAAAAATGAAGCACAATTAATATGTATGAAAAAAATTATATTTACTCATGATTAATTGAACCTAATGCACGACACCCCTGAGATTAATCTGATTAAACATTTGAATCATATTCAACCTTTAAACCCCACCTCCCATGCTGTCCCCCTCTGCCTCACCTTTGTCCTCCAATACATCACCATCCACTCCATCAATCCATTCAATCACCTAATCAATAGAGACATGAAGTGAAGTGGCCAGCAGGCTTTGTCAGTTGTGTTAGTGCTCTGACTTCATCTTTACTTACCCTCTTCATCACTCATTCTTGTCTCAACATACGGTTTAAAGCTACGATCAGTACGTTTACATGCACTCACACAAATTCAAAGCCATGTACGTATACACAAGGCATGGGCGATAAAACGAACATTTACCGTTATTGACATTTACGACAATAACCTAAATCATTTTTCCCATGACAGTAAATTTTCATAATACAAAAAAAGATAATAAAAGTGGGTTTTTTGTCTATTTTGACTGTAAGTGTTGGTACCATATGTTCATAAATAAGACAAAAAATAAAATAAAAATAAGTTAAAACAATTAATGAATAAAAAATACCAATAATAACAAATATATTAAAGAAAAATACAAAAAAATTAAAAATATATGAATAAAAATGAATAAAATATTTAACATTAAACATGCAATGAAATAAATAAATAAATAAAGACAAATAAAAATTAAAATAGGAAGTGACCACAGTCACCATGACAACATGTACATGACTGTAATAATCAGAGTTTAAAACTGTTTGTACCAAACATACTGAGCTGCTGCATGGTTGTGGTCCATATCTTCATGGTTGTGGTCCATATATATGTGTGTATATATATATATATATATATATATATATATATATATATATATATATATCTTCTCCGTGTGTTGTCCTTCTACTACGTCTGCTTCATATCCTTTATTTACTGATTGTTCTTCTTCTATGGTGCCAACTGGAATAATGCTAACGTGTAAGGGTGTGTAGCTCCTCCTAGTGCCTGGAAGTGGAACAATAATTGTATTTTCTTGCTGTAATATTCACTCGTATGTAAAGTGTGACTTGTGGGAAAGTGCAGTTCAGTCTTTAGCTGGATCAGTGCCAACAGTTGGACTCAGATGTGACTGTAAACGGACTGAGTGTGTTTTCAACTGACAGACATAAACTGGACTAATGCCAGAGTCATGTGCTAACACTCAGCACACTCCTGAGCTAGCCTTTTGTCAAAACATTGACTGTATTCTCGTGCAGGCTTTTTGTTTCATGAACTCGTGGAATTGTCTCTGCATGTGCCTCCATCGTGGGGACATTTGTTGATGAGCTTATCTCAGCGCCACACCACAAGCAAACCGCAGAAGACTGTGGGGAAGATGCATCGTACAGGAGTAACGACCTGCAAAACCACTGCTTTTACAGCTTTTATCCCTTTCATTACACGCTCTGCATGCCTCATATCACCGCTATCCACTTTACAAACCATCGACATTCATTTCATTCATTCAAAGATTCCTTTTCCTTCATAAATGTTGTTTTTTGAGGTTTTTCTTTTTTTTTTTTTTTTTTAGATTTTACCAGATGCTCAAGAGCATTATTGAGTTTCTTTGCAAAAAGTCAAGTTTTTATTCCCAGTGGACATAGTTTGAAAGTGAAGAAAAAAACTAAAACATGTAAAACCTTAGACCAGGGGTGCGCCATCCTGGTCCTCCAGAGCTACTATCCTGCATGTTTTAGATCTATCCCTCTTCCAACACACCTGACGGCCATCATCAGTCTTCTCCAGAACTTTATCATTTGAATCAGGTGCGTTGGAAGGAGGATTAATCTAAAACATGCAGGTCAGTAGCTCTCAAGTACCAGGTTGAGCACCCCTGGTTTAGACTATATATTAAGACTTTAAGGCTTAATGAACATATAGAAAATAAAATTAACAGGATTAAAGGCTGGGTTCAAGATTCAATTAAATTTTATTTATAAAGCCCCAAATCACAACAAACTCGTCTCACAGGGCTTTAAAAAAACACAATCAACTACAGAAAAAGATTAAAAGGTCCCAAGCATCCCCTGTCCTAAGACCCTCCTTCTTGACAAGAAAAAACTACAAAACCCAGTGGGAAAAAGAAGAAATCTTGGGGGAGAACCACACTGAAGGACAGAAGGACACTCCCATGGACAGACAGACTATAGATGAACGTCCATTTGTAGATGAGGAGGGGGAGGGGGGGGAGGGGGCAGGTCCGTCCATCAGACACGTGAGGGAGGAGGTCTGGGGTCACAGGTCAGCACAGTGCACAGGCGAGTCACCACAGATCCTGTTGTCCATGGCTCCCTACGCAGACACTACTGAAGGAGCTGGGGAAAGGGGACACCAGGGGACTAGACATGAATGGACTTGATATGTAAGATAGGTTTAAGAAATGACAAATACAGACACGAGAGAGAGAGAAAGAACTCAGTGTCTGTACTTCCCCCTTAGCATTCTATCTCCTAGTGCAGCTTAGACTGAACTGTGACTTCAGTCTGTTTTTAACTAACCTGACCATAGTTAGTTAACCACCAGGAATGTTTTCAACCTAATTTTAAATGTAGAGACTGTGTCGAGCTCTTTAATATTAAATAGAAGCTGATTCCATAAGACAGTAACCATGGTAACTGAAGGTTCTAGATCCTACTGTACTTTTAGAAACACTGGGAATTTTCAATAGACCTGAATTCTGAGAACAAAGGGTTCTATTGGGCTGGTACGGAACCAGATCATCTTTACGTTAAGAGGAGCCCATACCATTAGTGGTTTTATATGTAAGGAGGAGGATTTTAACTTTAAATCTAAACTCAACTGGACACCAGTGAAGGGTTTGAAAAAAGGATGTTTTCCTAGTTCTGTGTGTGCACCTTTGCTCTGTTCACACTCTTGCGTTGCCAAATCTTGACAGATCATTGTGAAATTTGGCACGGACTAGGAGATGTATGCAAATATGAAACAGACTGAACTTCAGCCAAATCGACTCTCTACTTCCGGTGTGACGTCATATTGAATTTTAGCATCAAGGTCACAGCAGAGATTTGAGTTTTCATCATGTTGTGTACTAATGATATATTGGTGATTTAACATGGTGATGTGTGACAATGATGTATTCGTGGTTGGACAATATCACAGATTTCATATGATTCGTGAAGCTACCATGCTCTGTGTGGCCTTCGAGTCTTTTTGTCTTTTATCAAGATAACTAAAGAAAAATTATAGATGGATTTTCAGGAAATTTCCCAGAAATGTTAATATTGTTACAAGGAACAAACGGTTCCATTTTGGTGGTGATCCAGATCACTGTCTGGGTCCAGGATTGTTTTTACAGGACTTTTTCTTATTGGAACATAGAGCCAATGTGACTGTCCAGTCTGGTGCCACCCCCACCCCCACCCCCACCCCCACCCCTCCCTCTTCATTCATCCTGACGTCAGACTCACCTGTTGTGTGTCATCTGCTTTGTCGAAGGTGTGCGCTGTCCAAGTGCATCTTTAATTATTATTATTATTATATTTTTGACTAATGAAATCACAGTCAGAACATGCACGGAAACAGAAATGATCAACACTGCAGGAGTACAAAATATGTGATCAAATAATAAATAATAATAAAATTGACAACACATCTGGAAAAATATTTAAAAGATGCACTTATTAAACTATTACTAAATGATGTCAAAGGCACAGACACATCACATGGTCAACTCAACATGCACATTACGGCTGTACGATATTGCCAAAATTTGCGACATAGGTGCACAGTATTCCAATAATATTGTATTATTTCCTGTTCACCTAAAGCAATTTAATCTGCCAAGAAAAATGTTGATGATAAAGAGTGACAGAGAAATCCAGTCTGGTAAAATAAATGATTTGATGATGTCTTTGCCATATGAATATTGCACACTGTGTTTTTTCATTATATTGTGCAGCCTTAATGTCTCCTGTCTCGTCTTCTGAACTCGCTTTATCCTCACTAGGGTCATAGGGTCACTAGGGTCATAGGGGGTCTAATCCAGCTCCAGCAGGTGAAGGCGGGGTCAGAGGTCACCCTGTATTAGTCTCCAGTTCATCTCAGGGCTGAACATATATAGACAAACAATCACTGTCACATTCACACCTATGGGTGATTTAGATTAACCAGTTAACCAGTTAACCAGTTAACCAGTTAACCAGTTAACCAGTTAACCAGTTAACCAGTTAACCTATTAGTGCATGTGTTTGGATGGTGGGAGGAGCCAGAGAACCTGTAGAAAACCCACGCAGATACGAGGAGAACATGTAAACTCCACACAGAAAGGTCTGGTGTGGGAATAGAACCAACAACCTTCTGTCTGTGAGGCACCAGTGTTAATGTACATCTGAAATTTGGGAGTCTGTAATAATTTCTGCTCTTTTGTGTGAAATATCAATGAGGTATTGACAACTGGAAGAAAAGACAATTGATCTAAAGATGTCACAGCGATGAATGTAGAGAAAAGCCTCGGGATTGACTAATAACGCAGCCGTGAAATCCTCGCAGTTATATGAAGAGCGTTTGTTTCATACATCTGCACAACACTGTTCATGTCAGCAGTGGAGATCCACAGGGAACAGAGAGGAATGCTGGGAGCTGCAGGGTCCAGAACACGGCATATCTGACTCTCAGCGAGCCGTGATGAATGGCTTTGGGATAACAGGGCATCAGCAGCTGGGCGGAAGATGATCCTTTCCCCCCCCCATCCTGTCCTCAGCCCCCACCTGTTACTGCCACCTGTGGGAAACTGGAAGTCACATCAGTAATAATGACCTAAAATCTGAGGCCGTAGTTTCATATGGAAACTCCCAGATGGAATCATTAGTGTAATTATGTCATTGGACAAATTAGAGCAAGTTAGAAAAAGAAAGTCTTCTGAACTACATCAACATGTTGTAGAATTAATCTATATAAACCAATGTACAGTTTATACGGGGAGTGATTTATAAAAAAAAAAAAAAAACACAACAGAGGGAGGATGTCTTTGGATTTTTTTTATTTTTCAAAGAAAAAAGCTTGTGTTGGATGTTCTGACCCTCATTCCCACATGAAAAACATAAATGAGGCTCAAATCAGGACATCACACTGGTGCAGTGGTGACTCACAGACAGAAGGTTGTTGGTTCTATTCCCACACCAGAACCTTTCTTCATGTTCTCCTCGTGTCTGGAATTAGAAAGAAACATATATTTAAAATAAAAATCAGAAAGTGAATAAAAAAACATTCAGTTAATCTGATGTTTTCTCACATTTTAACAAACTCTAATACTAGAACTAAAACTAAATAACTTTAGTTGTTACTTCATCAATATGATATGTAAAAAGTACATTTAAAAACACATTATTTTGTCCATCAAGAACAGTAAATTTACATTAATGGTATGAATTACAGTGTGTTGGATGATTTTTTAACCCACAAAACCCATGAATATACAAGAGAACAGCAGTGGAGTAACTGTCCACTGGACTGACCAGTGGAGTAACTGTCCACTGGACTGACCAGTGGAATAACTGTCCACTGGACTGACCAGTGGAGTAACTGTCCACTGGACTGACCAGTGGAGTAACTGTCCACTGGACTGACCAGTGGAGTAACTGTCCACTGGACTGACCAGTGGAATAATTGTTCCACTGGACTGACCAGTGGAATAATTGTCCACTGGACTGACCAGTGGAATAATTGTCCACTGGACTGACCGGTGGAGTAACTGTCCTTCACTTCTATAGTTCTTTTCCACCTTCATGGTTCAAAGCTCTTTACATTAGCCTCACATTCACCCATTCACACACACTCATACACCAGTAGGTTTATAAGGTTCTGTCAGTCCTACTGGGAGACTAAGTCAGAGTTCATTGTCTTTGCTCAAGGACACTTGGACAGCCAGAGCCGGGTCAGTCATTAGTCCCCCACTCTACCATATAACTGTCCACTGCAGTGACCAGTGGAATAACTGTCCACTGCAGTGACCAGTGGAATAACTGTCCACTGCAGTGACCAGTGGAATAACTGTCCACTGCAGTGACCAGTTCATGGATCAAAGGGTTAATTCTTTCTGCCCCTTTAACTAACCTCTACTACAATGAACCGTAAATAGTCCGTTTGTCTTTCCAGTTTTTTCCAGTGACAGTGTGAATGAACAGTGATGTTACGAGGACTCACTCATGAGACATGGACTCCTCCATTATTAGACATTCTTTCCTCTTGACTCATGTGATTACCAGGTTGACGTGAGGCATCACTTTAGTGTTGTGGAAGTACAGACCTGACTCAGCGCTGTATAATTATCATAAGAGCAGTGTTTTCTTTAGTTTTTTTTATGTCTTCGGGCAGTGTTTTAAATTTTAATGTAAATGATGCTGACTTGTTCCCTCGACAGCTGCTGGGTTTTTTTTTTTTTTTGTTTTGTTTTTTTTTTTACCTGACCCTCAGCAGGACTCTGCTCAGATAAATGACAGTAAAAATCTGCTGTTTCAAAACATTTCCGTCCCCATATGAACCTCTAAACTCCCAAACAGAGCAGGTCAAGAGCTGAACTGCTGCAGCCAAAATACCTTTTTTTTTTTTTTTTTTTTTTTTTTTTAATCTCGGAGCAAGTGGGACGAAGCCGTTTCTGTACTTTGTCTTGTGTTGCAGACAGTCCTGCTGGTATCATCCTGTCCACAGCTGTCAGCTTAAAAACACAGCGGAACATCAGGAAAACACTGAACAGCTGCTCATCTGATGCTCCACAACTAAAGCCTGGGGTCCAGTCAGCTAATCATAGGCGTTTTAACAGATTTATGACTTGTATTCAGTGGCATATGGCAGGTAGAGGAGAGTGTGTTATCGTCAGCTCAGAGGACGATAAGCACAGCAATAAATTCATAAACGGTTGGAAGGAAACATAGCAGAACACACAGAAGGGTATTTTTGTCGTAGTTCTGGTGGTAAACTCCCAGTTGGAATTTGGATGAAGTTGAAAGTGCGACGTAAGAGGATGTTTGAAGTTTTTAAGTGGTGGTTGTCAGCCCAGACGTGCCTCTTAACTCCAGTTTAGGCAGCGACGTATGATGGATGTTGTAATGATGAGTGGCTCTCTTTTCAGCTG
Source organism: Siphamia tubifer (assembly GCA_020466265.1). Classification (NCBI taxonomy): domain Eukaryota; kingdom Metazoa; phylum Chordata; class Actinopteri; order Kurtiformes; family Apogonidae; genus Siphamia; species Siphamia tubifer. Next base: position 47,558,411 of record CM035788.1, on the reverse strand, counting down.
TCTCTGTGATGGAACAAATCTGCTTTTTGGTGTTGTTCATTCTGTCTCCGGGCTGATCTGAGCTGAATAAAAGAAGAAATGAGTTTCTGTGCAACAGCATGTGCAGCTGAACTGCAGCACACTGTACTTTAGGAGCTGGACTCACTCGTATTTTAACTTTTTTTTTTTTTTCTTGCAGGAACAGGTATGTTGGTGCTCAAATTTGCTTTGTTTACATCAGGGGTCTCAAATGTGCAGCCCACCATATGTTCCAATGTGGCCCCTGGGCTGGAGAACATACTGTAGTAACCTAAAAAGTTTTTTTTTCTCTGTCTATAAATGATGACAAGGTGAAATTTTTGTCTTTGTTTTAGTAGAAAAACTCACATTAAACTAGAAAAGCACAAACCTACACCAAGGCAGACCCCCCCCCCCCCCCCCCCCAAATGAAGAGAAGTCCACCAAGTAGGAGTGTTTGTCTGTTATAGCAAGATAACTCAAAAAGTTATGGACGGATCTTGATGAAAATATCATGACATGTTGGAGGTGTGAATGGGAACAAATGATTAGTTTTGATGATGATCCGGAAGATATAAAGCGGAGCTGAAGGCGGCCACAAAAAAGAGGGGGAAAAAGCAAACAAACAAAACAGCCAGTTAACCCTGACAAATAATAGGCCTACTAAACTAAATAATAATAAAGACAGTTTTTTCCTATAAAGAACAAATAGCCTGAATTTATTGGCTGAATCTGGGAAAAGCACAAATATTGTGGAGTTATTCTCTAAAAAGCCTGTGCCCGACAATGTGCCCACAAATGTGGCCTCTCTATCAAAATTGTCAGGGCCTCTTTTTGGTGCCAGTCCGCCACTGCCCCCAACACATCATGACATTTTCAGCAAGTTCCACCCATAACTTTTTGAGTTGTCAGACAGACAGACAGACAGACAGACAGACACACAGACACACAGACACACAGACACACAGACACACACACACACACACACACACAGACACACAGACACACACACACACACACACACACAGACACACACACACAGACACACAGACACACACACACACACACACACACACACACACAGACACACACACACAGACACACACAGACAGACACACACACACACACACACACACACAGACACACACAGACAGACACACACACACACACACACACACACACACACACACACAGACACACACACACAGACACACACAGACAGACACACACACACACACACACACACACACAGACACACACAGTGATTACAATAATCTCTTCCAACCAATACTGGGTAACATTAAAAAGTTTCTACATTATCAATCCAACCCTGGAATGTGATGCAGTCTGAAAGCATGACTTCCAACAGACATATGAAGCAGTTTTCTGGGACAGTTTAATGTAATAAAAGCCAAAAAGGTCTGAAAAGTCAAACATCCACTGGGAAAGCAGTGACGTTTTAGAAGAAGACAAAGCAACGGCCACGAATTATCATCAGATTAACATTGATTTGAGAAAAAAAGCACCAAAGGCTGATAGCTTTTAAATTGAATTTTCTGTCTGATTGATTATAGAGTGTGTAATATAATTCCAGCTCAGGGACACTTTTTACCGACAGTCATTTTAATTAGTCCTCTGGTTTTAATGAAGGGACTTTAACACTGGCAGGACAGAAATAACAAGACATTTGATTTATAATCGACTGGTGTTAAGGAATGTCTGCTCACAAATAAACTTATGAGGTAAATAGAAATAAAGCTTAATTTACTGACATTATACTGATCATTATACTGATCATTATACTGATCATTATACTGCTGTTCCTTGCTCAAAAGAAACGTGATGCAAATGAATGAATGAATGAAAACACACGTTACAGTGAAATGATGCAGCCCCCCCCCCCAGTGCAATCGAGCATAAAGATAAAAATAGTTAATAAAATGTATATATATATATATATATATAATATGTGTGTATATATGTATATAATGGGTCACAAATGTAAATCAATATATAAATCCAATCCATTCTTCTTCTTCTTCTTCTTATTATTATTATAATTATTATTATTATTATTATTAGAATGTAAATCTCTTTAATTAAGACAAAGAACAACTTTAAATCTTTAGTTTAATTAATTACCTGCACAGCCTCCATCGTTATAGACGAGGAAATAGGAATAATTGATGTGCACAGGAAACCTAAACTGTTGTCAATCAGAGCACATGATGTAAATGTTGATTGTCTTCTTCTGTGTTCAGGATGAGTCATTGTCAGTGGTTTTGTTTTACTGCTTCACTCTTATAATCCCAGATGACACCTGTAGCCTGAGGGTCACTGGCTTTAATATCTGACACAGTTCTACTATTGACAATATTTATTTATATATTTATTCCCTCTGCCAAGGAGGTATTACATCTGAGTCTGTTTGTTTTTGTTTGTTTGTTTGTTTGTTTGTTTGTCAGCAGGATTACACAAAAAGCTATGAACGTATTTTGATAAGATTTTCAGGGTGTGTTGGGAGGGTCACAAGGAACAGATTGTTAAATTTTGGTGGTGCGTTAATGGCGCAGTGGTCGGTTGTCGAAAAATATCCGCTCGCAGAACGTTGGGAACGTCCATTCAAAGTGAATGGGAGCTGTCGGAACGTTCTAGAGGGCCGTAGAATAAACAACGTAAGTCCTCAGATACTGTGAAGCTTCTATCCTGGAAACAACTCCCATCAGCCTCAGTTTATTTCTATTTAAATCCACTTGTTCTCAGATAGTTTTTATTCATCAGTTCACATCTGTACTTTTGTTTAAGCTTAAATGTTTTATCTGTTTAATGTTTTTGGTTTTTTCTTGCTCTCTTTCTAGTCTATACTTTTATCTGTCTCTGCTGTAATGCTTTTAATGTTTTATTTAAAGCACTTTGAATTGTCTTATATATTAAACTGTCTGAAGATATAAACCTGCCTTTCCTGAAATACTTATACATGTGTGTGTGTGTGTATGTGTGTGTGTGTGTGTGTGTGTGCCCGCAGAGACATATCATGCTAACACTCAATGAATACTTGAGATATCACCATGAAATATCTCATGTTGCTAATGTGCATGTGATGCAATGATCCATTAGAGTAAAGGTCAAAGGTCAAGATCACAATAAACTAAAAGGTAAAAAAAAAATCCCATTATCAGTTATAACTCAAGAACAGAGGGTCACTGAACTTTCAGATTGGTACCAAACTACGTGGAATGAAGATTTCTACAATTCTCATAATTGGTGTTATCACCTACGACCAATAGTGTTTGAGGTCAAAGGTGACATGTGGCAAAATTAATTTGTGTGTCAAGCATCGACATATCACACTTAATCAATTCTGGATATATTATCATAATATTACATGCACTGATGTATATATAAATATAATGAAATTATCAATATTGGAAAAGGTCAAAGGTCAAAGGTCAAGGTCGCATTTAGCAGAAAGGTCAAAATCACATTATTGGCTCTAATTCAAGAACAGGTTGTCATAGAAACTGGAGATTGACACACAGGGCCGGACCTGGCCTGATTTGCACCCTGGGCGAACATGTGCCATTGTGCGTGCCAGAACGCGCCCTGTAACGCGTGAAAGCACGCCAGTGCGCGTGCTAGAACGCGTTCTGTAATGTGTGATATAATAAACACAACGCATGGCTATGTGAACACTTTGGTTTGCCATAGGGGCGGTGCCTGGGCCGAAGCAAGCAAGACGAAAAAAAAAAAAAAAAAGACGGGGAAAGGAGAAAAAAATAGGACGGTCATATGCTGGCGATTGCGCCCTGGTCCGTTGCCCAGCCTGCCTATAGCTAAAACCGGGTCTGTTGACACAAAATAAGAGCGAGATTAGACATTCTCTGAATACTCTTTGTCTTTGTTTTAGTTGAAAAATTCTCATTAAATTATTAAAATATTGACATTTGCAAACTATGCTGTTTTAATAAAATGTGTGTGTGTGTGTGTGTGTGTGTGTGTGTGTGTGTGTGTCAAACATAGACTGATCATCATGAACCATAAACATTAATCTTATGATTATTCATCAGCTGAAATATTTAAAATATTTAAATCACAGCAATGGGTGACTGATAATTGATTATTGATGGTTTGAACAACAAGCATGTAAAAAGTAAATAAGGATGGATTTAGTAACTGAAACAGTGGATAATGATAGAAACTAGATATGAAAGGTACAGAAAAATAACAATGATGATTCATGTCAAATATAGTCACAGACCAATCATTTCTGAAGACACAAAAACATATGAGACCATTTTTAAGTAAGGGCTTAGATGAAACATTCTGTGAATGAAGCAGGTCCATCACAAATGAACTGCACATGTATTTTTAGTGAATTGTATTTGGGTTCTGGTAGAAACACTCACACTGTAGACTGACCATAATCATATGTACCATCCAGGCCGTTGTACTGACACAGGCAGAGATGAGGATGAGGAAGAGGATGAGGAAGAGGAAGTTAAAACCACAGTGAAGTCCAAGTGCCTTAAATGGAAACACATCATTATTAATTAGTGTTAGCTTCATGCTTATTGCAGCTATATTTTTGGATGTTTTGCTATTGACTTCCAGCTAAAGGAGGGTGTTCCATTTGGACAGAATGTACAGTCAGGGTCAGAAGTTTACATACAGGACATGATGTTCCTGCACTAAATATGTGTAAGTTCAACTTACACACTTGAATCATTTATTGACATATTTTTGCGGAACACTGCTTTTCTACTGGGTCATTAGTTTACATACATCCAATTGTTTGGCTGATTTAACCGTAAACAATGAATTGAAATCAGGTTGTACAATCACTCCCTTCAGTTTGGTGTTCATTTATGTCATGTTTGCTGCTTTTATAGCCCATCATTTCTACACCTCTTCCAAATTGTATACTCTTCATAACCCAACTTTTCTTTTTCTTCACTCTTTCCATTTATTTCATCTTATTTATTTATTTTTTCTGCCACAGCCACCTGTTTTTATCCATGTAGTTTTTGTTTTTAGACTTGTTTTTATTCTGTTTGTTAAACTTGAGAGTTTTGAAAAGCGCTGATAAATAAAATTAATTATTATTATTGTTATTATTGTTATTATTATTATTATTGTTATTGTTATTATTGTTATTATTGTTATTATTGTTATTATTGTTATTATTATTGCTATTATTATTGCTATTATTATTATTATTATTATTATTATTATTATTATTATTATTGTTATTATTATTATTGTTATTATTGTTATTATTATTTTATTATTATTATTATTATTATTATTATTATTATTATTATTATTATTATTATTATTATTATTATTATTACTATTATTATAATTTATTTTATTATTATTATTATTACTATTATTATAATTATTACTATTATTATAATTTATTTTATTATTATTATTATTATTATTATTATTATTATTATTATTATTATTATTATTATTATTATTATTATTATTATTCATAAAAGTGTTGTTACTGTGCCTCCTACACAGTTACCATACTCTACCTTTGTTTTACTGTCCATTAAAAACTATAGAACTATAATCACAGTAGGATTGTGTATTTCTGGTATGAAATACACAAGTTGTGAGAAAGGTTTATAAACATGTAAATAATCAACATTAAAAAAAAACAACTGTATCTTCAACGCTGCAGCCATCGACCTCTGGTGCTGGTTATATTCTAACAGTGAAATAACACGGTGTCATTTCCATCCTGTGATTTTCCATGAACGTCCCAGGTTCAGGTAACAGACCCGCAGACAATAGAAAGACTTCCTACGGTAAATCTCCACAGTGTTGCTGATGCGCTGGATGTCATGGTTTCATGGCTTCATCCCACATGCCTTGGCCTGTTCATGCCATCACTAAGCTGGTATTTGTTCCTTTCAACTCTCGCTCTGCACGAAGCAGATGTAAACAACAGTAGCTGATACAAGAGGAACTGCATGTGGGACCTGTTTTCAAATGGAGCATGTTTTTAAGGAGCTGAATGATGATAAATGCTGCAATGTTGTCTTTTCTGTCCTGAAGCTGTAACTTTGATTTAAAGGTTTTAAACACAGGGGTCAAACATAAGGCCCGGGGGCCAAACGAGACTCGCCAAATGGTCCAATCTGGTCCAATAAAGATATTAACGTTGTAAAAATGAATTAAACCACTAACATTTTGCCTCAATTACAAGTGACATTTCCATTACAAATATTATAAAATAAAATAATAATAATTATATTTTACTTCCTTTTTTTTTGCTTGAATTTGTTCATTATTTTACTACATTTTTTGTTTCCTTTTGTGTAATTTTGTTCCTTTTTCATTATTTTACTATATTTTTTTCTTTGATCTTGTTCCACATTTAGTTTTAACAATATTTTGCCTAAATTACATTTCCATTAAAAATACACAAAATATTTAGTAACAGGCAGAATATTTGTAAAATGACATTTACTTTTCTTCACATATTTCAGCTGCTTCATATTTATTCATATGTTTGTTTGATTTTGTTCCTTTTTTCTTATTTTACTTAATTCGTTGCTTGATTTTGTTCATTTGTTCATTATTTTACTATATTTTTTGTTTCCTTGTGTTCCTTTTGTCTGTTATTTTACTTACGTTTTTGTGTGATTTTGTTCCTTTTTCATTATTTTACTTCTTTTTTTTCTCTTTGATCTTGTTCCAAATACATAAAACATTTAGTAACAGGCAGAATATTTGTAAAATGACACTTACTTTTCTTCACATATTTCTGCTGCTTCATATTTGTTCAGGTATTTATTCAGGTTTTTGTAAAAGGACGGTTTCTTAATACAAAGATTTTCATGTAATTTGACTTTTTTACATTATTTATAGATAATAATGATCATATTTTACTGCTCTGACCAAATGTAGATGTAATTATCCTGCATGTAGAACCTTGATTTAAATCATTTTTTATGTCTTAAGTCCAGAGAAGGGAGTTTTCTTCTACTTTATGGTTTAATTAGAAATCCAATTTCAAGAATCTGCAAGACAGTAATGAAGTGAACGGTGTAGAAAAATGTGTGTAATTAATATTAATGTCATTTAGCTCTTTTGAACGTCTCTCTATGTAGTTTTGACAGATGTTAAAGGAAAGTGGATATGGATTTTACCATATTTACTAAACTTTGTTCATTTGTAAAGAATACAGTTGATCGCAGTCAAACGTCGACTCCCAAAGCAAAAGACTTTACCAATAATCTGAGTTTCTGGTGTTTGACTCATAACTGTGAAAAATAAAGTCAGAAAACGATGACATAAGAAAACCTTCAACAGCCTGTGCATTGATCCTTAACAAATGGACTGTTTTCTTAGTATTAAACTTCATTTAAAAGTCTTTTTATTTTTTCTCATGTCCTTACTTGCAGGTATGGACGTGACGTTAGCGTGTGATGGTCGTAAAAGTTCTTAAAATGAACTTGTTGAAACCTGCAAATACTCTGTGATAAATAACTCATGATGAGTTTGACTCCATGACATCACATCTATAGCCACAAAGGCAGAGCTGGGAAGTAACTACGTACAAGTACTTCATGACTGTACTTAAGTAGGATTTTTTTTTTTTTAGGTATATGTACTTTACTGGAGTGTTTATTTTTCTGTTAATGTTTTTACTTTTACTCCCTACATTTGTTCATAAATATGTTATTCATCCTATGGGCCACATTAGACCCTTTGGTGGCCTGGATGTGGTCCACGGGCCTTATGTTTGACACCTGTGCTCTATTTAAATCTACAGACCTTAACTATGCACTCATTAAACCAAAGGTGTTAAAAGTACTCACATTCCGTACTTGAGTAGAAGTACAGCTACTGAAATACTCTGGTAAAAGTACAAGTACTGATTCAACTGCTTTACTGAAGTAAAAGTAAAAAAGTACAATTTCACAATTGTAATAAAATAAAAAGTAAAACTGCATTTTTTTCCTTTCTCCCATGAATGCAATAATACTTATTTAACCAGGAAAAATCAAATATTTAAAAAGTATCTAAAATAAAGTCATTAAAAGTGAGTTAGTGTGAAGATAATGTGTTTGATAAGGTTGTGGATATGGATAAAACATTTAGGAAAAATGGGGAAAAAAGTCACAATTGAAATAAAAAGTCACAATTATGAGATTAAAAAAAATACATAATTTTAGGAGAAAAAGCCAATTGTGAGATAATAATAATATAACTAATATATAAAGTCACAGTTTCTTTCCTCCACTGATTTTTCCTCTGTTGACTTCATACTATATTATATAGTAATATTTATATAAATATAAAGAGTATATAGTACAGATATTTATATAAATGTAAAGAGTATAAAGTACATATATTTATATAAATGTAAAGAGTATATAGTACAGATATTTATATAAATATAAAGAGTATAAAGTACATATATTTATATAAATGTAAAGAGTATAAAGTACATATATTTATATAAATATAAAGAGTATAAAGTACATATGAAGAGTTCATTTGCAAAAACAGATAACTCCATTTTTCTTTTTTTTCCACAAAATGTCATTTTTTACTCTACATTCCACAGATAATACTGATTTATTTGATATATTATTTATTTCATTTGGTAATATCCACTAAATTGAATAAATAATATATCAAATCAATGAGTATTACCTGGAATGTAGAGTAAAAAATGCAATTTTCTGAAAAAAAACGAAAACTGGAGTTATCTGTTTTTACAAATGAACTCTTCATATATTTATATAAATGTGGGGGGTAAAAGTAAAAAGCTGTCAGAAAAATAAGTAGATTTTTCAGGTTTCTGTATTTAAGTCCAGTAACAAAATAGTTTAACGTCATGACTTTCCAGCTCTGTGTTAAACTGTTGTCAGATCCAGATAAAACATCAGATCTAATCTTAGTCTTAATGCACTTTATCACCCTGAGCCTCAGAAAGAACATCTTAAAGGACAGGACTGGACAAGAAAGGTATGTTTTCATACTTTTGTTGGATGGCGTTCACCGCTGGAGACCTGCCCGTCTGCGGCTAGGGCACGTGGGTAAAATCATAAAACAAGGAGGACAGTGACACCACTATCAGCACATGTTCCTGCTTTAGCCACATTCGCTAGCTACGTTTCCATCACACTTTATCGCAAAACAATATTCCTAAAATTTCAACAAAGTATATTTGCGCTTTCAACGTGTTTCCATTGACGGTCGTTCTAGGCTGGAGCGTCCTAACTCATGTCAAATATCATCCCACCAGATTTCACTGCTGTCACCTTGTTAGCATTAGCATGAATGAATCTGCTAATTCTGTGTCCAGTAAAAGTCCCTGGTGAACTCTTTAAAGACACTAACATGACAAATAAACCATCTGGTTCACATTATAAGGGTCTGTACATGTGGTCCCCACATTGTCAGGTCGAAATATTAAGTGTAAATGTGACCCACGACCACGAAACCAGGCATAAGTGTGTGTAAATCCAAACAGAGTTATGTGTGTAGCTTGGTAGAGTGGAAACTAAGGTTTAAGATGGTGAAAAAATGATGTTTCTATCACAAGTAGAACCAAAGTTATGGTCATTTTAATATCCACATTTGGACATATTTTACAATTTGCATATTTTTAGATATTGTCCGTTAAAGTTTTGGACTGTTTTGGGGTAGGAAGTCCTTAGCAACGCATAATAATTTGTATCCGATTGACACAAATTGTTGACAGATGTTAAAGGACACTCTGATGGACATGTCACAGAAGTTTTATATATTATAATAATAGGACAGAAGTGTGACGTATTATAATCATTTGGCTTACACCATTGGACAGAACATTCAATATAAGCTTTTACCTCGTACCAAACACTTGGGTGTTTACCCACGGAACGGAGATCGTTTTGTTCGGCGAAAAGAGGTGGAAGTCGTCTTTGTCTTTGCTCAGCAATACCTGAACTTTTGTCACCGCTTAAATAATTGACCCAATAAACACCTTTATTGATTGGATTTCAATGTAATGACCACAGGAAGTGAACATAGAGGTGTTAAGGTACCGTTTTTTGATAAGGTGTAAACACACATAAAATTTGGCTGTAGCTCTGAACGGCTCAGTGCGACTTATGCCTGGTTTGGTGGTAGTGGGTCACATATATGATCAGCACTTAACAACAATAGTTTATAAATGTATTTAGTGCTTTTTACACAGTTCTTGCACTTGACACTTTACAGAACAGACAATATATTTATCTGTACAAAACAAAAACTACTTAAATATTCAAAAAGTAACAGATAATAAAAGTAAAAACCTTCTTTATGTCTACCGTAGGAATCACTCTGATCATCACTACAAGACGACAGACGTAGTTCTGGCGTCCCAGCAGCCAATGGTTGTCATGGTTACAGTGACTGCAGCTACCATTTTCACCCTGATCATGTGACCATGTACGTCACATCCTGTGATGTATAATTGCGGAAAAAAATTTTCCATTGTGCTTTTGCGATATATTACAATATATAATATATATAATATAATATAATATTAAAATATTGAAACATCTGAAAAACCACCTGATGAAAGTTAAAATATTGAAACATCTGAAAAACCACCTGATGAAAGCGTGAAAACCTTTTATCGATATTTGAGTGTTTTTTTTGTTTAGTTTTTTTAATTCAGGTGTTTTCATTACCAGGTTTTATAGCGATATTTACATTTTGGGAATTTCCAAGGGTAATGTCAAATGTCACCACATGAACGTAAACATATGAAGAAACAACTGCAGTGTCCTACATCTGTACAGAGGTGTTTAAAGTACTAACATTCTGTACACAAATACAAGTATAGATACTGGTGTGAAAAATACTCTGGTAAAAGTAGAAGTACTGCTTTACTGTGATGAAAGTAAATGTGTAGATGATGTTTGTTCAGATCACAGTTACTTAGTGAGTATGGACACAACATTTAGGGAGAATGAGGGGGGGGGGCATAACTGAGATAAAAGGTCATCATTATGACTTTTTAAAAAGTAATAAATATAAGATTAAAAAAAGGAAAAAAAAACATGATGAGATTAAAAAAAATCTAAATTGTGTGATAAAGAGTCAAAATGATGAGAAAATAAGCCATAAATTTGAGATAACAAATCCATAAGTATGAGAGTTACTTTTACTGAGACGTCCTTTAACCTGGACCACCTGTGTCAAGTGTCCAGCTGAAGACAGAACCGGTCTACTACACCATCTTCATCCTCTCACATCACTGCTGTGCTTAATGTCCTGGACACTTCCTGGACACTTCCTGGACATTTCCTGGACAGTTCTTGGACATTTACTGGACATTTTCTGGACATTTCCTGGACATTTTCTGGACACTTCCTGGACATTTCCTGGACATTTTCTTGACATTTCCTGGACATTTTCTTGACATTTCCTGGACATTTTCTGGACACTTCCTGGACATTTTCTTGACATTTACTGGACATTTTCTGGACACTTCCTGGACATTTTTTGACATTTACTGGACACTTCCTGGACACTTCCTGGACACTTCCTGGACATTTTCTGGACACTTCCTGGACATTTTCTGGACACTTCCTGGACATTTCCTGGACACTTCCTGGACATTTCTTGGACATTTTCTTGACATTTAGTGGACATTTTCTGGACACTTCCTGGACACTTCCTGGACATTGTCTTGACATTTACTGGACATTTTCTGGACACTTCCTGCACATTTCCTGGACATTGTCTGGACACTTCCTGGACATTTCCTGGACACTTCCTGGACATTTCTTGGACATTTTCTTGACATTTTCTTGACATGTACTGGACATTTTCTGGACACTTCCTGCACATTTCCTGGACATTGTCTGGACACTTCCTGGACATTTCCTGGACACTTCCTGGACATTTCTTGGACATTTTCTTGACATTTTCTTGACATTTCCTGGACATTTTCTTGACATTTACTGGGCATTTTCTGGACACTTCCTGGACATTTCCTGGACATTTTAAAGATGATTTCATGTTGGTTCAGTGTTTAGTTTTAAATGAGCTCAGTTAATCATTAACCACAGGTCTTTGGTTTCTTCTTTTTCTGCACAGTTGGAAGTGTGTGTGTGTGTGTGTGTGTGTGCACATCTTATCTTTGTTCCCAAGATAAAGAGCAGAGTAGTAAATATCCAAACCGTCAGTGGTACTAAGCTGTCTTTTAATAAACAGGCAGTGTAATGACCACCACACTAATACTGTTACACTTTGGCTTCGACTGATAATAATTATTGATAAACACCACTGTCCCATAAACAAACATTGTTGTTGTTTTCTTCTCAGAATCTGTACCTAAAGTGTAGTTTAGTAGTTTGACCACATTAACTACAACTGTGACTATAACCTTTTCTTTCATGGAGTCAAAAGCATTTACTGTTAATTTACTATATTATAAATGACTATAATAGAATTAAACACAGGTTCTTTTATTATAACTGAACATTGTCAAACATATCTGATAATAATAATAAACCTGCTGTAAGTCATTGAAGCTTTATTTCACTTACATCACAAACAGTAGTAGATGTTTTGGCAAATAATAATGGAAGACAGACAGCCAATAATATATCACTATCATTGTTAATATCGCCCATCATTGGTTGGGAGAGTTTATGGTGTGTGTGTGTGTGTGTGTGTGTGTGTGTGTGTGTGTGTGTGTGTGTGTGTGTGTGTGTGTGTGTGTGTGTGCGCGTCCGTCCGTCCACAGAGACATATCATGCAATAACTCAATGAATACTTCATATATGTGACCCACCACCAGTAAACCAGGCATAAGTGTGTGTAAATCCAAACAGAGTTATGTGTGTAGCTTGGTAGAGTGGAAACTAAGGTTTAAGATGGTGAAAAAATGATGTTTCTATCACAAGTAGAACCAAAGTTATGGTCATTTTAATATCCACATTTGGACATATTTTACAATTTGTATATTTTTAGATATTGTCCGTTAAAGTTTTGGACTGTTTTGGGGTAGGAAGTCCTTAGCAACGCATAATAATTTGTATCCGATTGACACAAATTGTTGACAGATGTTAAAGGACACTCTGATGGACATGTCACAGAAGTTTTATATATTATAATAATAGGACAGAAGTGTGACGTATTATAATCATTTGGCTTACACCATTGGACAGAACATTCAATATAAGCTTTTACCTCGTACCAAACACTTGGGTGTTTACCCACGGAACGGAGATCGTTTTGTTCGGCGAAAAGAGGTGGAAGTCGTCTTTGTCTTTGCTCAGCAATACCTGAACTTTTGTCGCCGCTTAAATAATTGACTCAATAAACACCTTTATTGATTGGATTTCAATGTAATGACCACAGGAACTGAACATAGAGGTGTTAAGGTACCGTTTTTTGATAAGGTGTAAACACTAATAATAAATCACCTTCCAGCCTAAATTTGGCTGTAGCTCTGAACGGCTCAGCACGACTTATGCCTGGTTTCGTGGTGGCGGGTCACATATCACCATGAAATTACTTTGGCATATACATATAGCTAATGTACATCAGATGCAATAATCCATTTGAGTAAAGGTCAAAGGTCGAGGTCACAATAAACTAAAAGGTCAAAATTACATTATCAGTTATAACTCGAGAACAGAGGGTCACAGAACTTTCAGATTGGTACCAAACGATGCAAAATGAAGATTTCTACAATTCTCATAATTGGTGTTATCACCTACGACCAACATTTTTTTAGATCTCTGGAGGTCAAAGGTGACATGTCGCTAAATTAAGTTGTGTAACACTGTTTGTGTCAAACATAGACATATCACACTATAACTTCATAAATACTGGATATATTATCATAATATTACACACACTGACACATATATACATATAATGAAATTATCAATATTGCAAAAGGTCAAATGTCAAGGTCAGATTTAGCAGAAAGGTTAAAATCCCATTGTTGGCTCTAATTCAAGAACAGGTTGTCATAGAAACTTGAGATTGGCACAAAATAGGAGTGAGATTAGACATTCTGTGAATTTATTTTAATGTCACTTAGCTTCACCACCTTTGAATGAGACACTACTCTAATCAGGCTCAGACAAATATAATAAATAAATCACAAACTATATTCCATCCTCGTGGTGCTTAGATTTGTCAAAACACTCAACACGATAGAAATAAATAAATAAATAAATACATTTCATCTGACAAAGAAATGTCAGATGAAATGGTTCAGCTTTAGTGCAGCATCTGAGCGTCAGCCCATAGCAACCAAGTCTGCAGCTGCACAACGTCCAGAACTTAGTCCCGCCCCCATCTGTCCAACTGTTCCAATCGAATATCTACCAATTTAGAATCGGGACGACACTGCCCCTTCACATAGATAGATAGATAGATAGATAGATAGATAGATAGATAGATAGATAGATAGATAGATAGATAGATAGATAGATAGATAGATAGATAGATAGATAGATAGATAGATAGATAGATAGATAGATAGATAGATAGATAGATTTATTGATCTCCAAGGAGAAATTTACAGCACCATCAGCTCAAAAAGTTGAAACATAAGGGCATGCAAGTCGAATAAAATACAATTAGCAGAAATTAGTTAAGTAATAAAAATAAAAATAAAATCAAGTACTACAAGCTGAAAAATAAAAACAAAACAGGAGGTAGTGATGGTAGGGGGAACAAAGTGAGTAGAGAACAAAGGTGAATAAAGGTGTAGAGGTCAGAGGTCAACTGAGATTCAGGCCAAAACTACAGTATGTTGTGAACTCTAACCAACTGGCCTTTGGTGTCGACAGTCAGGATGAGGACTCCAGTCAGTGTCAGTGTCAGTGTGTTGGATCGTGTTAATCCATCATCCACTGTCAGCACCTCCTGTCACAGAGGAAAGGCAGAACAGTACCAGAAACAGTACCAGAACAGTACCAGACTCTTCAATGACACATCACATTACATCTATAAGTTTGCTTTGCACACGCGTACAATGGCAGCTTTTTATTCTGGACACTGGCTCCGTTCCAAAAACTCCCAAAGTGTTGGTGCTGGTCGTGGTCAGATCATGTCAGCAGGTTTATTTCGACGTGCAGTGCTTTCACTTTATTAACGCTCTGCTTTTCTGACTGGGCGTCCTGAGGCTGAAGCTTTTTATCTGCATTGACACCAGTGTTGTCATTAGGACATATATGTACATATGGGGACGCAGGAGTGTGTGGACTGGATATGTATGCCAGGCTGTAGATCAGGAGTCTTAAACATGCGGCCCGGGGGCCAAATGCGGCCCACCAATGGTTCTGATGTGGCCCGTGGGATGAAGAGCATAACTTATTAAATGATTTCTTCTCAGTTTTTTTTGTCTATAAAATAACAACTTAAATGTTTTGTTATTGTTTTACTGTAAAAAAAATATTAAATTAAGAACATATTGACATTTACAAACTATGCTGTAGTTTGGGTGGGGGGGTGACGGTGACATAAATGTCTATTCATTTCTATTCATGGTGGGGATTGTGGGGACACTGGTGGCACTCTTAACTATTCACATATGTATGGGGATTTTTTGTTTTATGATTTTTAAATCGATATTTTGGTTCAAAAATCCACCCCCCCCCCCCCCATATTTAAATGATTAATTTTAAGGAGGAAAAAAATGACCACTAGTAAAGACCGTAAATGACTGTATGAGTCACACAGATGACAGCTAGCTTATTATGCTATTAGCTTCAACAACACACCAGTGTTAAACAGCATTAACTTATGCACAGATAAACAATACACTATGATAATATCTATTCAACTGTATTGTTATTAATGTGACCTTGTGTCATTTACACACAGTAATAAACCAGGAGGATATGAACTAGAGTTGAAAAAGAGGGTGATTCTAAACACGGAGGTGGTGCGTTCAGGGACCGTCGTAACATTTCTGGTGTGTTCAACAGCGTGGGATATCTGAAAACTTAGAGAAAATGAGTTGTTCCTGAATAAATATAATTTAAACAATCACCAACAGTTAAAGTGTGTGGTGTTTGTAACAGAAGGAAGAGCAGAGCTGGACATGGACACTTTAAAGTTCACTTTATTATAAAGTATGTTCATTTAAAGGCTCCTGTTTGTGTTGTGTGCAGATAAATGTAAGAGTTTACTTCCCAAAGTCTGGTTCAAATATATTAATGATGAATAAATCTGAACTGACTCACATATGATGGGCATGTTTTTGGGAGGGGTGGCACAGTGGTGCAGTGGTTAGCACGGTGGTGCAGTGGTTAGCACTTGTGCCTCACAGCAAGAAGGACCCTGGTTCGAATCCCGTACCAGACCTTTCTGTGTGGAGTTTGCATGTCCTCCCCGTGTCCGGGGTGGGTTTTCGCCGGGCACTCCGGTTTCCTCCCACCATCCAAACACATGCACTGATAGGTTAATTGGTTAATCTAAAATTGTCCATAGGTGTGAATGTGAGAGTGATTGTTTGTCTATATATGTTCAGCCCTGCCATGAACTGGCGTCTCATACAGGGTGTACCCCGCCTTCGCCCATTGTAGCTGGATTAGGACCCCTGTGACCCCCGTGACCCTAGTGAGGATAAAGCGGGTTCAGATAATGAATGAATGTTTTTGGGAAAATATGTCTCCTGATATGATCTGTAGGATCATCATTCAGCTGTTTCATCTGCTCTGGTGTTAAAAAGGGAAGTGGAGTATCGGGAATATTGAAATTTAAATTGAATCGCCACCTGAAAAATTGTAAAAGAATCAAATTGGTATAAAAGCATATGGTCCCAGGCCTACACTGCACCGTAGAAGTGTTTACTGGGTCCAGACGACACGGTGCTGTTGCTCTAACTTAATGTCGTTGTCTTGAAAATGACAAATAAAAATGTTGAATCTTTACAATAAAAACTTGTGATGAAGTGTGTTTTCATTTTGAACTGCAGTCGTCCTGGTGTAAACAGTGTCTTCATGCTTTTCTTCAGTACGGGGGCAGTGGGCGGCGCTGCCAGAGGACATTTCTGATACACTTGTTTAATGTCAAATATAGAGGAGCCGTGCTCTGCTGAGCTCATGAGTCAAAGCCTCAGAGCTATTTCTTAATCAGTGGCATGCCTCCTACTCTTCTATTTCACCACATGGTGATATCCTGCTCTGCTCAGAGGCGTGTGGATGCCTATCTGTCAGCCCCTGCGCTCTAAATGAAGCAGCCAAAGCAGCTTCCTGTCGCTGCACCAGCCGTACCTGCACCTCACATCACTTTCATTTCCTCAGCTGCGAGTCCTTCAGGGTTCGTCCTGACGTCTGACTTTGAAACACTTCTAATCCCAGACCCGTAGACGACCCCTGAACCACAAATACTGAAGAGACTCAAATGAAAAGTGATCTGATCTTTGGATGTTTGTACTTTTTCACCTTGTGTTAGTGAGGAAATGAAGCAAACCATGTGCTGCTTGTTTTTTAGTTTGTTTGATGGATTGGTCAAAACCATAAAGAATCTGTTGACCACATTATCCTCTAGCTCAGAGGTGTCAAACGTGTGGCCCCAGGGCCAAATGTGGCCCATGGCATAAAGAGCAGAATTACTATGATGTGACTTTTGGTCCAAAACACGATTTGAAATTTACTACAAACTATTCAAATATTATCTGAAAATCGAACGTATAGAATGTTAGATTGTAGTTTCCAGCAAATTTTGAATTTGTGTTTTGGACCAAAAGTCTCATCCCTACTTACTACAAAACAGTCAGATAGCCTTGGGGGGGGGGGGGGGGGGGGGTGATGAGTCAATGTGGACTTTGGAATGTGGGTCTGTAAAACCTGCTCATAGGACACGGCCTGTGTGTCATGTACAGAAACACACATGATGATGTTTACTTAACAATATATTTAACTCAAACTGTCACTTTTTTACCTCAATTTTCTCTGTTTTTCATATAATATAATAACTGTAACCCTTTAAATAAACCCTAACCCTAACCACAGGGCCAGACTGTTAACCCTTAAAGACCCTAATGTTAACCCTTAAAGACCCTAATGTTAACCCTTAAAGACCCTAATGTTAACCCTTAAAGACCCTAATGTTAACCCTTAAAGACCCATATGTTAACCCTTAAAGACCCATATGTTAACCCTTAAAGACCCTAATGTTAACCCTTAAAGACCCTAATGTTAACCCTTAAAGACCCATATGTTAACCCTTAAAGACCCTAATGTTAACCCTTAAAGACCCTAATGTTAACCCTTAAAGACCCATATGTTAACCCTTAAAGACCCATATGTTAACCCTTAAAGACCCTAATGTTAACCCTTAAAGACCCATATGTTAACCCTTAAAGACCCATATGTTAACCCTTAAAGACCCTAATGTTAACCCTTAAAGACCCATATGTTAACCCTTAAAGACCCTAATATTAACCCTTAAAGACTCTAATGTTAACCCTTAAAGACCCTAATATTAACCCTTAAAGACCCTAATGTTAACCCTTAAAGACCCTAATATTAACCCTTAAAGACCCTAATGTTAACCCTTAAAGACCCTAATGTTAACCCTTAAAGACCCTAATGTTAACCCTTAAAGACCCTAATATTAACCCTTAAAGACCCTAATGTTAACCCTTAAAGACCCTAATGTTAACCCTTAAAGACCCATATGTTAACCCTTAAAGACCCTAATTTTAACCCTTAAAGACCCAAATATTAACCCTTAAAGACCCATATGTTAACCCTTAAAGACCCATATGTTAACCCTTAAAGACCCATATGTTAACCCTTAAAGACCCATATGTTAACCCTTAAAGACCCATATGTTAACCCTTAAAGACCCATATGTTAACCCTTAAAGACCCATATGTTAACCCTTAAAGACCCATATGTTAACCCTTAAAGACCCATATGTTAACCCTTAAAGACCCATATATTAACCCATAAAGACCCTAATATTAACCCTTAAAGACCCAAATATTAACCCTTAAAGACCCTAATGTTAACCCTTAAAGACCCTAATGTTAACCCTTAAAGACCCTAATGTTAACCCTTAAAGACCCTAATGTTAACCCTTAAAGACCCTAATATTAACCCATAAAGACCCTATTGTCAATAGTTAAAAAAGCTAGTGCTGGGTGTTTATGTGTTAAACAGTGAATTGAAATGAACAAACCTACAGTAGGTAGGACACCATGTGATCCCAGGGGAAGGTGTCACCTCAGATGGAAGTCTAATCCCTTCATTCCATTCACTTGCTAATCCTTACTGAATGCTACCAAAGGATTGTTCCCAAATGTGTACTCAAGTAATGGAGGGTGAACACAGAGGCCTGTCCACACACTCCTGCAGCTTTATCATCCTGCTACAAACAATGGTTCACAAACACTGCAGCTATCTCCTCCTGCCCTGGGACACGCCTCACATGGTCTGTGCCAGCTTTGATCTGATCCTCACGTCCTGGAGGAGGATGTCCCCTAAACCTACACCTGAGACTGAGGACAGAATCTGGGAATTAAGTGGTTTATTTTTACACTTAAAAAACTCACATCATCATCTTCATCATCATCGTCGTCGTCGTCGTCGTCCTCATCTTCATCATCATCATCATCTTCATCGTCATCATCATCGTCGTCATCATCATCATCATCATCATCATGATCATCTTCATCTTCATCCTCATCTTCATCATTATCATCATCTTCATAATCTTCATAATCATCATCATCATCATCATCATCATCTTCATCATTATCATCATCTTCATAATCTTCATAATCATTATCTTCATCTTCATCCTCATCTTCATAATCATCATCATCTTCATAATCATCATCATCTTCATCATCATCATCTTCATCATCGTCATCATCATCATCATCATCATCATCATGATCATCTTCATCCTCATCTTCATCATTATCATCATCTTCATCATCTTCATAATCATCATCTTCATCCTCATCTTCATCATTATCATCATCTTCATCATCTTCATAATCATCATCATCATCATCATCATCATCATCATCATCATCTTCATAATCTTCATAATCATCCTCATCTTCATCCTCATCTTCATCATTAATTATTTTACAAAACAATTATTTAGTTATTTTTCATTTTACTAAAACATTTTATTTACTTATTTTTTTCATTGTTTTACAAATTTTTAATTAGTTCTTTTTTATTATTTTACAAAAAAAATGTATTTACTTATTTTTCATGATTTTACAAAGTTTTCTATTCAGTTCTTTTTTAATTATTTTACAATTTTTTTATTTAGTTCCTTTTAAATTATTTTATAATTTTTTTAGTTAGTTATTTTTTTCATTATTTTACAAAAAAAATGATTTAGTTCTTTTTCATTATTTTACTAAAAAACAAACCATGGCTCAGATCATTTGTTTTCCTGCTGCTGATCACCTGACCCTACAGAACCAGGGGATCCACCCCCTCCTCCAGGACCCTTGTCTGGATGACGTCTGCGTTTAAAAGTATTTCAGTCTCAGTTTTTCTTTGTCGCCTTCTGGGTCAGTCTGAGCGTCGTACGTCATTCCATCACGCGAATTCGCCTGAAAAGTTCGATATTTTCAACTCCAACTCCAAGACATGACGCTCCAACGTTCCGCCGTGGGTGAATCTGTGTCCAAACGTGTCTCCCAGTTATCTTTGTATATAATGTGAAAATTTGCGTTCGTTGTGGTCGTACCATTAAAGGGACAGTTCAGTATTTTTCACATGAATCTGTTTGGGGTCATCGTCTTTACTCTGGTGACTGGACAATTTATTTTGTCATTTTATTAATTTTTTGGTTTTATTTTGTTCCATTTTTCATTATTTTACAAAATGTTTGTTCAATTAGTTTCTTTTCTATAAATATTTTACTAAATGTTTGGTTTTGTTTTTCTTCCTTTTGTCATTATTTGACTGAATCTTTGTTCAGTTTTGTTCCTTTTTTATTCTGACTCAATTATTTATATTTGAAAAGTGAATACTGTACTGGGCTGGATTTAAATGTGTCATAAAATACACAAAAATACACTTTAAAACATAAATAAATGCAGAGAAATAAAGTTGTTGTCCTTATGTTTGACACCTCTTAGGGTTAATAGACTCTTAAACAAGACGCTCTGGTCTATTTATAGTTTTATTATAACATGTTTCATCATTCTCTAATGAAAACCTGAACATATTGTGGGTTGTTGTTGTTGTTGTTGTTGTTGTTGTTGTTGAAAAAAGCATGATTGTTTTGTGTCACATTCCTTCCTGTCACTGTTTAAGCAGATAAAGGAACATGAATTTTCTGTTGAACATGAACATCATGGCTTTGAAACAGTTGATTCAATGGCTGTAAATTCACTGAACATGTCGTATTTGTCTGGAGGATATCATGAGGCCTTAAAGGAATCAGAAGAAAAATAGATTTTTTTTATTTTTTATTATTGCTTCATGAAGTTATAAAATGTTGAGTTTTAAGCCGAACATCAAAGGAAGGTTAAAGGTCATAAGTGTCCAGACCCAGACTTCTAAATACAGTTAGAATGAACACAGTGTGATCAGGTGAAGGCTGTTTGTTGTGATGTTGTTACAGCTGAGGTCAAATATGAACACTTTTCAGTTTGTTTGTTCGATGGTCAGACTTTTTTATTTAATGGTCATAATTATGGAACAGTTCTGTCTCTGATTTAACAGGACGTTTGTCATGTGTAACTGAATGTTCTGAAATGTTCTACTTTGGAATTTGTGGGACTGTGCAGAGGGTTTTTATTTTATTTATTTATTTATTTATCCTTTATTTAGCCAAGATGGTCCTAATTAAAATACAACATCTGCATCTACAAACAACATCTTCTGTTTAGAAATGGAAGTAACTGTTTCACATAAAAACAAAAACTGTAAAATACACTGTACATAAAACTTAAAAAGCATAAAAAACAACATTTATTTCATTATAAAGTAGCTTCTTATTTTAGTTTATTGTTGCCCAACTGAAACAACAACTAATATAAAAGTGTGTGTATATATAAAAAAATAAAAAAATGTTCCTCTCGCCCCACGTGGGCGGTGTCTCCTTCAGACTCGGGTCCTCTACCAGAGGCCTGGGAGCCTGAGGGTTCTGCGCAGGATCTTAGCTGTTCCTAGCAATGCGCTCTTTTGTACAGAGATCTCTGATGTTGTTCCTGGTATCTGCTGGAGCCATTCTCCCAGCTTGGGGGTCACTGCCCCTAATGCTCCGATCACTACTGGTACCACTGTTGCCTTCACACTCCACATTTTCTCTAACTCCTCTTTCAGCCCTTGGTATTTCTCAAGCTTCTCATGTTCTTTCTTTCTGATGTTGCTATCACTGGGGACTGCTACATCTATCACCACCACTGTCTTCTCATGTTTATCCACCACCACTATGTCAGGCTGATTGGCCATCACCATCTTGTCAGTCTGGATCTGGAAGTCCCACAGGATCTTGGCCTGTTTGTTCTCTGTCACCTTTGGGGGGTTCTCCCATCTTGACCCTGGGACCTCCAGTCCATACTCTTTACAGATGTTCCTGTACAGTATGCCCGCTACCTGGTTATGCCTCTCCATGTATGCCTTGCCTGCCAGCATCTTACACCCTGCTGTGATGTGCTGGACTGTTTCAGGGGCTTCTCTACACAGCCTACACCTGGGGTCCTGTCTGATGTGGTAGACCCCGGCCTCTATTGCTCTGGTGTTCAGGGCTTGTTCTTGTGCAGCCATGAGTAGCGCCTCTGTGCTGTCCTTTAGTCCAGCCTTTTCCAGCCACTGGTATGTCTTTTCCATATCAGCCACTTCCTCAATTTGTCGATGGTACACGCCATGCAAGGGTTTGTCCCTCCATGATAGCCCCTCTGGTTCCTCGACCTTACTGGGCTTTTGTTGCCTGAGGCATTCACTTAGCAGTTGGTCATTGGGGGCCATTTTCTTGATGTATTCCTGGAGGTTCGCCGTTTCCTCCTGGACAGTAGTTCTGACACTTACTAGTCCTCGGCCCCCTTCCTTTCGCTTAGTGTACAGCCTCAGGACACTGGACTTGGGGTGGAACCCTCCATGCATGGTAAGGAGTTTCCTTGTCTTGATATCAGTGGCTTGTATCTCTTCCAGTGGCCAGGATATTATCCCAGCTGGGTATCTGATTACTGGCAGGGCATAGGTGTTAATGGCCTGGATCTTATTTT